>CM060249.1:84109543-84365426 GCA_030684275.1 Acipenser oxyrinchus oxyrinchus
ACACACACACACACACACACACCTGTAGTATATAACGTATCGATTAACTAATAACACATTTCTTGGGATAAAATGTCATACAATTAATAATAATAATAATAATAATAATAATAATAATAATAATAATAATAATAATAATAATAAAACATTAAAATAAATATAAAGAGCAAATTAGTGTATGCTTTGACAACTATTTAGACAGCTTGGGGAAGCTTATCGGTGATTATGGACCCTATTATTATTATTATTATTATTATTATTATTAATAATAATAATAATAATAATAATAATAATAATAATAATAATAATAATAATAATAATAATAATAATAGAGATGTTCAGTAACTGCATTACATTACAAGTTTATTAACTTATAGTATACAAATTAATATTTTATAAAAAGCATGGTCAGTTTAAAAATGTAACCATACCCAGTTAATTCATGTTGAATTGCACACTGATGATACAACCGTTATGAATCGTGCAATGAAAGCAAGCTGCTGCATGTCAGGTTAGTGCACACACTTCATGCACACCCTGTTAGGAATACCGCACCCTGTTAGGAATACCGCACCCTGTTAGGAATACCGCACCCTGTTAGGAATACCGCACCCTGTTAGGAATACAACACACTGTTAGGAATACCGCACTCTGTTTCCGTGCTCTTGTTGTTTTTTTTATGACCGGTAAAAGACAGAAACCTTCAGCTAAACCTCCACCCGCAGGTGCAGCAGATGCCTCTCTGCACAGACATGGTATAAAATGCCTTGCACTTTTTTGAGGCAAAATTCCAAGATTGTATACCACCATACTTTATCATCACATAGTTATTATTTCCTGTAGTATGTCTAAACCTTGTTGCCTTCCAGAATTCTCAGTTTCTAGTGCAGCAGTAAAGTTCATTGTCTTTCCTGTGTACACAAGCATATAACATTCATACGAGACATTTTACGATTGTCTTATGCATGAACTTTTAGGGCACCACAAACAAAACCTGGCAAATAATGAAATAAAATCTTCTTCAGGATTACAAATATATACTTTAATTTGCAAAATTGACTCAGCATTGAAGACAAATGTATAGAATAATTACTTTAATACAATGCTCTCATGGCATGGTGAAACTAAAAATGTTTTAATATTTAACTAAAAATGTTCCTGCGAATTTAGACACCAAACCTCAGCCACATTGTGAAAATTAAACTAAACTCAATTTAAGAATGGGTCTAGCTATATGACGTTTGAGCCTAAGGTGTGTCAATATTAGTACTAATATATAGAATGTGGACTTAAGCGTAAAGTCGGAGGCTGTGTGGTCCAGTGGTTAAAGAAAAGGGGCTTGTAATTAGGAGGTCCCTGGTTCAAATCCCAGCACAGCCATTGACTTACTGTGTGGCCCTGAGCAAGTCAGTTAACCGTCTTGTGCTGTCTTTCGGGTGAGACGTTGTTGTAAATGACTCTGCAGCTGATGTGTAGTTCCAGCCTGATCTCACAGCAAAAACGTTATCATGCTAACGTTTTCACTAAGCTCGGAAACGTTACCTAAATAACTTATTTCAGCATTTTTACTGCATCAACCACAATGCTTTGCATGTGAAATTGTCATGTTTTCAAAACGTATATTCCAAGGGTTGCATTTATACCGATTATTTATTTGTAATTTAGAACGACCAATTTGTTTGCTTTAAAACCAATTAAATTGTTACAAACAATTACTATTCTTTAGCCCATTCATTTTAATTCCGTAAATGGTCTAGTTGTGCTAAAATATACACTCCCTTTTTCTTTATATATTACCCGAAACCTAGCTGAATATAATTTTGGGAAATGACATGTCAGCACTGTACTTGCATCCAGAGCGCGTCTGCCGATGACAATTAAAATGCGGCTAAAAACAAAACAGTATTCGGTTCAACAGACAGTCAGTAGCTTAAACACATGTAAGCTAAGTGCTCCGTGATTATCTGTGTAGTTTTAAAGTTGAATGTGGCGCCCCTGCTTTCCCTGCGGCGCTGAGCCAATAGGAAGGGGCGGAACGTTGAGAAGAATTGTGGGAAATGTCGTTTTAATTGTCATCGGCAGACGCGCTCTGGATGCAAGTACAGTGCTGACATGTCATTTCCTAAAATTATATTCAGCGAGGTTTCGGGTAATATATAAAGAAAAAGGGAGTGTATATTTTAACACTAGTACAACTAGACCATTTACGGAATTAAAATGAATGGGCTAAAGAATAGTAATTGTTTGTAACAATTTAATTGGTTTAAAAGCAAACAGATTGGTCGTTCTAAATCACAAATAAATAATCGGTATACATGCAACCCTTGGAATATACCTTTTTAAAACATGAAGGTATAAATGCAACAATTGGAATATACGTTTTGAAAACATGACAATTTCACCTGCAAAGCATTGTGGTTGATGCAGTAAAAACGCTGAAATAAATTATGTAGGTACCGTTTCAGAGCTTAGTGAAAACGTTACCATGATAACGTTTTTGCTGTAAGATCAGGTTGATAGTTCACACACCCAAGACGTCTCTGTAAGTAGAAGTCGCCTTGGACAATGGCGTCTGCTAAATAAACACGTACTAATAATGTGCTAGTTACGTTTCTGTGGCTGAATGATTTATTTAATTTTGTCAGTTTTAAAATGTATACGATTTAGATATTTTTATTTACATAATGAATAAGTAATGGACTTATGTTAAAAAAAACACAAAAAAAAAAACAAAACAAGAAAACTATAACTGGTCCACCCCTTATATCGCATACTATAAATGAGTCATTTAGAAAGAGTCTTGTTATATTCTTGTATTCATTCTTGGTGCACAAACTGAAGCCCCGGTTAAATAACCAGTCGGTACTGGGTAAAACAGAAAAGATAATATCTAACAAACGCCAAAACAAAAGAATACGATTTCACAAGCAAAATAACACATAACAAACATATACAGATGATATAGTGCATTGGAATAAGTGTGTATCAGATTGAAAGGACACCGTCTTTGACAGAGGGGTGCATTTTGATCCTGTTTGGGTGCATGTCCTTCCAGTCCTGGGTTGGCGTCAATCAAACAATTTCAGTTTCCGCTGGGAATGCTGCTTTTAACAACAAGCAATATCTTAGCTGGCAAAATGAAGCGAGTTAAATTGCAACGCGCATTCACCAGGCTGGCCCTTTTGCGTTGTTTAGGGGTGTTGAAACGCTTCCGTTTTTTGTTTGTTTTTTTGAGCAGCAGTGGGTTTTTGCTTAAAATAAAACTAAAAAGTAAAACTTTCGTCTTACTACCAAGCCTGATATGAACAGCTTTAAACAACAACAGGCAGGGCTGATGTTACCTATATGGTGTTGTAAATGTAAACACAAAGGGTTACCTTTTACAACACATTAAACAGTAACTGTGCAGCGAGTCTGTCTGTCATCACACTTTAGCACATCATTTCACTTCGGTGGGTCTCTCTTTGAATGCAGGCTAAAGGTTAGGGGCTGATTGATTAGAAATAAATGAAGGTAGACCTCAAACTTTGAAACATGAACTCTGCTTACACTGTATGTGCTGTCACTAAATTCCAGTTACAAGTCACAGCAATACCTGTTTTATGAAGCACAGACACAGTAAGAAAAATAAATAAAATCCTGAACGTTATATTAATAATTAGGAAGCTATATAATTATGTTAAATGCACATTTTAAAAAATGCAATAGATACACAGTTAGTAAAAATAAGTGTGTGTGTGTATATATATATATATATATATATATATATATATATATATATATATATATATATATATATATATATAAATGTAAAGTAGTAGTACTGTATATATTTCTACTTAAGTTTTTCTTCCATAGCTAATAGTGCTAAATTTAGAATTTCAGAGAGAAAACAAAAAACCTTGCCATTGAATGTATTACATTTCTTTTAGTATTTCTATGCCTGTTTCTCTGTTTAAATATTACAATTTATAAAACTGTTTTGTATTTACTCTTTTTGCCCATATAGAATTTACAGTCCTACATGATATATGCATTTAATTATATTTATAATATATGTATTTTAAAAATGCATGCAGTGTATAAAATATGCACACATGGATAGGAATATATTCTGTGATATATTTTTCATTACATTAACTGGAGGGACTATGTTCTCTCTCAAGTTCACACAGATATATTTTTAACTTGTCTTAGTTTAGACTACCGCATTCGACACAGCGTGTAGTAGTGCATCATGTTAGGTTTCCTATATGCTATACTTTACAATGCTGGTATGTTTTTTTTCTTCTCGTACCCCATAGAGTTCACATAAAATAAAAGAAAACCTTTTTTGCAAATTCTTACAAAATCTGACAGTATTGCTGGTATTGAGCATCACAGCTGTCTATAGGAATATAGGACGCTATTCACAAAACTTTACTGCTCAAGGAAGGTTTTTTTTTTAACGTATAAACATTCTCTCAAGTTACACAGCGCTTTGCAAAAAAAAGTTAGAATAAACTAAGCACCCTAAAAGAGTTGGAAAAGGGTTTTGAAAACTGCAAAACTTGATTTCATTAACATCGAAATGGATTTCAATCCTTAACAAAACATTCCTTAAAACCACCCATACATTCTGGTGAACAGGGCCCGCATTTTTGACATGTGAGATGAATTATTGGAATAGATACTGTACACAAAGAAAAAAAAAAGGCTAACTGAAATGAATAACACTAAAGTGGTTTAGCTGAACAAACAAAAATAAAACAAAATGAATGCAATGGAATTACAGATCCACACCTACATGACACAAAATGAAACAAAGAGACCTCCATTCGATGACGGTTCTCTGCGGTTGCTCTGCCCAGGGTTATGCAGGCCAGGCCTGGGAGAAGCCTTGCACAATGTGATGCTGTATTGATCGGGTGTGTAGGTGCTTCACGAGCACCTCAGACTCCAAAGAGACATTGCTATCACGCCAGTGCCACTGCCACTGCCAGTGCAGGCCTGCGGCTGTGGCACAGTGCTGGGTTGTTTGGACGTGCCTAAGTTCAGACTCCTTAGAAAGTCCTTGTAAATATTTGATAAACATGCCAAGTGATGTGGTGATCGGGTGATTTTACACCCACTCTCTTAAAGCACTGCAAGTATACAGTCTTCAGTACACTGAGAGCATTTGATGCAAAATAATACTTAAAAACAGGACTGTGTAGATATACAGTACTGTGCAAAAGTTTTAGGCAGGTGTGAAAAAATGCTGTAAAATAAGAATGCTTTCAAAAATAGACATGTTAATAGATTATATTTATCAATTAACTAAATGCAAAGTGAGTGAACAGAAGAAAAATCTAAATCAAATCCATATTTGGTGTGACCACCCTTTGCCTTCAAAACAGCATCAAGCATCAATTCTTCTAGGTACACTTGCACACAGTTTTTGAAGGAACTCGGCAGATAGGTTGGCCCAAAAATCTTGGAGAACTAACCACAGTTCTTCTGTGGATTTAGGCAGCCTCAGTTGCTTCTCTTCTTCATGTAATCCCAGACAGACTCGATGATGTTGAGATCAGGGCTCTGTGGGGCCATACCATCACTTCCAGGACTCCTTGTTCTTCTTTACGCTGAAGATAGTTCTTAATGACTTTCGCTGTATGTTTGGGGTCGTTGTCATGCTGCAGAATAAATTTGGGGCCAATCAGATGCCTCCCTGATGGTATTGCATGATGGATAAGTATCTGCCTGTACTTCTCAGCATTGAGGAGACCATTAATTCTGACCAAATCCCCAACTCTATTTGCAGAAATGCAGCCCCAAACTTGCAAGGAACCTCCACCATGCTTCACTGTTGCCTGCAGACACTCATTTGTGTACCGCTCTCAGCCCTTCGGCGAACAAACTGCCTTCTGCTACAGCCAAATATTTCAAATTTTGACTCATCAGTCCAGAGCACCTGCTGCCATTTTTCTGCACCCCAGTTCCTGTGTTTTCATGCATAGTTGAGTCGCTTGGCCTTGTTTCCACGTCGGAGGTATGGCTTTTTGGCCGCAAGTCTTCCATGAAGGCCACTTCTGACCAGACTTCTCCGGACAGTAGATGGGTGTACCAGGGTCCCACTGTTTACTGCCAGTTCTGAGCTGATGGCACTGCTGGACATCTTCCGATTGCGAAGGGAAGTAAGCATGATGTGTCTTTCATCTGCTGCAGTAAGTTTCCTTGGCCAACCACTGCGTCTACGGTCCTCAACGTTGCCCGTTTCTTTGTGCTTCTTCAAAAGAGCTTGGACAGCACATCTGGAAACCCCTGTCTGCCTTGAAATTTCTGCCTGGGAGAGATCTTGCTGATGCAGTATAACTACCTTGTGTCTTGTTGCTGTGCTCAGTCTTGCCATGGTGTATGACTTTTGACAGTAAACTGTCTTCAGCAACCTCACCTTGTTAGCTGAGTTTGGCTGTTCCTCACCCAGTTTTATTCCTCCTACACAGCTGTTTCTGTTTCAGTTAATGATTGTGTTTCAACCTACATATTGAATTGATGATCATTAGCACCTGTTTGGTATAATTGTTTAATCATACACCTGACTATATGCCTACAAAATCCCTGACTTTGTGCAAGTGTACCTAGAAGAATTGATGCTGTTTTGAAGGCAAAGGGTGGTCACACCAAATATGGATTTGATTTAGATTTTTCTTCTGTTCACTCACTTTGCATTTAGTTAATTGATAAATATAATCTATTAACATGTCTATTTTGAAAGCATTCTTACTTGACAGCATTTTTTCACACCTGCCTAAAACTTTTGCACAGTACTGTATATATATATATATATATATATATATATATATATATATATATATATATATATATATATATATATATATATATATATATACTTTACTCCAGCTGTCGAGTCCCCCAACGAGTGATTAAGTAGGACTACTACTGAGCGGATTACTACAACTACTACTGATACAATGTTTTAAGGAAAGGAAATACTAAATGGATGGAATTGAAAGATAGGAACCATGTCTTCTAAGACATTTCAAGGGAGAGTTTTTGACTGTGTTTTCTGTTGTTGTTGTTGTTGTTGTTTGTTTGTTTGTTTGTTTTGCTTTGCAATGCAGAAAGCAGCCCTGCCTGCATTGTGCTGTCCTGGCTAAGCACGCTGTAGGTCAATGCTGTTTTTATATCTTTTCTCCATATTCTGTACGTCAGGTGTTTTTCTTGTAAGGCGGCCTGTATGCTATTGATTTTCATCCCTTTTTGTCAACTCACAGCACTGGGATGCTGGTTTCTGCTGCACAAAATGCTCTCGGGTTTCTGGTGCTTTATTTTTAAGCCCTTGAAGTGTATTAAAAGAAAACATTACAAACATGAAATGGATTATTATTCTTATTGTATTATTACTAGGCAGGGTCACAGACATTATTATTAAGTACAATGAGTGACATAAATCAAGTAGGAAATTATCTCACAGGAAATTGGGATTAGACCCACCTGTCACCATGCATTATAACAAATAAAATATGCCAAAACTGTACATATAAGTCTGTAATTATTATTATTATTATTATTATTATTATTATTATTATTATTATTATTATTATTATTATTATTATACATGGGGAATTATACTTTTCCTATAAACTTCAGTGTTTTACAGTCTTGTTACACAGTGGTGGTGTGAGCCCGTTTTTAATAAGATCAGGTGGTATTATATTACAACAAATAATATAGACCAAAACTGTACATATAAGACTCTATTTCTATGTTGGGTTTCTGGTGACACTGATAAGCTAGCACTCTCGTGATTTATATGTCAACAGAAACCCTTAGAGGAATTACAGTCTTATTAGGCACAGTTTAATTTGAATAATAATAATAATAATAATAATAATAATAATAATAATAATAATAATAATAATAATAACTGAACACAGTTAAATTAGTTCAAGGTGCAACCTATTCTGTATCCTAAAATTATTATTATTATTATTATTATTATTATTATTATTATTATTGTTTCATTAAAGAGCTCCCCTGTATGGATAAATATCTCAAGAGTGAATTTATATATAATATAAAATATGAAATACTTACCAAATTATAAAGAAATTACAAATGTATGCAATTATGAGTTTATGCAACAACAACATTTATTATAAACTTTTTCTGGTGGATCTTCAGCTTCTATTTTTATTTCTAAAATGTAAATTGTAATTTTTTGGAAAACAATGCTGGTCTTCATATGATATCATCAACTTAGTTTATTTATTTATTTATTTATTTATTTATTTATTTATTTCCTTTTAAATAGGATTTAAAAAAATTAAACCCATTTCTCACCGGAGGAGACCTTTGTCTCAAAAGCTAGTGCACGTTTAAAAATCAATTTAAGCTTATCCCTTTAAAAAATCCTTTTGGTGTACAATTGTTAAGCGTACAGTGTTCTGGCAGCTGCATTGACCTGCAGTATGACTGGCAATGGACTGACTGTACTGTAACCACTCCCAGCAGCTGCAATTCAAGTGCAATTCACAGGCTCATCACAGGACTGAAATTGCAGCTTTGAACTGTGTCCTTCCATTGAATGGTTCCTTCTAAAGCTGAGGGAACACAAAGCCACTTTGTGGCTTAGAACTAGGTTTCAGGAGACTAGGTTTCAGGCCACTGCATGGCACACCAGGGGAGACTTGGGGTTTGATACAGCAAAGCTGCCAGTCAAACTAGGTCTCCTAGTTTCCTGGAACCAGTTTTCAAGCCACTGCTCCTGAAAAATGGTTTTGTGTTCGCTCAGCTTAAGATTTCACTGGGACACAAACTCCAGGCTAGCTGCTCAGCTGTGTTATACACCGTACAGTACTACCTTGATTATCCAAATCCTCTGTCATAGAAGAATCAGAGAGACATGACTGAAGTCTTTAAAATCTTAAAAGGAGTTGACATAGTTAACCATGACCAATACTTTAAGCAGAGCACAGAAACCAGGACCAGAGGACACAGTTGGAAATTAAGTGGAGATAGACTTATGACAGGACAGGAGAGTGCCACCTTACACAGAGAGTGGTGAGGGTATGGAATGGGTTACCTAGTTATGTTGGGAATGCTGAATCACTTGGATCCTTTAAGACCCAACTTTTTAAGAAAGTCAAATATACAATTTCAGTTATCTGAACAATTTGATTATCCGATCAACCCCTGGTCCCACTTAATTCAGAGTTTTTGCTGTAACTGTCTTTTTGGGTTAGGTGTCATTTTACTTATTTTTTATCACCATAGTTATCATATTCTGACGATGAGCTCCACACACTGGTTTGAATTTTTTCAAATCAATGTTGCAGACCACATAATCTCTTCAAAGAATACACAGAACCAAAAGATGTTTAGAGAATTATGTAATTTATAAATCAATAAACATTGTGAAGGTCCACACACAGGTTAAACATCTGTCCTGTTTAATGAGCACAAGCATACTGAAGTGGTTTGTCTCATAAAAGTTTACCACTGTATTTTCGAATTGTATTTTTGCAGTTTTGCCATGCAAGGTTAGACTGAATTTACCAGTTTACTCTGCTATGCCATGTTTATTAATATACTTTACCATACCTCGCTATTTTTTACAATGCTTACCTATGCTTTACCATGCTTTCACTGTGGTTTATTACACTTTGCTATGCTTTTACTATGAGAAACTGTTAGGTTTAGTCCAGTTAAATATAAATATCTTTCCCCTTGTTCCTCATGGCTCTTTAAGACATCTCTGGCCACTGATATGTCTTTCTCTGTCTGTTACAGTGGCTCCCTGCCCTGGAATTCACTGCCCACCACATTCTCCCAGCCTCTGCAGACATGCGGGACACAGACTTCTGCACACAAGCAGCAAACTGGACTTTCTTTTCCTTTTCTTTGTGCAGTTACAGTTAAGGAGTAAAGTCTCAAAGTTATTTACTCCAAATCGTCATCAGTGGCGCATTTGTTTCAGAAAGGGGAAACGCACCCAATAAAGTTACCAAACCAGAAATAAACATCTAAGACTGTTAATTCAGGAGGCTGTAAGTACAGTATTTTTTTTTTTTAATTGTGATGATATTGTTTTCTTTTAAGAAAAAAAGTGTTAATGACAATTTTAAATAGCTGTCTTTGTAACAGACTAGTGTGCTTGTTAAAAAAAAAATCTAATTTTATTTATATTTGTAATCAGTTTTTTTTCTTTATTCATTGACAAGAGAATATAATCCACATTGGAATTAATCTCAATTATACAAACCGCCTGATTATCTGAAAACAATATAGTTACCAGCAGAATAATCGAGTCTCCACGGCACTTATTTTAATAATTGGAAACTGTTTCGAAACATTGTACACATTGGTGCCTCAGTTTGTGATATACAGTCCAACTCTTTCAGTATCACTTCAAAGGCACTGAGCAGAAAGGCTCACTATAAGACTGACTTTATCAGGAGCTCACCCATATCCTGGCACAGCAAGCATCACAACACAGAAAGTGTTTCTACACAAATCATTACAAAAAACAACAAATCATCGGCTATTCAGATCCTACTCCTATGGAATCCGACTGAAAAACTGTATTGAAATTCCTATGAATTAGTGCCCATTATTGTTTTACCATATTTTATTTTCAAAATATTTAAATACAAAAGTTGTGCATTGTAAAATCATAGCAAAGTGAATTAAAGCATAGTAAAGCCTAAGTAAATATTGTAAAGCACAGAGAGATATGGTAAACTATGATATATGCATAATCACAGGACAAGTATGGGAAAATTACTGTGCAAATTTACAGAGTTAAACTTTTATTAGGTTACTAACATGTAAACCTTCCAAATGCATGCTTTCCAAAAGTGAAAATGAGTTAAGAACATAAGAACATAAGAAAGTTTGCAAACGAGAGGAGGCCATTCAGCCCGTCTTGCTTGTTTGGTTGTTAGTAGGTTATTGATCCCAGAATCTCATCAAGCAGCTTCTTGAAGGATCCTAGGGTGTCAGCTTCAACATTACTGGGGAGTTGGTTCCAGACTTTCACAATTCTCTGTGTTGTATATTACTGCTAAATGTGAGTGATACTCAACAGAGTGTGATTATATCCAAAGTGATATTACTGAGCTGATATTATTGTCAGGAGTCCTCACTGGCAGCAGTTATATTCTGGCCAGGACATTTCCACTTTTCCACTTCAGATCTTCCCTTCATGCTGACCCTCATCCAAAGATTGTTCACTCTCCTTCTGTGTTTAAGTGGGGCACCTCAAAACAGTTTAATTAGGCTTTGTTGACAACTATATTCAGTATTTCACTATTTTAAGCATCCTCGGAAAGAACATCTTGCTTTTCAAAAAAACACTTTAACAATTAATTTGACATTTTACAGGTTGAGTGCTCGTGACACGCAGTGATAGCACTTGCCTGGAATCCAGTACCGTGTGATATCTAAGAGTTACAGACACTACAGAACTTAGAATAGCGTTGTTTGTGCTGGTGAATATGGAGTGTGATACGGATGAATCATTTGGCTGGACGAGGCAATAGCCCATGTGATTTAACCAAGGGGAAATTGAAAAAACAAAAGGGGGAGGTGATTGGGGGAGGTGGAGGGATGTCAGCCAATTGTGCATAAAGAGGGGTAAGTGTTTTGTTTATTTATAATCTCCTGATTGGTTAGCAGATGATATAATGGGTGTGGAGACACTCCTTCTGTCTGAACTCAAGTTGTCAACTATTCCAGCTTCTGGAAAATTCTGAAAAAGTGCAGAGGAGAAGCGTATTAATGTGGTGCTGTGCTCTGAAGCCTGTAGGTAAAGCAATGTGCACTGAAGCCCGTGCACAAAATCTGCCTTGAGGAGTCTTTTCAGAAGTATTCTTTACTGGAATAGTAAGCAAGTAAATGAAGATCCACTCTAAGTAGAAACCAAGCTAGATAGCTAACTAGAACACATACAGTAGGATATCAGTCAGGTAAGACATTAAATAATAGAAAAATGTTGATAATAGAAAATCCCTTTGAGTAATCGCCCCTGAGAAACCAGTGTATTACAGGTAGTTAATGATCGCTTTGTCATTTCATTTCCCAAGGAACCCTTATAAAAGTTTACAAGGTAAATTTGTACAGGCATTTTGCAGTTTACCCCCATGCTTTTCCTGTGGTTATACTATGCATTTACCATAGTTAACATAGTTTGCAATGATTTCACTGTGCTTTATTAAACTTTGCTATGCTTTTGCTATGGGAAACTTTTATAAGGGCAAAGCCAAATGAACCTATTTTTCCAAACAATGCTGTCATCAAATTAATTGTATTATTTTTCCAATAGCAGGTAAATTTTCAAAGCTTTTTACTAAAATGTAAATTGTACAAAAACACATACACATGTTATTTTGTTTGCATTTATCACAGCATTAACTAATGTACAATGTGTATTGTATTCTTTTATTTAAATTAAAACATGATTTTTAAATATGTTAATATGTACAGTTGACCCTGTCTCTTATCAGCCTTCATTATTGGAATAATTCTCATACAAAATGAAGATTCAGTACATAAACTTTATTTATACCATAAGATACAGGCCTGACTATATATAAAAACAACAGGGATCTTGTAACAGTCCCATAGCACAAACACAGCTGAAAATGTCTAAATCATCTTTAAGTGATCTATGCTTTACAAACTCTCCAAATAGGTACAAAGAGGCAGGGACTATCTGGAGTGCTTGTAGTGATCACAATACAATTTATTGTCCCATATTGATTGGACAGTAATGTAATGTTTCCCACAAGTTGATATTGCTTGGGAGTATTGTTTTAATGAATTTAGTACAGTTATCAATAATCATGCTCCATTAAAAAAATTGCAAGTAAAAATATTTAATTGTCCCTGGTTCACTAGTGAAGTAAAAGGCTTGTTAGAAGCTCAGGACCAATGTTGGGCTAGAGCACGGAAAACCAGACCTGAACATGATTGGCAACAGTTTCGTACTTTGAGAAATAAGTGAATGAATTTAATCAAGAAAACGAAATCTGATTATTTCCTGAAACTAACTATGATAATATGAATGACCTATGTAAATTCTGGAAACTTGTGAAAAACACATAATAATATCTTGGTAGGGCATCAATCTGGATTTCAGTCAAAACATAGTACCCATACTGCTGTTCTTAAAGTTATCAATGACATATCAATTGCTTTGGATGATGGGAAATATGCTTGTGCTTTATTACTAGATTTATCCAAGGCTTTTGATTCAGTTGATCATACTGTTCTCTGTAGGAAATTAGGTGGCCTGGGAATTAGTGACAGGGTTGTGGATTGGTTCAAGGACTACTTAACAAATCAAACACAAGCCATAAGAGCCGATTGAAATATTTCAACTTTTTTGTCTCTGTGCAAAGGGGTTCCTCAGGGTTCAGTACTTGGACCAATGCTATTTACTTTGTATATAAATGGGATGTAACATGGGTACTACAAATTCAAGCATACATCTATATGTGGATGACACTATTCTATATACAAATGGATATTCCATACAGGCTGTTCAGAGAGATCTGCAGAGTGCATTTGATATTGTGCAAAAACAATTACTCCAAGATAGATTAGTGCTAAATGCTACTAAGACTCAAACTATGTTATTTTGTTCTAACAGGAAGAAAATTAGTAATCAGACTTGGGCTATTACTACTTTGTATGGTGAATCACTTAAGAAAGTTTCCTCCTATAAATATTTAGGTATATGGATCGCTAAGCATCTAACATTTAATTATCACATTGATAAACTGCTTTCAAAATTAGGACCTAAACTAGGTTTCCTTTTTAGGAATAATACGTTTTTTTCTCAGGGTAGCAGATTAAAGTTAGCTGTTTTTTTGTTTTAGAGTGTCCCTTTTTTGACACATTATTGCCAGATGTATAAAAAACTAGGATGGTTCTCATTGACAAATCAAAGGTTTTATCACTGGTATTGCTTCATTTTTAAAGTTATTAAAAGTATGGTTCCTGATTATCTTTGGTCAAAAAGGTCAATACTGGCTATAGTTTGCGATCTCATGATTCTGGTAGTTTGGTAGTCCCAAGGGTACAGACACGATTAGGAGAATTGGCTTTTGCAGTGCTATTGCAGGAATTCTTGTGTGTTTCAAACCCCAGTTGCCTCTCACGTCAGTTATCATACTCTTTACTCACTGAAGTCATCCTCTAGATAAGATGTTATGCTTTGCTTTTTTTTAAACAGCCCCAAACCCACAGGAGTCTTAAAGGAAATTACACATATCTGTTGATGCAGCAAACAGCTTGTCTCCACTCAAAGGATTGCATCTCCGTCTCCTTCTCTTCCTCTGGCTTGCTAGCCATCTTCAAGGGTCTTTGTTCACCTTATATCAAAAACATGCCAGTTGTGATGCAGACACCATATATTAAACGTTATTGAAGTGTTTTTTTACAGGATTCAACTAGCAACAACAACAAGAAGTGCTACTAACACTTATGAAACCCGACTCTCTTTTGCTGAGAGACATCTGAAGACGCTGCGCTGGAGATCATACAAAGAGCAGCTTGCCAGCAGAAGACACTTGATAAAAGCTGAGCAAGACAAGGAGGTTCTTCAACAGCCATTTAACATTTAGATTTCTCTGTGCTTAGGAAGGAACTCTGAGAAAACAAGCACATTTTTAGTGTATGGTTAACAGTTTAAAACAATGGTGTTCACCCCTTGTCCTCAAGTTTCCTCTTAAACCCCCAGTCCTGAACCTGTCAAGTGACTTTTGCATCCATTTCAAGGGGGAAATGCTGCAAGTACATATATATATATATATATATATTTTCATAATTTAATTGAGACAAAATACATTCTGCTGTACATTGAAGGGAAATGGTTGGGCTACTGGTCTCTCGCTTTCAATGGGCCCTTGTTGACAGGCTGTCCTCCTGTCTATATCAAATAATAAAACAATAAATAAGTACATATAATAATAAACTAAAGTTCCAGGTAGTGTGATATCAGGAAATTCGTATGGAGCACATTGTGTCACTTGCTGCATGCACATAAACGGGAGAAGAAACACGCACAAATTGTATAATTTGTATAAGGGGACACTCATGAACAATGTAGTCTCATTTAATACATATACTGTATGTCCCTGACTGCAATCCTTATAATAAAGCAGAAAAGGCTTCTTTGTGTTTTAAACTTCACATTTATTGGCATATTAATTCTTTTTCCTCCATGCTGCATTATTTTGTCTTATGACGTGATGCAAAATAATAAAGTCAATCTGTCCAGCCACTTGGCTATAGTGAATTTAATCCTGCCTTGTTTTGCTGAAGAAGTCTGATTGAAGCTCTGTTACATGCATGTCATGCATTTTCTAAATAAAGGAGGGTGGCAGCACTCGCATTCTCCCAGCTTTACCACTTCACACAACAAAAGAGTCGTTTAGAAGCCAATGCTACCGTTTTGTTTAATCGTTGTTACAGGAGCGGGACATTGTAATGTTTTTGAGCTTGATTGGTTGCAGATCTTTAAGAGAATAATGAGGTTTAATACTGCGTGTATCTAAGCATGATCAACCTATCCATTCTACTTTGCCTGAAACGTCATCGTAGGGTGTAGAAGCCATTTAACACTTTCCCCTAATTGATAAATACTAGAATCCTGTCTAATTTACTGTAAGCCGTCTGATGGAATTACATCAAAGCTTGTTTTAGAAAAAGCAACCTTCTGAGTTGTCATCTCTTCTGAATTACCTTAATTTTATCATTAATTTCTCAATTGGTCTTAATGCAAATTTTAAGGGGGAAGTAAAGAATTTAATTTCCCTTTACTTTTCATGTACGTTTTAATTTACTATAAAATCTTACCCCTTAACTGTGGAATCAGGACGTTTTTAAGGTAGTTATTGAGTGGTTTGGTCCCTTCCATGCCTTACTTGTGGTTTAACTCTCAGGCCCCTTCCCCTCACAACTCCCAGCCTCTTGTTCCTCACAACTCAAGTCTCTCTTTTTTCATAAATTTTCACTTTAATTTCAAACCAGTGGCATGCATTAAAGAAGCACACTTTTTAAAAACATTTAGAAATAATAACAAAGAAACGTAATAAATTCAATGACATACAGTTATAAGTCAACGCTGAAGACATTAAAAAAGACTTTCTTTGATGGAATATATTAAGTTTGTTTTAGTATTTCTAAATGTATCTCTATTCAGTATTTAATGGTTCTGGGTGATGCTTTTACACAAACATGCATGTGAGTATAGATCCACTCTGTAAAAGCGTTAAAATGTCAGCCATCCTTTCAATACCCGGTGACGTTGAAAAGCTGTGACACGTGCACGTTTTGCATTGATTCAAGAGCAAATAAATGAAGCAGCTTAGATTTATCCACTCAAGGAAATGTCTTCCAATTAACTTAATTATACTCAATTATGACAGGACCAAAATAGATTAAAACAGCCTAATTAACACATAAACCCCACAGCCTGCAAAGTTGAGATTTCAGCTCTAACTCATCTGCAGCTGGATCTCCTGTTTAAACTATTGTACACGTCTGCTAATTGCTTGGGTTCATGCCACGTTTAGCAAGTCATTAGCAGTAACTGCCCCTTTAATGATTTAATTTTTCAGCTCTGATCTTTGTTTTTTTCTCCTTTGTGTCCTTGAGGTTTGTGGACCTGATGGTTTTAGGCCATAACGGTTTTCATCAATGGACCGTTTGCTTTATGTTGTGTCAATAAGGCAAATGGCGTTTATTTTTACACTCCTTTGGTTCTGTGCTCACAGTCCCTTGTTAATTTTCCCCTGAACACCCCCCAGAGGACATCAACCCAACAGGTGGAACAGATGGGTTCAAGGTGTGAAGCAAATTGATTTAGACAATGCGGTCAGATACCCTTATATAAGTTTACCACAGTACATTTGTACAGTAATTTTGCAGTTTTCCACCATGGTTATACTATGCATTTACCATGGTTATACTATGCATTTACCATGGTTCACCGCGATTTGTTCTCTACATACCCAAGCATTCTGTTTGTCTTTTGATTGCTATGTGTTTACCTAAGTTTAACATGGTTTAACACATACTTCATGCTTCATGCTTCATGCTTTGCCACGCTTTCACTATGCTTTAGTACACTGTGCTATGCTTTTACTATAGTAAACTTTCATAATTATTATTATTATCTATTTCTTAGCAGACGCCCTTATCCAGGGCGACTTACAATTGTTACAAGATATCACATTATTTTTACATACAATTACCCATTTATACAGTTGGGTTTTTACTGGAGCAATCTAGGTAAAGTACCTTGCTCAAGGGTACAGCAACAGTGTCCTCCACCTGGGATGAACCCACAACCCTCCGGTCAAGAGTCCAGAGCCCTAACCACTACTCCACACTGCTGCCCTTCATAAGGACACTACAGTCAATAGCTCAATGGAACATGCCCCAGGCAGTTTGTTTGTGCCCCCCATTCAGTTTCATGAGGTACCACTTGAACAAGGCAGGACCCAGGGTGAGCTGCTGGGGGAACAGGTTTTAGTTGTTAATAAAAAACAGTTTTAAGTTAATTGTCTACAGCAGGGCTTCCCAGACCCAGTCCTTGGGACGCCAGTGTCTTCTGGTTTTCGTTCCAGCTGAGCTCTCAGTTACTTAACTGAACCCTTAATTGAACTAATAATTTGTTTAATTAGACCTTTTTTATTTGTTTTCAGCTCTTAAACAGTTGGAGATTTCAAGTTAACTATAAAATGTTGTTAAATGTTAGAAATAACTTGAAATCTGCAACTTTTTAGGAGCTGAGAACAATTAAAAAGGCTTAATTAAGCAAATTATTAGTTAAATTAAGGATTTAATTAAGCAATTGCGAGCTCAGTTGGAAAGAAAACCAGGGTTGGGAAGCCCTGGTCTGGAGTGTGCCTTCATGAAAAGAGCATCTTTCCTTTGCACAGATGCCGTTTGTGAAGATTACACTCTGAGGCAGTTTGACACACAGCTCTGGGTTCTGATCTTGTCAGTTCTCTCAGGTGCTAAGATACACAATTAATAAATACAGTTCAATATTAATCATTGCATATGCACATTCCAGGTGAGCTGGTTTGAACTCTGCAGTGTAGACGGGGCTCTATGATTCTATGGGCAGGGATTTCAAAAACCAGTGTTATTGTATCAAACGAGAGCTTTAGTAAAGTGATTTTCAAACTAAATGTGTTAATAATGCTTTGAAATTGAGTCGATGAGGTCATTAATGAACGCATTTCTCGTAGATCACTTCCTATCTCAATGACTAAATAATGGAAACTCGTTAATCAAAATGCATGTTAACGAGATCAAGAAAAATGAATGCAAGCATAATTCGCTGTTATGGACACTCCTAGCCAAATGGAAAAAAAAAACAATAATGGAAATATGTATTTTGTGTATAATTTGTAAACTTAATTTAAAATTGTGCATTTTGTCATGCAGAATGTACATTTATTTAGTACACTTCACATATAAAATCCTGATTTTATCTGTCGTGTGGATAAAAATCAGAGTGTACAGATTAAAAAATAAATAAAAAATGAAACCCCATTAGTCATTTACTCTCAATCGGGGGATATTTTGCCACAGCTTACTATATACAACTCTTTTGATGTGCATTTTGAAATCTACTTTTGTATGTATTCTCGTATGTACGATTGTGGGCTATAAATGCATACCGTAGCGATCTCAGTTAACGCAGACAGGCGCAAGTTTAACTAGATGTTATAACCACATTGCTGTTTTCACCCTTTATTTCTATCACTTTGCATATGTTAATTTAGTATAGTAACCTAGATTAAAAAAATATTATTCTGGAACCATATTTGTAATATGATTGCACAGTGTTTATATAATTAACGTAAGGAGTGCTATTTGGTGCCATTGGAAATCGGAGAAAAATGTTGGCTCAGTATTTGGAATGTGATTTAATGGGAGTGAGGGTATTTGGTTCTGTAACAATATGTATTATAACATATGGAAATGATGTCACATTAAATAAAAAATAGCTCTCCCGTTTAATTGTTGTTATTTAACTACATATTATAAACATATAGTGCAGGATTTTCACCAAAGTGGCTAAAATTAAATTCAGAGCTACATGCAGTCTCTGGCACCTTATTGCAGATCTCGGGGTTCCAAGGGCAAGCCCTGAGCAGAAGGCTGGGCAGAAGACTTAGTGGTGGCGCACAGACAGCTGTGGCTGTCTCAGGCGAGGGTCCCGGATGCGGACAAGTCCGCCTTACTAGACGTGCCTATCTCCCCTGGCCATACTTTTGGACCAGCGGTAGAGGATCCTGCAACACTCTCACAGAGAGCGAGATGCTTCCTGACAGGTGGCTGCAATGCTCCCCTCCCATGTCTCAGCACGGGGAAGGGAGGAGGCAATGGCGTCTGGAATTTACCACGGTAACCTAGACTATTCGAGTCCTTACAGCACCACAGGGTGACCTGAGGCACCGCCTCCAGGCCTCCGCGGCAAGGAGCCATCAGCAAGGACGGGGAAAAGCCAGACATGGGGTCCCAGCGCACCAACGCTCAGGGAAACAGTTCCAATGGAACCGCCCCAGGCAGCCTCCAAGGCAGCCCCCACCCCAGCCTCAGCAGCCCCACCCGTTTACACAACACCAACTGCAACACTGGCGCAATTGCACCTCAGATTCCTGGGTGCTTGCCACTCTACACACCGGTTACGCACTGCAATTCCACTCGGGACCTCCTCCCTTTCAAGGGATCACGGTCACATCCGTGAATGACCCTCTCCAGGTCTTGGCCCTCAAACAAGAAGTAGAAGCACTACTTCAAAAACAAGCCATCCGTCTTGTAGAACACACCTCTCAAAGAGAGGGGTTCTACTCAAGGTACTTCTTGGTGCAAAAAAAGGACGGCGGCCTTTGCCCCATCCTAGACCTGAGGCACCTCAATGGGTTCTTGAGGGAGAGGAGGTTCCAGATGGTCACACATCGCCACATCCTCCAGTCTGTCCGGCCGGGCGACTGGTTTACAACAGTGGACCTGAATGACGCGTATTTTCACATTCCTATCCGTCCAGCGCACAGGAAATATCTCCGCTTTGCCTTTCAGGGGAGCGTCTTCAAGTTTTCCATGCTGCCATTCAGTGCTTTGGGCTATTCGTGTGCTAGGGTACCTGTATAAGCCGTTATTGTTAGACTACAGTAGTCTAACCTCTTCGGGCAGCGAGAGTGAGGATTCAGACAAAGATTGCCGTCAGTTCGTTTCAGCAACATGGATAAACCCACGTGCAATTCTCTGTGACTGGTTGCCAATGTGAATGCCACTGTTCAGCAATTCTCCAGATTTGCACGACACTGTACAGCCACTTTTTAGTGCTACTGATCATTCAACCTTCCCTTTCGTCACACTAAGTGTCATTGTAAGAAGTTAGATATGGTAACACAGCAGCCTGCATGAAAATACAATATTCTGTTACCGGTGCGACGATGCTGTGGGGAAAAAAGTGTTCCAAAAGTGGGACTGTCCCGTCCAAAACGGGACATCTGGTCACCTTATGTATACCATGTATGTAACACTTATATATTTATTAAGCTTTTAAAATTACAATAGAACTGCCTATGCACAATTTGTTTATAATTAATTGTTTGGTGAATTCCTCTAATCATGCATTTTCTCTGGTACTCTTTGCTTGCCTCCATGATAAATAAACTCAACATGATTTGAAGTAGCCACTGAACACTTACAGTATTATAAGAACATTTTATGTGCATACAAACGTGTGAAGGTGAAAGTGTACATTGTACATAAAGTGTGGGGGAGTCTGACAACATTACAAAAGCACATTCCTAGTGCATCGCTGTGTGTCCTCGACGCCTGTTCTTCGTTCTTGTGTGGATTAGACACAGGTGTTAAAGTCAAGGATGCATTGGAAATCCGCAATCACCTTAGGAAACTTTATTGTAATATCTAATATGCTGTTTTTTATACCAAGATTTCAGTTGTATAATTCAAATAAAATCTACAGTAGAAGTCAGCTGTCATACATTTGCATAATTCAAATAGGCTACAGTTGCATTGATAATTTCTTAGTAACATTACACTGGGTGCAACTAACGGTATATCATTTTAGCAATACAAAAAACATTCCGTAAGGTTACAAATGGTTAAAACAAGTGAACAAATCTCATTACTAACGACAAGTATAGAAGGTAGTCTGTAAGAAATTAACACTGGTCCTGTACACTCTCTCTCTCTGTATAGTCAGCGTCACAGTCTGTTAAATGCCTGTTTCAAGGTGAGTTATATACTCTTTCGTTAATTAAAACCCTCTTTTTCCAAGTGCAAATTAACTTCTGATAAATGATGACAATTAGCATGGATTTGCTTTTAAATTCCCATGCAAACAAAAGAAATAGTCACAAGAAGCATTGCTTGTCAAGCTATTAACATTAGTTCGTAAATCAAGATAATTTCAGATAAATCACATTAGACAATTTTTTAATAACGAAATAGGCACAACGACTGCTTGAAAATGATCATTTACAAACTTTTGAAAATCCTGCCCAACATCTAGTAATAAAATAATAATATGACAAGGGACCAGCCCTACTACTCCTTCTACTGCTACACAGATCTGGCAGAGCAAGTGGATATCAGAATAAGTGAGCAAACATGACCTGACATACAGAAGGAGCCAGACTACACATTACACACTGGTGATTTTATTTCCTGTAGGTTTTTTTGTATTTTTTATTTAGTTTGCAAACCCTTGTTCACTGTGACCCAGGCTGAAAGCTCAAGGCAAGTTGCCCTCTTGTTTAATAAAATCTGGTTCACCGGTGAAGGGCAGCGTTATACTATGTGTGAGAACAATGCCCCAGTCAGTTGGGATGAAGAAGACATATTCATCATACTGAACAGTGGGCCACATTCACAAAGAATTTAACATCAGTTAAAAAATAAATAAACAAATAACTCAGGAGGATCATTTAAAAGTTCCTCTGTGCAGATTGTTTGTTTCTCCAAGTTTTGTAACTGACCAAATAAATGGTGCAAATTTAGCAGTGGTAAAGTCTTTGTGAATATGACCCTGTAATTATTAGAATGTTTCTGCCACCTAAAGTTTTTTTTTTTTTTTTTTTTTTTCTCATAATAATTTCGGTATACTATGGTTGAATCATAATAGAATTCATGAATCTAAAAGAATGCAATGTGACAAAACACCTGTCAAAATGTTCAAACACTGTTCAAAACACAACAGAAACAGAACTATGATGTCTCCATTTACTTTGTGTATGTGAGACAGGAATGAAAGATTTGTCAGGGGCAGTAGTGTGAGCGCCGCAGTGGGACAGTTGGCCGCAGGCTGCCTTTCGGCTGGAGGCAGCTCTGTCTATAAAACAAGGGTTTCACTGTTCGTCCTCGTCGCTGCACTGGAACAGGAACAGCTTGGCAGCTCCCAGTGTCTCACAGATGCCTTCATGTACAGTAAATGTCATCTTCAAGTGCTGCTGCTTACCCGGTGTGTAATGCATGTGTCACATTCAAGTGTAGCGCTGCGCAGTGCTAATGTGCTGTGAATGAGAAGCAGGCACGGGAACACTGCACAGCCTGAATGTCCATTAAGAGTCACATAGATGGGGTCCTGTTAGTTCGCTTTAATGCACTGTACTTTACTGTAAATGCCAGTCTATTACAAATAGATTCATTGTGAAATAAATGTCACACAGGGCCGGCGCAAGGATTTCTGCCACCCTAGGCAAACAAAATTTCATATATTTATATAAATATGGTTATATATATATATATATATATATATATATCAAATCAACGTATAAACAAATGACACCAGATTATGTTTTTTTTTTACATTGTTACAATACTATATACAATCATCACTCTGGTTACAAATGGTAGTGACATATACTGTCAGCTCTACAATGACAATATGATCAATGGTTTCTACCACCATGCATGAGCTTAGAGTTATAAATAACAACTGATACTGGATACACAGGTTACTTCAAACACATTGTATTTTTGTTGTACCTTATTTGTACAGTACCGTATTGCGTTCCTTAACTACTATAAAACTGGTATCTAACGTGTAGGTTAGTGATCATATAATCGTGCACAGTAAATCCTCTGTTACTTGTTTCTATAGGCAGATCCTTGACTTAAGAATTAACTTTAAAGAATTAAAGAATCTTTACCGATGTGTTATGAAAATGCTTAAATGGCACACAACCACTCCACTTTCAGTGCCTGGGCACCGATGAAGCGATCTCTTTTCCTTGTTGTGTCAAGGCAATAATACTTACTGTACTTTACTTACTTAGTCCTCTTCATTCCCGTTGGAACATAGGGCCTTTAATACATTTCTCAATTTTTCTCTGTCTTGAGCTGTATGCTTTGTCTTCCCCCAGGACATACCGATGGACGAGCTCGGCTTCCAGCATTCTTCGTCATGTTATGGCTGCTCTTCCTCTCTTTCGTTTACCTTGAGGGTTCGTCGAAGGCATGGCGAGTGATGTTGGGCTGGTCTTTCCGTAGGGTGTGTCCAATCCATCTCCATTTGCGCTCCTTGATGGTATCAGAGATGGGCTTTTGTTGCGTCCTCGATGGCTTGTCCCTCCAGGAGAACAGGTGCATCCTGGTTGGTGTTGATTCTCATGCTTTTGGTCTTATCTGTGTTGATCTCTAGGCCAGTGGTCTGGACTACAGTTTAAAGATTATCTGTCTTCGCTTGCATTTGTTGGTGCGTGTGTGAAAGCAGTCCAATGTCGTCTGTGAAGTCCAAGTCTTCCAGCTTTTGTGTCAGGGTCCACTGGAATCCTTGTGGTTGGTCCATTGCTGTCCTCATCACCCAGTCTATCACCATCAAGAAGATCATTGGTGAAATTATGCATCCTTGCCTGACACTGGTGTGAACAGTAAAAGGTGGAGGTAAGTCTGCGTTGTGAATGATATGGCAGGCCGTGTCTTCATATAGACTCTTGATAACTGACGATCTTAGTTGGGATGCCGTAGTGCCTCAGGAATTTCCATATAGTTGTTCTGTCCAGTGAAGTTTACATACAGGGGTGACCGCCATTCCAGTGACTGCTCGATGATAATGCAAAGTGTTCCTATTTGGTTTGTGCACGACCTCCCAGCCCGAAATCCTGCTTGTTCTTCTCTCAACTTGGAATCCACTGCAGAACTGATCCTCTCCAAAATGAGCCTTGCTCAGTAGGGAAGGAGTTGAATTCCTCTCCAGGTCTGGCAGTTGCTGAGATTTCCTTTCTTGTGCAGTTTTACAGTGTAGCCTTTCCTCCACTCCTGTGGCACCCCTTCCTTGTCCCATACTTCTTGTACTAGGTCAGTCATGATGGCTGCTGTAGCTCCGGCATCTGCCTTTGAGCCTCCTGGTGGGATGTTGTCTGGGCCCGGTGGCTTTACCACTTTTGATCTTCCGGATTGCCTGTATGACCTCTTCCTTAGTGAAGGGTCCTAAATTGATGTCCAGTTCCTCTCTGTCTTCAATGATGGGTGGATTTTCTACAGGTGTGCCCCTGAGCAGCTATTAAAGTGTTCCTTCCACCTGTCTAGCTGTTCTGCTGGTTTGCTCAGGATATTCCCATCTTTTCCGCATATAGGTTTGTTCGTGTTAGTCTTCCTCCCTGAAAGTTGCCGTGTGATGTTATAGAGGGTTCCCATATCATTCCTTTCTGCAGCTTCTTCTGCTTCCGTAGCCATTCTATCAAAGAGTTCCCGCTTGTCTGTCCTTGCACTCTTCTTGACTTCTGTGTTCTTTGAGGTGTATTCCGACTGGAGACGCCGTTTCTATGCTCTGGTCCTTGCTTGTCCAAGTCTCTGCCTGATTTCTCTTCGATCTTCAGTCTTCCTAATTGTGTCTTGTGACAGCCAGCCCTTGAGCTCAGGTCTTCTGAGTCCCAGCACCTCATCGCACGTTGACGTGAATGTATTTCTGGCTCATTCCAATTTCTTTTCTATGGAGCCTTTGTCTAGGTCAGCAAGGGCTTGAAATCTGTTTTGAAGGGAGATGGCACATTCCTGTCGTTTCTCATCTTTTCCCAGTCTGGAGGTATTGTATTGTTGATGTCTCTGTAGACCAATCTTCTTCCTGCTTGTAATTCTAACCTTAAGCTTTGCCACCACCAATGAGTTGCTCGTTCCAGCATCTGCTCCTCTATAGGCTCTCAAATCCATTAGGGTTCTTCTCCATCTGCGGGAAACTGCCAGGTTTGTTATTGTTTCAGCGGTTACACTTTAGTGGTTAGAGCTTAGAGACCAGGAGCTGGTTAGAGCTGAGGGACTGGGGGGGAGGCAGTGTGGTCTAGTGGTTAGAGCTTAGAGACTGGGAGCTGGTTAGAGCTGAGGGACTGGGGGGGCGGCAGTGTGGTCTAGTGGATAGAGCTGAGAGACTGGGAGGGAGGCAGTGCTGTCTAGTGGTTAGCCTAGGGACTGGGAAAGGAGGCTGTGTGGTTTAGTGGTTAGAGCTGAGTTACTGGGAGGGAGGGAGGCAGTGTGGTCTTGTGGTTACAGCTGAGAGACTGGGAGGGAGACAGTGTGGTCTAGTGCAGGGTTTCTCAAACCCAGTTCTCGGGACCCTAGTGTCTTCTGGTTTATGTTCCAACTGAACTCTCAGTGACTTAACTAAACCCTTAATTGAACTAATTGTTTGCTTAATTAGACCCTTCTAATTGTTCTCAGCTCCTGAAAAGTTGCAGACCTAATTAAGCAAATTAATAGTTCAATTAAATGTTTTTGAGCTCAGTTGGAAAAAAGTCCATTGACTATGTAAAACTACTGTAAAGCTACACAGCTTCTTTATTTTGGTTGTGGATCCAAAAATAAATGTACACTTTACATTCTTGAAAGGCTACGTAAACTGTTTTATTTTGTCACACACTATCTTTTTTTTACAGTTTGCTGGGAGCTGTTTTTTTTAAAGGCAATCCATAGAGACCAAGGCATCGTGGATAATGCATCTCCCGCTGGATTCACAAAATGGATTGCAGAAGCGCATTGTTATTCAAAATGGAAGCTAACGGTGAGTCCTTATCGACTTAAAGGGACAGGGTCCCTCTGCTCTTGAGAGTAATGACATAACATTAGGTATAATATTAGGTTTGTTGTTGACTGTTGGCTCCAGTTGGAGTGGATCACATAAGAACATAAGAAAATGTAAGAATGAGAGGAGGCCATTTGCTCCCTCTGGTTGATCTCAACACTTTGTCAAGTTGGTTTTTAGAAGATCCAAATGAGTTGGCATCAACAATATGATTAGGTAACGCATTCCATTGCAAAGTAGCTGAGGAATTGTCTAGCATTAACTCTGTCAACTCCTTTCAAGACTTCAATCATGATACTATATAGTTGCAAATATAAGAGTGGAACCATGCAGCAAAGGTTAGTGCTGCAGTGGGGAAGCAATACAGAGCTGCCCTGTACCCGCATGGCTTTCTGGGTCATGCATACAGCCAAGGAGATGTGTTTGTAAAATGTAATAAAAAACAATCAAAATCACAGACAGAATGCATGTCAAAGGCCAGAGTTGTGCACCACTGCCTGGGCCCCACCTTGAGAGCGAATCACTCTGAGTTAACTGAAGCTGTGTATATTGGGAGATGTATGTGCTTGTCGAGTTTAATCACATACTGTATTTACTTCTCTTGGGTTGTCTTTCATTCAGGTCCTAGTTAGTCAATTAGTTAGTTCAACATTAGCAGATTCAAATAACTAATTTAGGGCCTGCTTGGCATAAAGACTTGGACTGGAATGGATCTTGAGGGCCAGAGTTGTGCAGCACTGGTCTAGCATATGATTCTCTGTTTGACCGCTTGTGTATCCCTTGTTTAATTTCAGCAACCCATTAGTTCTTGAAAACATCCACCTTGAGGTACAACTCTCCATAGAAAAGTTTTGTGCAAGTATTTAATCAGGGTTGACAAGAATTTTAATATAATAGGGGGCTCCGTTTGCTTGAATCCCCTGGCATTTCTAAAGTAGTGCACTGCATTTCATTAATTGGGATATCTAGATTGTAAACAGCACAGGGAATTGATCATCTCCCGTATTGTTAGCTGTACTGTTGTGTTCTGAGCTACTGGGAATACTGAGTCCCTGTAAGTCCATGTGTGGTTTAGCAATCCATAATATTAAACTCTATTACATCACCCTTAAACAGTCGCTAGTCGGAACAGCTGATGTTCACTCGCAGTAAGTGAGTTAAAGTCAGATGTGTGCTTCAGCCAGAGCTGTCATCAGCCTGCTCCAATCATCAAGTCTCCTGATTCCTGCATATAGGATGCCATCTGTCATCTTGTAACTTTCTGCTGCTGTTTGATTGCACTGCACAATGCCTTCCCTGTCTGCATACACATTGCAGATCTATTGAGTTAAACTCTCTCTAAACAAATGCCCTTCACAGTGTAATGAACCTCGGCCTACTGCAATGCCTACCCCAACATATCTCCACCCAAGTAGCAGAGAGAGTACAAGGCTTGGTGTCCGGTTGTGTTTAGCAGAGGTGAAGGAGTACTAGTGGGCGGTCCAATACTCTGTCACACTGCGGAGTACTTATTTTCCTTATTTGTATTTTCTCTGAGTTGTACTGAGATCATCTTGTGCATGCTGATAAACACCTACAGATAAAGGGGACTTTTCTTTAACTTGCAAGAATCCCATGAATTTATTATTTTCAACGGTGCAGATTGCACCATACTAGAGTTTTTCACAACAGGCAATGGTGCTGCAATGGAGAGCCACTGCCTCTGTACTAGATGACACAAGGGAAGGTAAAATGAGATGGGCCATCAGTAGAATGGTACATGCCAATAGCATCACAATAGAGTAAACTATTACTTACTGGGAATCAATTGCAGTTCCATTTCAGTACCAGTGAGCTGTCATATCTGAAACCCCTGTTATACTTAATCAATTGTTTTGCTATTGCTGGTAGTTCTGCTAATGTTACTGATAGCGTTCCCTTATGATAATACACTGATATTATAAAGCTGTCCTAATGGATAATTGATGCTGGTTGAGGAGCTGGTTCAGCTGCTCCAAGAAAAAAATATTGCGATCCCTTTACTGAAAGTCAACTATTGTCACTCCTAAATTAATAGTTTTGATGAAAATCTTGCCTGGAGTTTTATATACTTGCTGTGTGGCCAGTAAGAAGTTTTTTCCAAATCTCAACTTTCAGCTGGCCACCAGCTTCACAGGGCAGGGTAGCAACTAGACTACAAACTATGATTTTTTTTTTTCATATTAACTAACAGCGTGGCTTGACAAAGTTCTAAGATCAATCAGCTACTCGGAACAGAAGGAGCTTAGATGTGCCGAATGGCTTACTCTTGTTCAGAAATGTTTAAACACATTGTGAGCAGCCTTGCTTCATTTCAGTTCTCAGCATAATGAATATTAACCTTTACAACCAATAGCCAAGCACAGAATTAATCAGGTGCACACTACAAATGCCTCAAAATAATAAAATATATATATAAGCCTTAGCTTTTTTAACATTGGCAGGATTTACAAATATACAGTACCACACATATCATTTATATTTAACCCTTTCTCGGTTCCTTTGCTTGCTTGCTTCTGAGTACGCTTGCTTCCACCTAACCCTCACACTTCTGTCACCTAACCCTCACACCTCTGTCACCTAACCCTCACACTTCTGCTATACTGCCTCTCTCAGTTTCCACTGCCAAGCCAATCGCCTCTTTACATCAGTCAGCGAGGCCCGATGAGGTGAACTACTATCCCCTAACCCCTGACGGAACGTGAATGAGATTCAAACCACACATGCATGACACTACAGAGCTCCACACGGTAGTGCTTTCTTATTACGTGAGCCTCGGGGATGCTAGCTTTTTTTCTTACTGCTTTAACAAAGCAGGTGCAGGTTAAGAGACACCAAATGAACCGGAACACCGCTTGCAAACAGAGAGCAAGAATCCCAAGGCAATGTGTCTCAAATACAGAAAAGGGGTACTGGGACTTGAAGAAGAACAGTGGAGCACTGAAGAGAGTTCTTCTTTTGTCTGCGGCTAATTGAAACACGCACATTGCCTCCTATGGACTGGTGCCTGTGTGTGTGTGTGTGTGTGCAAACAAGCCATGTACACTGGAGGAAATGCTTGCTGCAATTAGTGACACATGAAAAAGGAAACAACCCACATGAATAGGAAAATAAATGTAATAAACAAAGATTTCCCACAAGTGCAGTGGCATCCCTTAGGCTCTACCATTGTCTGAAGCTGTAGTCAAACTGGCTTATATGGATGGGTCTGAGATGTTATCAATAGGTTGATTCGTACTCGAATCGTGCGACCGTCACCAAGGTAGATTTCTAGTCTCACTAGTCATATGACTGTCTAGATAAACTGTAAATAAAGTATAAATCCAAACTGGGTCATTTCATTCTAGTTTGACTTTGTTTCATGCGTTGTTTCACAGTTTGTTGAGGATACCACTGAGACAGTTGGTAAAGAAAGGCACCTCTCGTGGGACATCTGCTTGAGCACCTGCAGGTTACTGCAAGTACCACCTGCAACTGAGCCCAGCCAATCAGAATACAGCTCCCACAATTCCCTGTGGTATTCATTTTAAACACAATAAAAAGATCGCCCCCATTTTCTGAAAATTCAGCATCAACAAAACAAGCAAGAAGCAATCTAGTTTTGAGGAGTTTAATGTTTGTTTGATAATGAGAAAATTAGTTTCCTTTAAAAATAGAAGGGTATGTGCCATTTTAGGTTTTTTGCCCACATTTAACACCGTTCTCAAGACCAAACTGCATGTCTAATGTGATACACGTCTATCTTCTTTCCCAGTTCTCTTTTTTAAAGATGTCTATAAGTTTATTTCTATGTCTACTTACTCTGTGTTGCCTCGTAGGATTCTACATATTGCCTGGGAAAGAACTTTTGCATCTGCAGGCTCCCTCCGTGAGAAGGGATCTCACCAAGTTAGGATCTACTGGGAAGGTATGTCAGCCTCAAGCGCTCAATGTTATCAACTGTATGTGTTTCTTGTAAAGGTATTCTGGGGTAAACCCTCACTTGTCCAGCTAGCTCCTAAAATAGTCTCTCGCAAACAGCAATGGTCTCTAAGGATTGCCTTTAAAAAACCATCCAAACATGTACAGGATCAGATCTTCTCTGCAGTACTTGCCCATTATCTGCCAACTATACAGACTTAAAGGGGCTACAGTAATATACAATAAACATAGTTACATATATACATATAATAGGGTTTGTAACACTCTGCACTGCCTGAAACACATTTCCTCCTTTTCAAATGCCACAGAGAAGGAACTCACTCCATGCCTGCGCTGACAATCAGGAACACTCTAAACAGGGGGTGGCTCCGTATCATCATCCCATCTCCCTCCTCCCTCTCCCACCCCAGTCCCCCATTCCTACCTTGCCATGGGCCCCAGAGAATCAGCCCTACATGAGCCGCTGATAAAAAAAAATCTCATCTGGACTGAAAGAGAAAGGCAATTAATTTTCGTCTGTCATGATCCGTCTTCGAGGAGTTGTAGATTTTATCTCCTCTGGCGTGTGAAGCTTGTATCAATTGAAGCTGGGGCGCCCAGGCAGGTTGAATAGGCATGGATAATGAACTGTTTAAAGGTTTTCATTGAGAGGGAGAGCAGAATTACCACCCACTGCTAGCACCGTAGTGCTGCCGTGTTCATTGTTTAAATGTGCCATTATGCGCCTTTTAACCTTGTCCTCTGCCTCTTTATGACAGTAATCAACGAGGCCTTTTGTGTGATCGCCTACTTAGAGTGTGTGTGCGTGTGTGTCTTTCAGTCTGTTCAAGGAAATGTTTAACTCTGTAGTATTCTTTTTAAAAAGCCTTAAAAAGAGTCTTCTGTTAAATGTTGCTCAGGTCGTATTGCACGGTATTAAAAAAAAAAAAAGTGTCCTCCCTTCAGTCTTTTCCACACTGCTGACTTCAGCTCTCATAATAGTCTGTGTATCTTTTTCATGCTGCTGGAGGAAAAGGGTTTATTGATAAGTAACAGAATTTCAGTGGCAGCAACAGCACAGTATGCTCTATATTTACATTTCTAAAGCGGCTGTAAATTATGCTTAGGCTTGTGAAAGAGCTCTTCTCACAGGAAGTCATATGCCTTCTTGTATTCATTAAATCTTTTCCAGGTTTTTTTTACCCACTATGAAGCACACATGCTTCTGTAGACCGACAGACATATACATAGCAACAAACCAGACATTCATCAATCATTCAAGTAAGTGGATAAGGCACCTGGACAGGAAACAAGTCAAGGCATTATCTACTATTTTAAAGAACAAACTACAGCCAAGCATCCCAGCTAGAATTTGTAGTAAAAACCAGGATCAGGCTCCCCACTTCACCCCCCTCCATCCCACCTCTACCTGAAATGACCAAAATTATAATCATGTCTCCAATGGAATGTATTAGTAGCAACTACACTTCTAACTTTGTTGAGAGTGTAGATCTCACACTCAGAATGTCAATAACAAAGCATTCCAAACATTTAAACCACAACACATATCATATCAAGAGAAGGTTCTTGTTTATTTTAGCAGATTTTGGTCTGTTTTTTTTATTTAGATGTAATGACTTATTATGTGTTTATAAGTGTTCGATGGCTTCCTCTAATCATGTTGAGTGTGTATTTTTTGCGCACACTCTGTTGTGTCAGGCCCATGAGCACACATAACCTCAACTTTTATTTGCACTAATACAGTAAAACTAATATAAAGACACCTGGCTGATCTAGCCTATACTGTGTCTATGGCAGGTAACTGAGGAGCAGCTCCTGAACTCATAGTCAAAGCACCTCAAAAAAAAAAAAATATTTTCATTAGTTTCAGTAAGAATCATTCAGTATAACTGCAGACATCAGAAAAGGGAATTTGAAGCTACCTCTGCACTTCTAAGATGTCTTATGTATTTGAATAATTTGAATACTGTATATTTAAAAAGCGCACTACTATATATTTAGGGATATCAAGATACTAAGAAAGCCATTAGGGGAGTAGGGTGAAATGTAAAACAATTTTTCCATTGCCTTGCACTATAAACTAAGACTTAAAAAACTCATATTGCATTATAAAGAGACACAGAGAGTTATCAACTCCCATCAGAGGTGCTAGGCTCATGTGGGCTTTATTGCTTCTGGAGTGAAGAATATCACCAAACCTGTTTCTAAAGTCAAAGATTCACAGGAGAATTAGAAAGACAGAGCACATCGTTTGTGAAAGGTATTCACTATTTATAGAACCCCCTGGAGGAACGGGGAGATTGTGTTGAAGGCCTTCCTCTCTTTCCCTGGAAGGACACCCCGCCTCAGCTCCCATCACATTTGAAAGGGGCTGGTTAACTTCCCTTGTCCTCGCAGAACTGAAACACTTCATCAGAGCTACTCTGAAGGGAGAAACAATTGATTGGGGGCGTGATTGTAGTCTTTAAAATCTTAAAAGGAGTTGATATAGTTAACCCTAACTAATACTTGAAGTGCAATGCAAATTAGAAATGTAAAATGTTTAAAACATTAAAAGTAGTGTTTACCCGTTTCTGATCACAATAAAACCTCATCATGGGACATTCCCTTGGTCGTCTATACGTCAGCGTGATTCGTTTACGGTTCTTGCTTTTCCAATGCAGCTCTATTGCTCAATTACCAAATGCTGTTTAGTATTCAAACTCTTACTTAACGTAGCTCTCTCCTGTACTGCATCTTCCCTGCAATGCCGTTATCAACAGAAACACAATTGCTTTGATTAATGTAGTTCCTGAGCCCTTTCGCCATTTCTTTCTGGTACTTGGAAATAGCATTTGCCCCTTACATCCACCCTGAGCAGGTGTTTTAGGAGCTGATAGATCTTAAAATGTTGTCAAGTTGGGTCTGAAATGATTCCGATGACACAGCATCAACAACATGGCTAGGTAACCCATTTCACCACTCTGTGTGTAAAGAAGTGTCTCCTACCCTCTGTGCTAAGTCTGGATAATCATACAATGCATGTTGTATAATTTATACAGACGCAGACAAAAGTAGTGGCCCCCTACACTTAATATAAGATAATTCAAGAAAACATGTTAAATACAAAAATTTAGTAAGCATTAGCCACTAATTAATATGACAGAGAAATAAACACACAATTTCTGATAGTTTAAAAAACAATCTTAATAAAAACAAACTAAAGCACTTAAACAGGGCCATTTCGCCCGCAGTGACTGTATACAGTTTGCAGTACATCAGTATTATCATAACTAGGTTAATGAATTGCCACCCGACACTCACCTGGAAACTGTAGGGCCGTCCCTGGCAATGACCTTGTGTTTGTCAGACTCTAGTGACTCAATCTCACTGTGTGCAGATGAGTCTGCTACCTCTGTTGCCTTACCAGAGTGAGCTCCCAGCATGAATAAGAAATGTCACCCCCCCCCCCTCCCCCAGCTTGTTTGTCTTTTTAAAATATTTATTAACTCTTTTATTATGTTTTAAGTAAGGATGCTGATTAACAAGTATGTATAAGCAGAGAGAGAGAGAGAGAGAATGGACAAAGACAATGGTGTCTGTTTACATGCACAGTGAATTTACTGTTCACTCTATTGTTGTTGTCTGATGTAGTTTCTTTCATACTTTTGTGTCTGCAAAGTTTATAAAAAAGCGCTTTAATGTCCTAATGTTGCAATAATTCTCCAAGTTATTTACTCCAAATGGTCATTAGCACATTTTTTTTCAAAAGATAAAACATTAATCATGGTTCCAAAACAAATAAGAAACAACTTAGAGAGTTCACTGGGATGTCCAATGGATGAAAGGTGTATATATCTTATTATAGCCAAATGCAATCCAAAATGTCTGTAGGAGGCTAAGAGTGAATGATAATGGGAGACTTGGAGATGAGTGAGACAGATCCTTGTGTCCTGTTCTCGCTCACTGTGCACACCCTCTCTACAACACAGTGTATTCCTGAAAGGGGGGCAGGAGACATCTTTCTTACTGTTTACTTATCAAGTTAATGTTTCATTTTATTATTGATGGATTACACATACAGTGAAACATGGTGTGACAGGAGGGCTTGACTGGCACACACACAGGTACTGCAGGCTGAAGCACTGGAGCATGTATTTATTATAAATCCAAAAATAAATCAAAAGGATTAACAAAAACAACGGTCACAGAGCAAAATAAAAATGTTTCATAAAACAAATCATAAACACAAAATAATTCCTCCACCCAAACCAAGTATCGTGCTGGTCTTAACCCAGCACAAGTAGCAATTGTTTACTTTCGTTTTACTTTTGTTGTCTGTCTCTCTCGTTTAACCTCATCTCATCTCACGGACAGATAGAATCTGTAACACATCACTGCCCATTGCATTTCTTTAGGTCCTGTGCTTATGGTCATACATATACATGTTTGCAGACTGGATCATTTGGTTTGTTGGTTTGAAGCTGATTCTGTTTTTAACAGCACTCTTGATTGTCAGCATTCCATCCAGAATGTCTCTCAATGCAGGCCTGTTACAGTTAGTTATAACCGCGAATGAACTCTGGGCTTGCAATGTTTTGTGCTCAGGAAGTAGGAATTACGCAACAGGTTTCTCTGCAGCTGATTGTTGAAGGGCGTCTTTGGGGACTGGCAGTAATAAAAAAAAAAACAGGAAATTCGATAAAGCGATGGCCAGTGTTGTCGTATGTCATTAGAGTAGTTTGGGAAATCCGCAAAGCAAAAAATTAAATAAAAATACCCTTTTTTCCCCCCCAATCTAAAATTCTCAGACATTTTTTCTTATTTATGGATTTAAGGACAGTGTACACATATGTTGGCAACCTTGACAGTGCTTAGTTCTTTCAAATTCTTCAGTGCAGGTTATTATTATTTGTTTATTTAGGAGACGCCTTTATCCAAGGCGACTTACAGAGACTAGGGTGTGTGAGCTATGCATCAGCTGCAGAGTCACTTACAATTACATCTTATAGCCAGACCGAAAGACGGAGCACAAGGAGGTTAAGTGACTTGCTCAGGGTCACATAATGAGTCAGTGGCTGAGGTGGGATTTGAACCAGGGACCTCCTGGTTACAAGCCCTTTTCTTTAACCACTGGACCACGCAGCCTCCCTTGCACAGGGTTGTACCGGAGACAGTGTCAGACTCAAAATAGAGAATGAAGGAGAATGTCACAGAATTATTTTAAAGTTTTTACTGAACTGAACTGGTAACTGACACGCCGATGCCTTTTTAAAATAGCCACCTGATCTGCATGCAGGGCGTGTTACCCTGTACCCTGGGATAGCCACCTGATCTGCATGCAGGGCGCGTTACCCTGTACCCTGGGATAGCCACCTGATCTGCATGCAGGGCGTGTTACCCTGTACCCTGGGACTTGCTTTCTAGGACAGGGGCAAAGAGGAGGAACAGGGGAAAGAGGGCAAAGGGGATAGGAGGGTGTGGGTTCCTGTGAGCAGAAGCAACACATGCACATTTTGGGAAACATGAGTTTTCATTGGCCAGAAAAATCATACCATGGTAAACTTTTATAAGGGTATTGAGCTCATTAAAACAGAGGTCCAGGTATGCCTAGTGGTGGGCAGCAAAGTTTTGCTTTGATAGTACAGTTGATTGGAACACTGTCTCTTTTTAGTTTTTTCAATCTGTATTTCAGAAAGTGATGTTCCAGTACCATGCAGGCTCTTTTCAGTCTTGCGTCTGGTTTGCATTTTTCCTGCATCAATGATACTGTAGCATTAATAATTTATCACTGGCCCAAACTACATTGCCCTTCACCTTGTATGTTTGCAAGCCTGAGAACCGTCTTACTGTTTTTTGATCTAAGTTGGCAGACATACAATATTACTATCGGGACTAGGGTTTATAGCAAGCTGGGAAAAGGGAAGGGTTTTATTTCTTCTAAATGACTAGTGAAAAAATAAAATACAAGCATTACATGGTGTGGAGTGTCCGCCCTATTTATTATTATTTGTATTTTTGTTTTGCGCGGGTAAAAGCGCCGCGTCTTTATATGTAAAAACCCCGTGAGGATGCATGACTGATCAGCTACTGATTATTTAACTAGCTGACAGTCATGCATCCTTACCAAACGCGTGCAGACTGTGGCCGAGGGGTAATAAGATAATTAATAGCTAGTTAACCCCTCGGCCAGAGTATAAGAACCGACAGCTGTCTGTGCTGCGGTGTGGAGTTTTGGAGTAGAGACGGGAGAGAGACGGGAGAGAGGCGAGAGAGACGGAGAGAGACGGAGAGAGACGGAGAGAGACGGAGAGAGACGACATAAAACAATTGCTAAAACGTGCTGGTTTAGCCAGCACGCCACTTACTTGTTTGTCTGTTTATTCGTTTGGCCCTCGTGCCCTTTTGTTTTGTTGTTTTGTTTAAATCTTTTGTTTTGTTTGTTTATTAATAAAATCAACTGAACGCCGTTGCGTTCAGTTTCGCCCGCCCATCCATTGTTGTGGTTTCAGTTTCTTCCTGGTCCGTGACGTCATCACACTCACCACTGCGAGCCAGACTGTCACATATGGTGTCCAGCGTGGGACAAACAACGCCTCCAAGAGCCGGACCAGGAAAAGGACGTTTTTTTTAGTTTTTTTTCAAAAAGTGTTTTTTTTTTGTGAAGGGGAAAAAAAAAAAAATGGGAAGAAAAAGGGAGGAGAGAGGAATGGCCAGCCCCACAACAGAGGGACAGTGGAAGCCAAAGGATGGATCCTGAGCTCCGCCATGGGATCTCGCATGGTGGGTACACAGGAGGACTCCACGGAGGAGTGGTGTACGTACTGCCATCGATATGGGCATGAGGAGGAAAGCTGCCCAGAGGTCGACCGGGACACAGATGAGGAAAGGGATGAGCCCGAAGTCCCGTTGTGCCCAGCCCAGAAGGGGAGCGCGAGCATCCAGCGCCCAGAAGGGGGAGCGCGAGCATCCAGCCCAGAAGGGGGAGCGCGAGCATCCAGTGCCCAGAAGGGGGAGCCCGAGCATCCAGCGCCCAGAAGGGGGAGCCCGTGCATCCAGCGCCCAGAAGGGGAGCCCGTGCATCCAGCCCAGAAGGGGGAGCCCGTGCATCCAGCCCAGGGGAAGCCCACAGGTCCAGAACCTAGGTCTCCAGCAGCAGAGGAAGAATACCTGCTGCCTCTGCCTCCGCCACCTCCACCGCCAGGAGCAGAGCAGCAGGAGCTGCCTCTGTCTCCACCACCGCCAGGAGCAGAGCAGCAGGAGCTGCCTCTGCCTCCGCCACCTCCACCGCCAGGAGCAGAGCAGCAGGAGCTGCCTCTGCCTCCGCCACCTCCACCGCTAGGAGCAGAGCAGCAGGAGCTGCCTCTGCCTCTGCCACCTCCACCAGCAGAGGGTGAATGCCTGCTGGTTCCGTCTCAAGAGCCGTGGGAGGACAGCTTACCGCTCCCAGCTCCACCAGCAGAGGGTGAATGCCTGCTGGTTCTGCCTCAATCGCCGTGGGAGGACTGCTTGCCCCTCCCACCTCCACCAGCAGAGGGTGAATGCCTGCTGGTTCCGCCTCAACCGCCGTGGGAGGACTGCTTGCCCTCCCACCTCCACCAGCAGAGGGTGAATACCTGCTGGTTCCGCCCAACCGCTGTGGGAGGATTGCTTGCCCCTCCCACCTCCACCAGCAGAGGGTGAATACCTGCTGGTTCTGCCTCAACCGCCCGTGGGAGGACTGCTTGCCCCTCCCACCTCCACCAGCAGAGGGTGAATACCTGCTGGTTCCATCTCCACCTCCACCAGCAGAGGGTGAATACCTGCTGGTTCCACATCCACCATCATGGGAAGGACTGCTCCTGCCCTGCTTCGCACCGCCCAAGGATGCCTGCTTCACAGCCGGAGCCTGCCGACCGCCAAGGATGCCTGCTTCGCACCGCCCAAGGATGCCTGCTTCGCACCGCCCAAGGATGCCTGTTGCTCCGCGATCGCCTAAGGATGCCTGTTGCTCCGCATCGCCTGGGGCTGCCTGTTGCTCCGCATCGCCTGGGGCTGCCTGTTGCTCCGCATCGCCTGGAGAGCCACCAGTTACAGGGTACAAGGGAGAAGTGGAGCTCCGCTGCCGCCTCCATGGCCAGGGGCTCCTCCCGAAGTTCGCCTCCCGAGGGTCCGCTGCGGCTGCCGCCGCCTCGAGGGTCCGCTGCTGCTGCCGTTGCCTGCCGAAGGTCTGCAGCTGCTACCTTCGCCTCCCGAGGGTCCTGTTTTGCCTGGAGTCGCTACCAGTCCTGCCATGCGGCAGGAAATACTGTGGCTGGAGCCCCATGAAGGGGAGCTGCTGGCCACGGAAAAGGGGAGGTCAGGAGACCAGCTCCCCAGCCGCACTTTCGCGGCAGGAAATACTGTGGCTGGAGCCCCATGAAGGGGAGCTGCCAGCCATGAAGAAGGGGGAGGTCAGGAGACCAGCTCCCCGCAGCAATTTCGCTGCAGGAAATACTGTGGCCGGAGCCCCACGGAGGGGAGATGCCGCCATGAAGAAGGGGGCAGGTCTGGAGACCACCCCAAAATTTTTCTGGCCAGAGGGGCCGGCCTGTGCGTGGTCCACTAGGACGCTACAGTTGTTGGGGTGGGAGGAGGACATCCCGCCGTGGTCGCCTCGAGACACCTTGCTTCCCCTGTTCCGGGGCCAGGACTGCTAGCCGGGACTTTAGGGAATAAGGGGAGGTGGCCGAAAGGCCATGTGTGCTGCGCATTGGGGCATGTGTGGCGGAGTGTCCCGCCCCTATTTATTATTATTTGTATTTTTGTTTGCGGCGCGGGTAAAAGCGCCGCGTCTTTATATGTATATTTAAAAACCCCGTGAGGATGCATGACTGATCAGCTACTGATTATTTAACTAGCTGACAGTCATGCATCCTTACCAAACGCGTGCAGACTGTGGCCGAGGGGTAATAAGATAATTAATAGCTAGTTAACCCCTCGGCCAGAGTATAAGAACCGACAGCTGTCTGTGCTGCGGTGTGGAGTTTTGGAGTAGAGAGCGGAGAGAGAGCGGAGAGACGACATAAAACAATTGCTAAAACGTGCTGGTTTAGCCAGCACGCCACTTACTTGTTTGTCTGTTTATTCGTTTGGCCCTCGTGCCCTTTTGTTTTGTTGTTTTGTTTAAATCTTTTGTTTTGTTTGTTTATTAATAAAATCAACTGAACGCCGTTGCGTTCAGTTTCGCCCGCCCATCCATTGTTGTGGTTTCAGTTTCTTCCTGGTCCGTGACGTCATCATACTCACCACTGCGAGCCAGACTGTCACACATGGTTAATTAAACTACACTGCAGTGGTGAGGGTTTACTTTCCAGCTGCTGTAAGTGTTGGATGGGGAGATTTTACAGGCTGTGTGCTTTTATTCTATGTTTTCCAATGGAGCATGCTGTATATGTGTGTAGTGGTAGCAATGCAGCACTAATATACCAGATGCCAGTGCCTCCATCACCCAGAACTTGAACTGTGCTAAAGAGCATTCACGACTTCTCAGTGTAAGAAACTTTGTGTATCTGACTTAGTTTCATACACTTAGTTTTACTTAAGAATTCTGATTGAGCAATTTGAAATTTTGGATGAACTTTGACAACTTTTGTACATGGGCTACTTTTGTAAGCATGCTGCTCGAATACCTATTTACGTCATGTGTTTTTGTTTTGATGTCTGTATCTGTGTGTGGACATTATGTTCTTGCCAGTATATAATAAAACAAGCACATTCTTATTGGAGCTCGGAGAGGTCCTGACTTTTGTTCTACATGGCAGATGACCCCTGCAATAGGTCACAGACTAAGGTGAGGTCTGCCTTGCTTTTGATTGATCTCTAAGGTATCATCACTCATTATCCAGGGCAGATGTGTGTGTGCATGAGTGTGTGTCTGTGTATGTTTGTGTGTGTCCGTGCATGTGTGTCTCTGTGTGCGTGAGTGTGTGTGTGTCCTTGAGTTAGTGCCTGTGTCTGTGTGTCTCTGTGTGCATGAGCGTGTGTCTCTGTGTGTCTGTATATGTTTGTGTCTCTGTGTGCGTGGGCGTTTGTCTATGTGTGAGTGTGTGTGTGTCTGTGTGTGTGTCTGTGTGTTTATGTTCACCAGGGTGTAATCAAACAGGCGCTATGTACAACATGTGAATATTAATACTAAAATGACCCTGTTGGTTGCAATCTTCCACTTGGGCTACTAGTCCTACTTTTCCTCCCTGCTTTTCATTAAATATTTCAGCAGCCTGAAGTCACTTCTCCCCAAGCGGGGACATTACCTCAGACTGAAATCACTCAGGACAAGAGCCATAGAAAACAGCAACACAGCCACAGAGCGAGCAAGCGAGTGAGCAAAATAAAAATCAAGAACTGTGCAAACAGGTTCCCAAACCCAGGGTCTGCATTAAACATTCATTCTGTTAGTGCGCTCCGAAAAACAAATGTATGAAACACAAGGAGAGTGCAACACATTAGAGGACAGCTATGGGTTTTAAAGGGGCCTTATAAAGTCTAAGAAGTCTTAACAGTCTCTCAAATACCTGTCCTGTTTATTTACTGAATTGTAAAAAACCATATCACGACATCACCCCGAGTCCAAGACCGCATAGACATCACCGCGAGGGACATTACTGGGACGACCATTACAGTGCTATGACATCACCGCGCTGAACTACAATTCAATTCCCAGAAGACTCTGCGAAGTTCACAAACGTGTCACTTATCAGGAACTCCCTCCCCCTGCAGGTTTTAATATGACTTAGCAGTGTCAGTGAGACTTGTATTGCACAATTGTAAAGCAGTTGCATACCAGGTTTGATGAAGATCTCTTGCAGATCCAAACGTTGATCTTGGGTATAATAAAAAATATAAACACTTTGGAGCATAATATATAAGTGTGCTGGTACTATGTTTGTTTAACTTTAAAATCTTTCTACCCTGCAACTTGAAAGACTTTGGATGTGCGTATGTTTTCTCTTTGTTTACTAGCAGCCCCCATCCCATTTCTCAGAGTGTCCATTTCTCAAGGAAGAAATAAACAGTGGTTGTTGTTACCGCTATTTTGGCCCCAAAACTGCCTTTGTTGTGTTTCTTTTGTCCACCGCCTCCACCACAATATGTAGAAACGTTTGTTTGCCCGTTTGGCAGAGCACCTAAAAATGTAATCCTGTAAGCTGCTAGAGGATAGATTTATACCATGTGTTTGCGTATACAGTGGTCATTCAAAGTTTACAAACCCTAATTTATGTAAGTATAATACCCTAAAATTAATGTTGAATACATGTATATAGTACATTCCTATAAACACCCCTATTTGTTTATGGTAAATATATGTAAATGGTACATTCCTAAAATCTCCCTATTCTTCTGTTTTCTAATTTAAAAAACAAAACAAAAACAACCTGTCAGTTCAGCTTGTTACAGTTACGGACTGCTTTGTTTGTGTTGTGCTCTCGTAGCCCTGAATAAATATATTTTCAAAGAAACAAGAAATCACCATCCAGCTCTGAACAGCTGAAGACCAATACAGATACCAGCTCTGAACAGCTGAAGACCAATACAGATACCAGCTCTGAACAGCTGAAGACCAATACAGATACCAGCTCTGAACAGCTGAAGACCAATACAGATACCAGGTCTGAACAGCTGAAGACCAATACAGATACCAGCTCTGAACAGCTGAAGACCAGTACAGCTACCAGCTCTGACCATTTGGAAACCAGTACAGCTACCAGCTCTGACCAGCTGAAAACCAGTACAGCTACCAGCTCTGAACAGATAAAACCCAGTACAGCTACCAGCTCTGAACAGCTGAAGACCAGTACAGCTACCAACTCTGACCATTTGGAAACCAGTACAGCTACCAGCTCTGACCAGCTGAAAACCAGTACAGCCTAGATGTCACCAGCTAGAAACCAGTGCTGGTCAGGGCAGAGTCGCTTCATATTTGCGATACACTGAGCCACCAAGCCCACATTATAGCCTCTTCTTAAAATGTAAAAATGACACAATTATTTTGCTTACCTTGCAAAATATGCACTGGTCTCCTTTCCCTTGTTTATTTTATTTCTGTTGCAAACAAACACTCCAGAGAGATAGTGATCCATTCACAAGGGTGTCCTGTCAACTGTGCTTCCTGTATAGCACCGAACAATTAAAATTCTGTCATCATCTGAAATCAAAGCAATTGTACTGTGACTGTGTAAATGATCTCCTTTCTATTTAATGTGCAGAATAGCCTGTGTCTAAAGTTACAAGATCTTGTGGCATGTTATGATTGCGTACTTTTTATATTTAAACATGCAAATAAATAAATATTACTTTCTGAAGAATACCCCATTGTACTAAATCATTTCTGAGAGGTACTTGAGTAAAATAATTCAAAGCTGTTCAACTCCTGGCCCTCTGAGCTGGATAATGATTTGTGATTTGTGACCCATTATTAGCTACAAGTGTGATATTGATTTGGCTGTCAATTTTTATAAGATATTCTTCAGGCTTTAACTTTATATGAATTATTGTTGCAGCCTGTAGCTGAAACATTCCCATCGGGGAAAAATACATATATATATATATATATATATATATATATATATATATATATATATATATATATATATATATATATATATATATATATATATATATGTACATACAGTATATTAATATATAATAAAAATTAATTAATGTATGTGTACCATAGTAGGTTCCATATAAGTTTATTTGTATCAACCATATAAGCATTGTGGTACAATTCTGGCCACTTTCTTATGAGACAACATTTAAAAAAAACACATACTTTATATAAGCAAACTTGTAAAAATCATATATGCATTTTAGTGCAAATATGGACAGTTTCTTATAATTTGTCTTATACAAGACATGACTGTTTGGATATGTACCACATACATGTGAACCATGTAAGTATTGTGACAAGACAGGGGTATATGGATAGCCCTTACAAGAACTCCCCAGAAGCAATGTTTGTGATGTTATTGGCAGCAGAGAAAGAAAAGACAGACTGACACACTCTATGAATGCTCATCCCCAAACACTAGCAGACACCCAGGTCTCTCCCCACATTTATAACAGCCCCCCACCCGTCCCCAACATTTAATTACCCCTTTATCCTCAGTTACAGGTTACCCATGATCCTATGTGCTATGCAACTAATTTGCATAAGCGTCCCTTCTAACTTTTTTGTAATTTGACCAATAAATCTGTGTGCTATTCTAATATAAAAACATATATGTAAAATAGCTTTCTGATACAATAATGGCCAATTTAGGTCACCTGACTATTCAAACACATGCACACACAAATATACATTTATACAAAAAAAACAATATGCACAATCTTTACCAATCTTTAGATATATTTTGTGATAACACTTCCAGAGAATCAGTTAATCTTGACATATTCACTGCATCTTTCCTTATTAGGAAGTGTACTTTTACTTATATCAGGAATACAATTATTTTCAAATGCAACACACACAACTTACATAGCTGTGGAAATTTCGATAATTTATCATGACAGTGTAGTTTATTATTTTAAGTTTCCTAAACAAGGCTTTTAATAGTTTATACTTTTAATACATCTACAACTTATGTTGCTTTTTAAATAATAGGATAGGACCAACAAAAAACATAATTTCGAAAATTCTACTTGTGTTTTGTTTTCACTATAAAGCAGTCTTTCGACTATATTGCCTCTCTTATATGTCAGCACACAGATTGACACTATACATTACTTTTTGATAAAGGTGACTAGTTTGCAATTGTTTGTGATGCATTTTAAAACAAATGTTGACATGAAATAATGCTAAATAAGCACTGCTTAAATTGTTTTGTTTTTTTGTATTTAAAAGTTTAGTTTCTTTAGTATATATTTAAGACAAGGTTCTGAGATTCTGAATTCTTCCCACAAGTGACAGCCAAAAATGAAATATTTAATATGGAATTTGTCTTGCCTTTAATGGAACTACCATGGGGGGTACATTTTCAGGAATGAACTTGCGCCTCAAGCTTTTCTTTCATGTGTATTGAACTCTATGTAGGCCACTTGTGCAATTTTGTTTATTTGAAGGTCATTTTTCCAACTTTGTATCCATATTTTAATGTGAGCGCTACCTTTAAACAACTCCAGTCTATTTTGTATTAAAATATGATATTGTTTAAAGATTGTGCTTACATAAATAAAAAATAAAAACAATATGCAAAGTAGAAAAAATTAAAACTGCACAAGCGGGGCCTACATTGGATTTGATACACATGGGGAAAAATAAGAATATAGGAATAAAGGCAAGTTCATTTCTGCAAATATACCACCTCTGGTATTTCAATTTAAGGTGAACATTTATTTATTTTATTTTATTTTTTCGTCACTTGTTGGTAAAATTCCCATCTTACAAACCCTTGTCCGAAGTAAGTCAAACCTTACATGTCACACGAAAGTGGGTTTGATGGCTGGAACTTCCAATAATAATATTAATTAAAAAAATCTCTGTATAAAGAAACTCTGCCTGAGAAGTAACTATTTGTAACTGTAACTAGCTACATTTTGTTCAAGCACACTTGTAACTTCCCCAACACTGGCTGAGTCTGAGTATAGCTGCTACTATCCCCGTTTTTCAGTTTGCACTATATTTGTATGGCTCTGTAAGTGCTCCCTGGTAATCAGTATGGCTCTTTTAAGATTGGACAGCTTTGCAGTACAGTAAAGTTCTTCAGGGTGAATCGTACAGCTCTGTGACACACAGGGGTCCTGATCACAGAGGGTGGATGGGTATGTTACTGGCAGGTCTCAAACCTGCAACTTGGGCTCCACTGTTCTGAGCTAACCTGTTACTGATCCTCTGTAAGAGGGAAGAGGCACGTGGCACTGAAAGCGTGTCTTGGCAGCCGTACAAAGCAGCGCCGCTTTAGTTTTCTCCAATTAATGGCTAATTTCCCAAGACTCCCATTGTGCTCTAATAAAAACTGATTTCTCAGCAGAGATCCTCTTGTCAGCACCAATAATCTTCTTCCACGATGTTAGTTTAGTCAACCGCACACGGGGGGGGGGGTTAGGGCGGGTTTCCCCAGGGAACAAAGCTAGGTTAATAATAATAATAATAATAATAATAATAATAATATAACTCTTACCAACACATTTTATACTACAGTCTCTTGATCTGATAATGATCCACTTAAAAACAATAACAACAAAAAAATGGCTTTTTACTGTTTTTTAAAAAAAATAGATTATAGAGTAATCACATAAATTGAACTTGAATTGATTACGGTTTTTGTTTTTTGATCAGTCAGTTCTGCTTAATAAAAATACTAAACCAGGTTTGTCTTGATATATAAGTCAAGGAACTATCCTGGCTAGAACATTTAAATATAAATAACATGAAGATTTGGCCAATTGCCCCCATTTGGAGAATAAAAGGTAGATTAAAACAGGAATGCAAGAGAATTGACCGTAATGAAGATTGAAGATCCTTCCCTAACCCCTCTTCCTCCCCTCCCCTCCCCTCCCTCAGGGGTCGTTGTGTTCCGTGGAGCTGAATTCCAGAGTAAGAACCCCTTGAGGTCTGATTGTTATGTTAAACAAAGGACAAAAATGCTTATTATCCCTAACAATATTATCCCTACTGTAATGATCTCTTATATATATTGTAACTCTGCACCTTTAAAGTGATTGCTGCTAACGAAAGACTGTCATAAAGCGTGCTTATTGTGCACTTCTGCAGTTTTGCTGTAGGTCCCAAATGTGCAGTTTTGAGAGGAGCCTGTGTTACAATAAACATGTATTTGTATTTATTAAACACGATGTTTGGTACTACGCCTGAGAAAAGAAATCTCTGTTTTTAAGCCATGTTTTCAGTTAGCATTGCACTTGCTTGGTCATTTCACCAGGAGGGTGATATTGTCCCCTCCCCCTCAATGACTTATTTCCTGTCATTAACCAATCAGCTGCTTCCCCAATTGACTGACATGCTTTTAGATGTAACATGCTTTGATGCAGTATAATCTTCCCAGGAAGTGCAAGTGTAAAAGATATCCTGATAAATGGTTCTTTCTTTAACCATGTGTAAAAGATATCCTGATAAATGGTTCTTTCTGTAACCATGTGTAAAAGATATCCTGATAAATGGTTCTTTCTTTAACCATGTGTAAAAGATATCCTGATAAATGGTTCTTTCTTCAACCATGTGTAAAAGAAATCCTGATAAATGGTTCTTTCTGTAACCATGTGTAAAAGATATCCTGATAAATGGTTCTTTCTTTAACCATGTGTAAAAGATATCCTGATAAATGGTTCTTTCTTTAACCATATGTAAAAGATATCCTGATAAATGGTTCTTTCTTTAACCATGTGTAAAAGATACCCTGATAAATGGTTCTTTCTTTAACCATGTGTAAAAGATATCCTGATAAATGGTTCTTTCTTTAACCATGTGTAAAAGATATCCTGATAAATGGTTCTTTCTTTAACCATGTGTAAAAGATATCCTGATAAATGGTTCTTTCTTTAACCATGTGTAAAAGATATCCTGATAAATGGTTCTTTCTTTAACCATGTGTAAAAGATATCCTGATAAATGGTTCTTTCTGTAACCATGTGTAAAAGATATCCTGATAAATGGTTCTTTCTTTAACCATGTGTAAAATATATCCTGATAAATGGTTCTTTCTGTAACCATGTGTAAAAGATATCCTGATAAATGGTTCTTTCTTTAACCATATGTAAAAGATATCCTGATAAATGGTTCTTTCTTTAACCATGTGTAAAAGATACCCTGATAAATGGTTCTTTCTTTAACCATGTGTAAAAGATATCCTGATAAATGGTTCTTTCTTTAACCATGTGTAAAAGATATCCTGATAAATGGTTCTTTCTTTAACCATGTGTAAAAGATATCCTGATAAATGGTTCTTTCTTTAACCATGTGTAAAAGATATCCTGATAAATGGTTCTTTCTTTAACCATGTGTAAAAGATATCCTGATAAATGGTTCTTTCTTTAACCATGTGTTGTACCAGATGTGAAGTTTTAAAATGAAAATAGATGTTTGCTGTAACATGTGTTTCTTTCAAAGATGGATCTAATTGAAGTGCCAAACAGGTAGTAATTATTTTATTCATTTGTTAGCTACAATAACTTTAAGGTGTGGGCTTTTGGGAGACTGAAGCCATCTCCTAAAGAAGGAAATGCATTGTGGGTGTGTGATTTCAGTGAGTGGTTGTGGATGTGAAGTAAGTAAAGCACACCGCTGTTAATCAGTTTAATGCAGAAATATCGAAACCTTACAAAAACAGAGCTGGCACTAAATACCAGAAGGTAAACTCTGTAAATATACTGTACTACACATAGAGTTGCTGTAACTGATTATGTATTTTACAGTAAAAGTGTATCCACTTAGAATGCGTCGACTTATTTTTAAGGGGAACTCAAGAGATAACCACAAGTTTGTATTTAATGCAATCCAGTGTGATTCCCTAGTGTGCAAAATGCTTACAAAATGCAGCTGTAGGTTATTAGTAAAATAAACAAAAATTCAAGACATTTAATTTGAGTTTCTTTTAGTATTTTTAAATCCAGCACTATTGAGTGTATAATAGTTATGGGTGGGGTATAGGCTGATCAAATTGAACCCGAAGTCAAGTACCGGTAGATAAACATTTTCATTACTGAACAGAGGAGCATAAGAACATAAGCCACAATATTTGTCTTTCATTACTGAACAGAGGAGCATAAGAACATAAGCCACAATATTTGTCTACCTAACTGTTTTTCATGGGAGTTGCTCTATTCTTTAGCAGCATGGAGGGAGTTAACAGCCATAGATACATGTGACATAGGCTAGATCAACCTCCAACATATTATTAAATTGTATTAATAAATGCCAACACCATCTACATCACAGTGGTGTGTTGCCAGAAAAACAAAAGGAACTCAGAGTGAGAGATCACTAGATGGCACTGGCCCTTACACCTTGGTCTGATCTAGCCCACATTACATGTATCTATGGCAGGCGACTAGAATTGAGGAGCAACTCAGATGAAATAAGAATGATTGCAAATGTCAATGGGGCAGTTTTGAAAAATGTGAAAATATCACATTTTAAGCTACTGTACTTGCTCTTTTATGTCACTGTGCTGGATCAAAAAACAGGACAGACACCTTAGTGAGCCCCCAGTGAAGAGCACATTGAGCAGCCCGAGAGAGGGATCTGGTTTCAGAGTGTGTGTGTGTGTGTGGTGTCTTTGTGTGTGTGTGAGTGTGTGTGCATGTGGTGTCTTTGTGAGTGTGTGTGTCTGTGTGTATGTGTGTGTGTGTGGTGTGTGTGTGCATGTGGTATCTTTGTGTGTGGTGTGTGTGTGTGCGTGTGTATGTATGTGTGTGGTGTGCTTGAGAGACATGTGCGTTTGTGTGCATTTAGTGCCAAGGGGAAGGAGGAGGGGGGCAGGCGCTGCTTCTTAATTGAAAGCAAGCGATGCATACAAGATGAGTGTTTGATGCTTGAGTCTGGGTCGGGTTACCTGTTTCCAATCGGACGGTTAATTAAGTGACAACTGATCAGGTGGAAAACAGAGCAGAGAGCCAGGAGACAAACTCGAGTTTCTGAATGACGGTTCCCTCCTCTCCCCGCGTCCCGATCCACGGTGCTGAGAAATTATTCATAGCCTTACAAACAAGCAGGGCTGATAGACAAAGGAGCTCACAGGTTTAAAACACACTCAGATATCCGAGCGCTCATGAAACATTCAGGGGGATGCTCTTGTTAAATTTAATTGGGAGAAACCCGATTCGTCGCCTGCATGCACGCTTTGTTGGGTTTTATTTAAAACAAAAGAAAAAGAAAAAAAATGAAAATGAACTGCCAAGTTTGACTGCATTTTGTGAATTATTCAAAGTCTCAATTTTGCGGCTGTCGCCTTCTTGTGTGTGTGTGTGTGTGTGTGTGTGTGTGTGTGTGTGTGCACCAGGTGGGAGGGAGGCACTGAATTTCAAGACAGACAGATATACTGTACTGTATATTTTGTTGTTCCCTTACAAAAGTTTTTCCATAGTAAAAGCATAGCAAAGTGTATGAAGCATTGTAAAAGCATGGTAAAGCATTGTAAAGCCCAGAGAGGTACAGTATAGTAGGCCATACTTTATAAACATAGCAAACCAGGGCAAACTATGATACATGCATATTATAAGCATGGGGAAAGCATGGGAAACTGCAGGTTTCACTGTGGTGAACTTTTAAACAGGTTATTCTGGGTGGAAAAGGGAGACGGGCACTTTTCAAGCTTTACAGGTACAAAGAGCCTTTTTGTGAAGTTACTGTACACCCCCTCGCTGAACTTAACATAACCCAGGCCCTTTTAGACAGGGGTGTACAAAATGGGGTAAAATAAGAAAATGAAGATGACTTTTGTTAGAAGCTAGACTAGTTATTTATTTATTTACCTTTGTGTTCTGAAACAATCATTGCAGTCCACTCAAAGAATAACTGTTTTGAGAGCAGGCCTCAAGCGTCCTTGTGAAACGTTTTATCAGTAAGCAGTGGTTTTCTGACCCTGTTACACCACTAATTCCTTCCTTCCTGGCCTATTTGTTGGTTGTACTGAGGGGCAATGGTAGTACAAGGGGAGCTGTGCTGGTAGAATGGAACCACAGCGGAAACAGTGGTAAGAGCCGAAAAGTGTCTGTGATTCGTTGCTTTAACACAGTATCTGTGCTACTCTGTAATTTAACTATTAGAATAAAAGTCAGTTTGGGACTATTGTAAGCTGGTGCAGTACCAGGAGTACCATTATTATAAAAATGATTGTTTTCTTTTTAAGAACCGTGGTTAGAGGGCTCACCATCTGGTAGTTGGGAAGTTAAAAGCGCTACTCGTACAGACAGGGTCAACCACTACTGTAATGCCGGATAAACTGGTTACTTTGAACACGTGAACCTTTTCAAACATTTGCTTTTTCTCTGTTTGCTTTTTTAAAATTAGACGTTCCAGCTGCCCTGCAATGCAGCTTTTTGATTGGGGGATGAAAGTTCTGAGGATGTTTTTAAATTGCACTACATGTTCAATCCATCACAAACATCGTTTGCAGTTCAGTCTAACAGTTTGGCTCAGTCCAAGACAGCGAGAGGTTAATGAAGCATAGCAGTAATACTGCTCCCCGATAAGGATGTGGAAAAGGTTAAAAAGACAACTCTATTGTAACAAGCCTTGTTTGGTTTAGCTTTAAGTATGTGTGTTTTATGAAATTTGGAAAATATGCTGGAGTTTGTGTAGTTTGTAAGCATTGAAATGCATGTTACATGAAAGGTGTTGACCCCCAACTCTGTGTGTGAAGCCTGCGTGTTTATACTGTGGATCTATGTGCATTCAGAACCATCTTTGCACCTCCACCCAAAAAAGCTCTCCTTTGTATTCATCTTGGGGAAGGCGATGAGAAACACAGAGCCTGTCTCCTATGTGCGGGGGATTCCTTTCCTTCCAAGAAGAGAACATAAGAACATAAGAAAGTTTACAAACGAGAGGAGGCCATTCAGCCCATCTTGCTCATTTGGTTGTTAGCAGCTTATTGATCCCAGAATTTCATCAAGCAGCTTCTTGAAGGATCCCAGGGTGTCAGCTTCAACAACAATACTGTGGAGTTGGTTCCAGACCCTCACAATTCTCTGTGTAAAAAAGAGCCTCCTATTTTCTGTTCTGAATGCCCCTTTATCTAATCTCCATTTGTGACCCCTGGTCCTTGTTTCTTTTTTCAGGTCAAAGAAGTCCCCTGGCTCGACATTGTCTATACCTTTTAGGATTTTGAATGTTTGAATCAGATCGCCGCGTAGTCTTCTTTGTTCAAGACTGAATAGATTCAATTCTTTTAGCCTGTCTGCATATGACATGCCTTTTAAACCCGGGATAATTCTGGTTGCTCTTCTTTGCACTCTTTCTAGAGCATATTCTAGGTGAGGTCTTACTAATGCATTGTAAAGTTTTAACATTACTTCCCTTGATTTAAATTCAACACTCCTCACAATATATCCGAGCATCTTGTTGGCCAACATAAACTCCTAGGTCTTTTTCATAGTTCCCTTCTTCAATTTCAGTATCTCCCATATTATATTTATAATGCACATTTTTATTGCCTGCATGCAATACTTTACACTTTTCTCTATTAAGTGTAAAGTATGCACTGCACTCCAGGCTTGCACAGCCTTCACCCAGCACATCCAACACAATGATTTACTGATAGACGTTCCCTCATAGAAACAGACAAGCGCAGCATATTAAAATACTAACCATCCATAATTCAGGCTGGACTTGTTCCCTATCAGAGCACATAGAGAGGCCCGGAGACAGGGACAGAAACTTTATGGACACTAATTCCCAGGCATTTGCCACAGTTTCTTCTGTGACTCAGAAATTCACAAAAATCTGCATAGCTGTTACAGAAGATGTTTACTATTGCAAATGAACACTCAGCTTGGCAATGATAATGACTAAACCATTCTAAAAAAAACTGGATTGTAGTTGAGGCCCTTCCAACTCAGACATTGAGGTATTTATTTATTTAAAATGTTACTGTGCCCAATTTCTATACCCGTTTTTATCTACAGTTTACAATGTCCAATTCCACTCACTCACCACAGATTTCTGAGCACTCATGAAACATGATGAATCTTCCTTTTTTGTCACCCCACAACAGCTCAATAGAGCTGAAGGGCAGTGTGATTCCACGACCAAGCCAGTCGCCTCGTTACTCTAGGGAACTCTACAGCGGATGTCAGTGAGCTACTCCATGGACAAAGGCCAAACCTGCAGGTGTCCACTTTCAGCTCAATGGGCAACTGACTAGTAGGGTCTGCTGTAGCACATTAAAGACTACTAGTCCTGGACAATTGTGCCTCCCTAACCCATGGGACCACCAGGACCAATAGAAGGATAACCACAAAAACACCTTCCACGTCTAAAGGTAATTTGCAAGTGAAAACCTAGTCATGCCTTTATCAGGTGAGCCAGTGTAGCATTTCTCATCTCTGCCAGAAGGTAACCTAAAATATAATTCTATATAATTAACAATTTTTTTATCTGTAGTCTCTATCAGTAAAATCCTCAACTAGGTAAACTACACCATTTTTTTTTGTTTGTGTTAGTGTTTTTGGAGAGGGTGGTAAATGGTGCTAAATAGAAAAAGAAGTCAATATCACTTTCATTACATTGTTGCCATCTGGTCATTTCCCAGAAAGATTTTTTACACCATGTTTACTTAAATCCATTGGGACAGCTCCCTTCAGCATGGTCAAAAACATAAATAATCCAACAAATAATAAAAACATTATAATATAAAAAAAGATCCCTACAAGAAACATATAAAAATGTATTGTTACAAAAATCTAATAACAAGATATTCAAACACACTGGAAAATATTGAAAACCTTAGGTTTCCCATTAGGCAAACTTAAGCCATTACCATGCTGGGTAAAAGAGACCCCATATAAACTAAGAGGCTATGTAATTGTTAATTGTGTTGGTTCAGTTGATCTTCTTTTAATGCTGTTCTTTCATACAGTTAAAGAAGAAGAAGCTCACAATCAGAATTCTAATCATTTGTCTACTAGACTTAATTAGTACACCGAAAAAAGGCACTGTCTGAAATGTTTGCGTGTACTTCGAATTAGACACTATATGGGATTCATACCACCTTCATAAAGAACTCAAGAACATCCTGCCCATCAATGCTCATCCAGTTCCTAGTAAGCTACTGTGACAGGCTGGCTGCAGGGAGGAACTCAGACCAGAGAGAGAAACACACAGACAGACGGTGGTGATGAGAAGCTGAGTGCAAATGGTAGCACTCAGCGTTTATTAACAAAGTAAAAGGTTTAAACAGAACACAAAACAGGACACGGCACTTGAGCCAAAATAAACAGACAAACAAAACGGACTATACAGACAAACACGGCGAGTATAAACACTTATTATTTCCGTTCTTTTACTTTCTCCTCTCCACACCCATTCTCCACTCACCGAACACCAACCCCGAGTGAGTGAAAACATGCAGCTTTTATGCAGCTGTACCAAGACTCGATTGCTAATCAAACATTCAACTGGAGTCTCGGTACAACTGCACGTGAATTAATAAAGTGCAATTCCCCGTGCTCACATATTATACACATTTTATGTGCACGTGAAGTGATGTGCAATCCTCATGCCTAACTACAATTATACATTTTATAACACACGTGAAACACAGACCCGCTTATATCCCGTGTACCAATGCCTATACACCAACATTTACACACAACACGTAACATATAACACAAACTACGCACAAGGGCGTGGCCACATTGCCACAGCTACATAGCACCGTACAATTGTGTGTAATTTTTTTAAAACCAACCAAGCACACAAAATGAATAATCATCCATAATATTAATTAAAGAAATGTGCTCTGTGCTTGTCTGGAGTCTCTATCCTGTCTTTTGGCCTGGATTAAAATCAAGCCAGCCAGAACTGATCCCAATGGTTGCAAACATTATAAGCTCATGTAACTTTGCCAGAAGCTCTGACCCATGACGCACGGTGCTGCAGTCCTGTTTATAATGAGATGTAAATAGCGAGCTCTCCTGTGTAATGAGCAGCCATTGATGCTGTTCTACACCTGCGCTGACAGATAGGCTAGCTGTTTCGTAGATTGCACGCATCAAGTCTACAACAGAGTATGACAAGCCCTTTTAACTTTGAATCCTCAATTTCCTCATTTCTGATATCAAAAATGGAATTTTTTATGTCAAAAATTTCTCAATAGAAAACCTTCTCCCGAGTATAACCATTTGAGCGCAGAGTGGCGGAAGTCCCCATAGAGAATCAGAGGAGCATCTTTGTGTAACAGAATATCTTTGGCCTAGCGCTTTCAAATGACCCACAATTAAGTTATCTTAATTTTTTTTTGCATTATTGCTTAACAAAACATATGAGCATAGTATACAACAATATATTCCACAATTAAGTTTATACAAGTACAGACCAGATTAGTCATCTAATTAGTATGTATTTTGTATATTTTGTATATTAAAAAAAACAGACTAGATGTATATTAGTAATATGCATTTTTTTAATCTTCTAGAGGAAAATGCCATTTTGATGTCACTACTGCGCTATTATGACTTTTTTTTTTTTGTCCGAATGGCTCAGGCTGCTCACAAAGAAATGCCACCGTTTTGTATTTCTATTTTTAATTTCAAAAACATTCAAATACATGATTACTCAATGAAATCTGTCTTCTAAAACAGTATCTCATTTACAGTAACTCGTTATAGCATCTCAGTGTCACTGCAGCAACGTGGAGAAAAACAAAAAATGCTTTCTAAAAATGAGTTACAGCGTTATCGTTATATAGTCCTTAATTTTAAGATACCAGTAATTGGAAAGGATTAGTAGCTGCAGTACACTTTAACAACAGGCATTTGTTAACTCTTAGTTTTAAAACGTAGCTCTGGTTCACTAACATAACACAGTGGAATGATCATACTATTTAGTAATTGTAGGACAGTATTGCCACGTGTGAAAACTTTAACAATAAAGCTGAAAGAAAAAGGCTTTACATTTAAAACAAGCAAGCACTGGCAAAATCAACGCAGTTTGATACGGTGCACAACTAATTTATTTTAACATATTGTTTAGGGACGTTGCAATACTTGCACTTGCACGGTGGGTGTCTAATAGTAGTATTTACAACGAATCGACAATAACAATCCAAAGCAAATTTGCATTTGTTACATATATATATATATATATATATATATATATATATATATATATATATATAGAGAGAGAGAGAGAGAGAGAGAGAGAGAGAGATAGATAGATAGATAGATAGATAGATGAGATCAACAATTGCATTTTTTAAATTCTATTTTTGATACAAAAAATGTGACACAATTACTGATATCAAAAATTGACGATTAAATGTTAAAACAGCTTGCCATAACCAATTCTCAATATAATTGTGTATACCAAAAATGTAATTGTTGGTATCAAAAATGATACCTTTTATTTTGATATAAAAAATTGACGATTAAATGTTAAAAAGGCTTGCAATAACATAGAGAAGTTTTCTTTAAGGTAGAAGGAGGTTGTCTTAATGTGTCTTTTACCGCTACTGTTGGCATGCCCTCTAAACTATTTCAACAAACTAGATGGAGTACTAATAGCAGCTCTGAAAGAATATCGTAACTAAACTAAGAATATTCTGTCCAAAGTTTCAGGAAGTCTGAATAACGTTCTCTCACACCCAAGCTGCTTCCTGCCCTTGCATGGGGGTGGGGGCTGTGATCCCCACTTGAGAGGTGCAGCCCTGGGGCTGAGCTCTGCTACTACATGCCCTGGAACAGTGACAGAGCCTGACCCGTTAAATGATAATTAAAACACAAGCCCATTATTATCTCAGGCCTCCAGCGAGAGAGTTTGAAAAAAAACAAAAAAAAAAACAAGAGGGAATGAAAAAAGGAGGGTGATTTTCCTTTTATGTGATTTTTTTCCCACTTACTCTCGGCGTGTAGAGTGATTTTTAGCGTCCATAAACAGTTTGCAGTGCTCGCTCGTGGCTAATTGACTCTGACAGTTAGTGCAGTCAGCAGCTGACTGGTGTCACAGGGAATTAGGAGAGGGGGATAGACTGCCAAGAGCAAAATTAGTTTGTCACTCCACGGCTGCCTGTGAAGAGGTAGTCTCTTTCTCTCTCCTGCTCATTCTTTCTCCTTCTCTCTTCTTAATAATTTTCCAGGTGTTTTCTGCCTTCTGTTAACTACTTGACTGTTGGGCTTGATGACTGGATAATGGCTCATTAATTGGACTCTTGAAAACAGCAATGCCGCTGTCTTCTCTTATTGAGCGTATTTTTTTCCTGTCTCGCTGCACTTGCTGGAAATCCCTACTCAGACCAGCAACAGTTTTGAACTGCAGCCTTTCTTAACTAATGTCTTCCTTGTTACCTGACTTAGCCTAGCACAAAGTACAATTGAGTGGAGCACAAAAAACAGGACAAGAAGATAAAAATTAAGTGATGATAGATTAGGAGTCATTTATTTACACAGAGAGTGGTGAGGGTATGGAATGGGTTACATACTGTAGTCATGTTGTTGATGCTGAATCATTGGGAACCTATAGGACCCGGCTTGACAAAGTTCTGAGATCAATCAGTCAGCTACTAGGAACTGGACAAGCACTGATGGGCTGAACAGTCTCTTCTCATCTGTAATTTTGTATATGTTTCTGTTTCTTATAAAATGTGCTTATGAATTACAAAGCTCTCCAGATCCTACTATGTTAAACTCCATTCTACAAGTCATCCATAAGCCATTTTGAACATATCATTGACAATTCACCATATCATATTATGGTACCTACCTAGAAGCATACTTGCTAGTTTGCAACAGCTTTATGTCATTTGTCAACCTTTTCCATTGTCCCAGACTGCAGGATGGTGTCACTATGAATTATGTCTGGGAGATAAGTACTTGATTATTTTATAGCAAGGTTACTTAATAGATTTTGTAGTGCCTTTTTATCTGTCAAGGAAATCTAGATTTTCTTGGAGATATAATATTTGATATGAATTATTGAAGCTCTTGCAGCCAAACGAAATACACAAGCAAGTATTACCAGCTCTGCTCATGTCAGCTGCAGTTATCTCTGGTAGCTGATGGAGTTTAGAAATATAAAGTCACAATTCAATCAAAATAAACCTTCAGCTAGTGCTCCTTCTCTTCTGCAGTTGGTTGCATCACTTCTACATCCTCTTCCCTCGAGTTCCCAGTGTTTCTCAAACTAGGGTGCTCTGGGGCTCCGCAAAGGTTACCTTAGGGAGTCCCCAGAAAAAGCCTGAAACTTCTCTTTTATAAAACGGATTGTATATATTGAATGTAAGAAAAGTGGACTTGGTCTGGTGAGAGACAGGACTTGTGATACTCACAGACAATATACAGTAGACAATTGCTGGGTTTACATGCACGTGAAAATCGACTCTACAGTCATGACTGTGTGACGTTGTCACGCGAATACATCCTGAAACAGCAAAAGGACATGCTTTTGGCAGCGAGACTTTAAGGGCAGGGTCAATCGCTTTCTCACGATAAAAATAGCTGTAAAAGCCCATGTAAACCGGAGCAGGAATCATGCTTGTGGCTCACGAGATTTCAGCAGTCAAGATCCAGTTCTTCTGACTTAATCTCATGTAATCTCCGGCAGAAAGACTGTACAAAACACACACACACAAAATGTACATTTATGGACTACTTTAAAACTGGAACCGCTGCGGTTATACTCATACCTAGAACCACCGAGGGCAGTCATGATCACAGTACATTTTAAACAGCATCAATATTAAAATGAAAGATAAACTATCGGATACAACTCAAAAGTTGTATTCAAGCACATCAAACATCTGCTCAGCCGAAACGCTGTATTTAAATGAACAATTATAAACATAAAAGGGTTTGTTTTCTAACTTACCACATATAAAGCACTACCTCAAAAAATGAAAAACTATAATAAAATAAACATTTCACAAGAAACTAGTGTGTAAACAGGTTTACGTACAATATACCATATATATATATATATATATATATATATATATATATATATATATATATATATATATATATATATACAGTACTGTGCAAAAGTTTTAGGCAGGTGTGAAAAAATGCTGTAAAAGTAAGAATGCTTTCAAAAATAGACATGTTAATAGATTATATTTATCAATTAACTAAATGCAAAGTGAGTGAACAGAAGAAAAATCTAAATCAAATCCATATTTGGTGTGACCACCCTTTGCCTTCAAAACAGCATCAATTCTTCTAGGTACACTTGCACAAAGTCAGGGATTTTGTAGGCATATAGTCAGGTGTATGATTAAACAATTATACCAAACAGGTGCTAATGATCATCAATTCACTATGTAGGTTGAAACACAATCATTAACTGAAACAGAAACAGCTGTGTAGGAGGAATAAAACTGGGTGAGGAACAGCCAAACTCAGCTAACAAGGTGAGGTTGCTGAAGAAGTTTACTGTCAAAAGTCATACACCATGGCAAGACTGAGCACAGCAACAAGGCACAAGGTAGTTATACTGCATCAGCAAAGTCTCTCCCAGGCAGAAATTTCAAGGCAGACAGGGGTTTCCAGATGTGCTGTCCAAGCACTTTTGAAGAAGCACAAAGAAACGGGCAACGTTGAGGACCGTAGACGCAGTGGTCGGCCAAGGAAACTTACTGAAGCAGATGAAAGACACATCATGCTTACTTCCCTTCGCAATCGGAAGATGTCCAGCAGTGCCATCAGCTCAGAACTCAGAAAACAGTGGGACCCTGGTACACCCATCTACTGTCCGGAGAAGTCTGGTCAGAAGTGGCCTTCATGGAAGACTTGCGGCCAAAAAGCCATACCTCCGACGTGGAAATAAGGCCAAGCGACTCAACTATGCACGAAAACACAGGAACTGGGGTGCAGAAAAATGGCAGCAGGTGCTCTGGACTGATGAGTCAAAATGTGAAATATTTGGCTGTAGCAGAAGGCAGTTTGTTCGCCGAAGGGCTGGAGAGCGTACATGAATGAGTGTCTGCAGGCAACAGTGAAGCATGGTGGAGGTTCCTTGCAAGTTTGGGGCTGCATTTCTGCAAATGGAGTTGGGGATTTGGTCAGAATTAATGGTCTCCTCAATGCTAAGAAGTACAGGCAGATACTTATCCATCATGCAATACCATCAGGGAGGCATCTGATTGGCCCCAAATTTATTCTGCAGCATGACAACAACCCAAAACATACAGCGAAAGTCATTAAGAACTATCTTCAGCGTAAAGAAGAACAAGGAGTCCTGGAAGTGATGGTATGGCCCCCACAGAGCCCTGATCTCAACATCATCGAGTCTGTCTGGGATTACATGAAGAGAGAGAAGCAACTGAGGCTGCCTAAATCCACAGAAGAACTGTGGTTAGTTCTCCAAGATGTTTGGGCCAACCTACCTGCCGAAGTTCCTTCAAAAACTGTGTGCAAGTGTACCTAGAAGAATTGATGCTTGATGCTGTTTTGAAGGCAAAGGGTGGTCACACCAAATATGGATTTGATTTAGATTTTTCTTCTGTTCACTCACTTTGCATTTAGTTAATTGATAAATATAATCTATTAACATGTCTATTTTTGAAAGCATTCTTACTTTTTACAGCATTTTTTCACAGCTGCCTAAAACTTTTGCACAGTACTGTATATATATTCAAAATAAAAACATGTTGTAAAAGGCGGTTCTAGTGTTAATGAAATGTAACTTTTAGATGTTCCATAATCACACACACACTCACACTTACACACAAATAGAAATTCTATAGTAAAACTTGTAGAAATTATATTTTATATAATTTTGTGTGTGTGTGTTATAAAGGTAACCAGACAAACAAGTAGCTAATGCACGGCGTAATTCAGAATGTGCGCGACAACACGTGAATTAATTTCTCTTGTTAAATGTTTTTAATCTTCATGGCAATGCATGAAGCTCTCCTCACGATATTCAGAGTTGTTCTTTTCCTACATAGTAAGCAGACACGGACATTTAAATATCCCCTCCCCTAAATGACTATGAATTGAGTAATCTGCATTGGTACGGACGATTTTTTTTCCCTAAATCAGAACTGCATAGCAACGCATTTCCTGAAAAGTACGGCAAACGCGTCATCAGGAAAACTGTCATGACTTGTGCATGTAAACGCCGCCAATGACTTTTACTGCAGTACAGTTTCTTTCTTTTTGTGATTTGCATTTTTCTCAGGTCTTAATTGGGTGAACCTATTCAAAACCATTTTGTCTGCGTCATCGTCTTTCTATTTTTGTCCTTTTAGGTCAGTTCCTTTGGCTCCCTTAAGTTTTGTTTGTCAAGTCTGAGAGGCTCTGGGTAAGAACGTCCCAAAAGCTCCTGGGGTTTGAACCTGAAATTGAAGTGTGTATAGAAAATAGAGAATAATCCAAGCTCAATTGGTTGTTAAACAGTTAAACAGGTAGGAAAAAGAGGTTTGGAGTATTTTTAATTTTTTTTTACAAAGGGTGAGTACTCAGGCAGTTTAAATAATAAAACCATAACCCGCTAACACACAACAATTTTGGAAACCAAGTCATGTGTATTGGCGTATGCTGGGAATTTATAATAAAGCCAGTATTCTGCAGTGGCTCACCTAGTAAAAGCAGTATTGGTCAGGGTTAGGGTGCAAAATTAGAAGGGGCTAGATTCTAACTAAGACCTTCTAATTACAATTGAAGGTGACTTAATGTCACCATCTTTAGAAGAGTTAGAACTGAACAGTGAAGGATCTACAATTTTGGTTTAATAAATAAATTGGCAACCGTTTTTAAATCCGCCACCATTTAGATCAATTGATCCCTGTGTCTTTAAGCTCCTAATTTAAGTTATATAATTCCCATTGCTTTAGGACTGCGCCACTATTCCACTGTCAGTCACTACAATCCTCCTGGATCTCAGCTCTCCCTGCTCGGGATTGGGGTGGCAGGAACATGTTTCTGTTTGAAGTAAACATGAAAATAATTAGGTTATTTTTAGGCAAATCTGACAAGTCAAACATAAAAAGTAGGAGACCAGTAGGCTGGGTAGACCTGTCACAGCATCAATGAAAATAAACATCACAGTATTTCTCTCTATCTTCATCATGCTGCCAAAACAAGATAAATATCTTTTTTTTCCCCCCTTTGTTCCGGTATTTTTAACCAGCTCCCTTATGACTTTAGACACAATGAGTCTTTTTGGGGGTTCAGTGTACTAACAGTTTCCAAACAGATCAGTTCTGGAGTACCCAGGTAAATTACATGATGAAACAGATCAGTTCTGGAGTACCCAGGTAAATTACATGATGAAACAGATCAGTTCTGGAGTACCCAGGTAAATTAAATAATGAAACAGATCAGTTCTGGAGTACCCAGGTAAATTACATGATGAAACAGATCAGTTCTGGAGTACCCAGGTAAATTACATGATGAAACAGATCAGTTCTGGAGTACCCAGGTAAATTAAATGATGAAACAGATCAGTTCTGGAGTACCCAGGTAAATTAAATGATGAAACAGATCAGTTCTGGAGTACCCAGGTAAATTACATGATGAAACAATAGACTCTCCAAGACCCAACTATTTTTGTATTTTGGGAACCAAGGTACATGTATTGTCTTACGCCGAGAATTTATAATAAATCCAATGGTGGTGCCCCATGGCTTGCCTATTTAAAGCATTGTAGTTTGTAAGTGCTGTGAATCTGATGGTTGTACCGTCCTATGTGAAAGAACGACATTTGTTAGGACCGTCTGTTGAACTGCATAGACCTGCAACCTGTCTGAAACCTATATATTGGATTAATAATGAATTGTGGAGGCTAGGACCCAGGGTGATAATTCTTTGTCTGGAGAAACTAGCCCCATCCGATCTTTCACTCAGACCCCAACCTGCAACTTGGCACCAACTGGATTCAGAACAGTCTTGCTTGACTCACCCTGCTCTCCAAACAACAGTCAGCCACTAAGGAATACTGGCTTTTCCCAGCATTACCCGAACCGTAACCCTAACCAAGAACACATAACTTAAACAAAATAGTTGCTAATTCCCTGCATACTGTACATACATAGTTGGTTTAAAGCCATTACTGTACGTATTGCTAGTCTCCAATGAGGTCTGCATACATACAGACCACATTGGGTCACTCTCCAACTCTCCACTGGCTCTGGTCTAAATGCTGAGTATCCACCTAGTAGATGGAGAAGTAATGCTTTAGTCATCCTCTAGGTGCAACATTCATTCCATGTCATGAAGATAATCCGCAGAAGCAAATCCGAATAAAACCATTTACTCTCTGCACAATTGGTGTACAGCAGATCGCTATGTTGGGCTAATAAGAGAAGTGACTGTACAGCACGATTACCGACATTTTATTGATATATAAAAGAATATCCTTTATTGAACAAGCTGCAACCGCTGCATTTACAAAAACTCAACAATAATAACATTTTAATTCTGTAACACAATATAACAAACTCAGCTTTATTAGAGGTTACTGTAGTAATGGATTCTACAACAACTAATTGTAACATGTCTGTCGAAAGTCAGGCAGGCAAAAGTGTCAAATGAGTAAGTAACTAATAATTAAAGAAAACACAAACAGTCTTCAGGCTCTAAGACAGGGGAAGATACATTTTACCCAAGCATTTATGGAATTTTGCTGTAATAGCCGATTTAGAGTATGCAAGATCGATGGATCTCATGACCACTTTGGGAAGAAGTGTATTTGTAATGACAGTGAGAAATTTAAGAGTCTCCTTGTTAGAACAGGCTCCTGCCCCCCCACAGTCTCCTCTACCTCATTGGATCTGTTTAAGACTCAGGCAGCTTCCTCGAAACCTATGAGCTCAGCAAATTGTGAGCCGAGCGATTCTTTCCAGCACAGATAATCAACTCTTTCCGAAGGGAAGCTGTGGGCTGGGAAGCAGTTCTTTAATTGTAGTTTGTGGGTGTGCCAGGTTTTCCAGGCAGGTATTTTGACACTGCTCTGGCTGTTTCATCCAGGCCACTTCCTCTACAAACGTTGCATCTCGCTTAGTGAGAGAGAGAGGGGGGGTGGGGAGATTGACAGAGCAGAAGCAACCCTGCATTTCCATTTAGTTGAGTTGCTTTAGAACAAAATGGTTCAGGCCTAGGGCACTGAGGTTTTACTGTAGGTGTTCACAAAGAGAGTTGTTCATTTTTAAGAAGATTTCACAAATTCAGCTTCTTTGCATCTCATTCTTTTTTTTAATAATATAATATAATATAATATAATATAATTTAATTTAATTTAATTTATGGGCTGTTTAATGTGGTATGTTTAGATGACAATGTGTCAGTACATGCAAGGACAAAGCCATCTAATTTCCTGAGATTGTATTACTAAGGGAATATGAGATGACGCTGAGAGTTCCATATCTGGGGAGACCAGGTGTAAAAGTTTGTCACCGTTATAATTGTTTTAGTAATGTTCCTATTTGGCTTTGCCTCTGGCATTGTTTCCTTCATATCCCTAGCATGCTTCCGATACTGCACAGTGTAAAATAGTGACTCTGTAGCAAATGAAACTTGGTGCACAAGTGAGAGGCAGGCAGCTTTGCAGATTGACAACATTGCATTGCATTAGCTGCAATGCTATTACAATATATGGGTTAATGTGGCTTTTACCAGAATGACTAGTGAGTGCAATACGAGTACTGCGCTTTATGTAGTGAGCCAGAAGCCTTTCCAGAAATGGTGCACATAACGTTTGCAGACCTTGATAAATCTGGACAGTTATGATAATGACTAACTTTAAACACTCAATCAGTATTTCTGAGGTAAACCCTTATAAAAGTGTAATACAACATAGTGAAAGCATGGTAAAGCATAGGTCAGCATTGTAAAGCACAGTGAGGTATGGAAAAAGCACATTTAAAAATATGGCAAACTATGGTAAATGCATAGTACAGCTATGGCCAAAGTTTTGCATCACTTGGTTTACTATAGTTTCACCCAATAGCCTGTGGATGGGCATTGTCTCACAATACATTATTTGCATTACAGTTGATCCATGTGCATTTAATTCATTATGGGGTACTATACTCATGCCTTGTTTTAAAAGGATTTACAGATAAGTCATTCCTTTAAATATATTTAAATGAAATTAACTCACTTGTATACACTAACTCAAGGATACTTTTACCTTCCAATAATATGCATGCTGTGTTTTGTGCCGTTAGGTCACATTGTTTTAGTAAATGCACATTAAACATAATTAACAGATTTGAAAATAAATAAATAAATAAATCTGAGCCTCAGACTAAGGAATTTCAGTCATTAAATATTGGCTCTTAATTTGAACTGGTGATTCAAATGTTTTTATGTTACATTTGCCAATACACCATTTGCCCAACAGTGTCAGAAAAAGTTTTTTTTTTCATATCAGCTAAAGTATAGCTACTATAAAGTAAGGTTTAACAATCAGTAAACAATGACTACAGAAACAACCACATCAACAGTAAATCAACAGTTAGCTGGAGTAGAAGCGAGTGAATGAAATATGCTCAGTGATCCCATTCATCCCACTTGGCAGCCTGTGTTCAACAGATCTAATCTGCAAATTGTTGCACGCTTCAGGCTACCTGGCACTCACTGGCAGGACGACAAGGCTGAGAGCAGCCAAGGGCAAATCCTCGTACTGCAAAGCAAACACACTGAAATGCAGACTTATCCAGAGGGCATCACGGAGCACTCAGCACAGGGAAGCTCCCAGTATCCCCTGCGGAAGCCATCTGTAGGAATAGAATGAAGTTTATACTGTATTACAAATGCAACCTATGGAAATAATTATTAATTAAAAAAATACACTGTATTAAAACGCTGCATTCGGGGAATTACTTTCCTTTTCTGAATATATTTATATATTTTCTCCTTCACCCACTGCTGCTGTACAAATTATAACACAACAAATAAATACATAACACAGCAATACAAAATAAGCAACAATGTGCCTCCCTTTGGGTAAAAAACAAAATAAAATGTGAAACATAACAAGTGTAAATAACCAAAAAACACAATATAATAAATACAAACGTAAAACAATGCAAAAAATAACATGAAAAACCCCAACTAATTATAGTCACTCTTGACATTAACACAGCGTTCAAAGTTTTTATTAGTTTCTTTTAAATATAAATATTTATCAAAAATCGTAGAATTCAAAGAGCATTAAAATATACTTTCACCTTCTGCTTGAATGTTTAAATAAATCAAAGTAAATCAATAAATTAATAAGGAATTACATCGAGAAGAAAAGAAGAAAACGCATTCTTACTCACAATGACTACAAGGCTACTCAAAACTGACTTGTTTATTTCTGATTCGGTAACTGTATTAGGTTTTTATTATCTGAAAAATAAAGACTAAAACATGCAGTAGATAGCTTTGAGAGTCTAGCCCTTACTGTACTGTAAGCATGGCTTTTTGATCCAGGTCAGGTTTTAAACAAAATAGTGTCCAGGTTTGATAAGACGAGACTGGAAAAATCCATACCTGGATTTATAGAGGGACTCCCCTGGCTGAAAGAACAGAGTCAATATTTAAATAGAGGAATTATTAGAATTCAATAGACCTAGACTAAACGATTGGTAAGAGTGAAGTCCTTTGCAAGCTGTTTGGCTGTTTTACACTGTACATGTCGGGGTCATTTACACTCCTTTCATTGACATTTCAGTTAGGTCTAAGTTAAATTTAGTAAGAGATTGATGTTTTGACATTTAGAAATACTAAAATAAACTTAATACATTAAGTAGCAAATGTCATCTTTCTCAATGTCTTCAATGTTGAAATGAGTTTTGATTCACATTCAATTTGAGCTCAGAGGACACGAGACACTAGGATAATGGTGAAGGAATGGAATAGGTTACCTAGTCATGTTGCTGGGATCACTGGGATCCTTTAAGACACAACTTGAGTTTTGAGATCAATCAGCTACTAGGAGTATATATGAGCTGAATGACCTCCCCTTGTTCGTACATATTCTTATGTTCTTATTTCTCAATGACCCTGCTAAAAGGAATGTTTTGCAGGTATTATTATTATTATTATTATTATTATTATTATTATTTATTTCTTAGCAGACGCCCTTGTCCAGGGCGACTTACAGTCGTAAACAAAAATACATTTCAAGAATCACAGTACAAGTAATAATACAATTAAGAGCAAGATAAATACAATGACTTTGGTTCTAGCAAGTACAAGTATGACAAAATACGATTCAGTAACAGAGCAGATAACAGTGTCAGTGATAGTTACATCAGGATATAATTAAATATAAAATACTACAGATTAAATAACACTTGACAGATTACAGTACTCTAAAGTACAGGATTAAATGCAGTAAAACTGGGGGCAGATAAGAGCAAGTAAAGCGCATTTAAGGAAGTGTCCATAGGGAAAAAAAGAAGAGTTCTACAGGTGCTGTCTGAAGAGGTGAGTCTTGAGGAGGCGCCGGAAGGTGGTCAGGGACTGGGCAGTCCTGACATCTGTAGGAAGGTCATTCCACCACTGCGGGGCGAGGGTGGAGAAGGAGCGGGCTCTGGAATGAATGCTGCCAGTTACAGCAGGTCATGTGGGTAAGTAAAAAAAAAAAAAAAACATGGAAAAAGTTAGACAAAAGAAAGAGAGAAAAAAGAGACAATAAGAGAAAGGATATAATTATAGACTAAGTGATTCCTTAAGAGGCAAATAAGTTGGTATAAGTATGTGATAGTGTTATTTCTTAATGGCATATCTGTTATTAGTTGTTGCTATAATACATTTTTTACAGTTTTTTCTTCTGGTGTGTGTTCGTTGTTGTGCTGATACCTTTCTCTTTAAGAACAGAAGGAGTTAACCCTAATCAATACTTTAGGCGCAGAACAGAAAACAGGTTCTTAACCTTTCTGATGTTCTGATGTTCATGCACAATCCAGAGTGTAGCACTGCTTCTTACAGTAAACTCTGAGTTTATTGTAAAGATGACACAGTAATCTGTATCATTTACTGTCACTTTTTTGCTACACTAGTGCTTCCCAACTCTGACACTAATGTTTAAAACTTTTTTTTCAAACATTCAAAGATTTCAATTGTGTTTTCAGGTGCGTGAAAAACCCATTTATTTTCATTGCAGGATCTTGCGGATGTGGTTAACCCTTTGTCAGTGGGAATGAGTGCAAATGCACCCCAGCTTGTTTAAAACGACTCTTTAAAGATTGTGAGATATCCTTACACATGATCACATACCTTTATTTTGATACCAAGCGCGTCCTTGTGTGACTGGAAACAGGAGTAATCCTTCTTCGAAGTGCACAAGATACATTTCTGGGGGGCATTTGCACTCCTTTCCACCTTCCGTGTGAGCTCAATTGTTGCCACTGCCCGAGGGTTACTATAGTCACTTTTGTGCAGTTACATGGAAAGAGGGTGGAGAATGGGGAACCATCGACATCGCAGGCAACAGTCTAGAACCACTGCACGGAGGAGGCAGGCTTGTTTGCATGACCAATCACAGAGCTTGGTAACCTTAGCTCACCTGTAGGCAACAGAAACTCTAACCACAGTGCAGCACACAACACTGGCTGCTGCACATGTTTTACAGTCTACATTTAAATCATCGGGAGTGAAAAATAAAAAGTTTCTAAGAACATAATCAAATTTATGAATGAGTGGAGGCCATTCCTCCCATTAATGCTTGTCTGATTTACAGTGGCTGATTGATCTGCATAAATTCAGTCCAAATACAAAATTAAAAACATGTAAATTAGTGTCTCTCTCTCTTAGCTGAGCAGAGTCATGCTATAAAACGCCCCAGTAGGAGTTTTTCTTCAGTAGATCCAGAAGTCCTGCCGTTGCTTTTCAATCACGCGGCTGCTTGGAAGACATATTGGTGATATTTAAAGCATTAGTCAATTGGTCTGGGTCAAGACGTCTCAGTCAGGGGACTGCTTCGCTAGTAGTCATGGCTAATCAATAGTTTTATTTCCTCATTGATTGAATCAAAAATAATTTTAATGACATTTCTGAGTCGCCCAGTGTCCTTGGACCAACGCATTTGATAATCAATTTACCTTCTGCAGAATGAATTAGCTTTAATTGTTACAACTGCGTGATGTATCACCAGAACCTCACCTGTATAATGCAAACATGTCAGGTGACAGCGCCTGTGTTTAACTCTAGGGATGAATCGCCTGTTTAGGTATGAAAAGAAAAATGCAATTCATTGTCTTTTACAGGGGTTGCATTTTGCTCAACGATTGTTACAATTCACTTATTTTTCATCTAATCTTCTTTTCCTAAACCCCATTGCAATCGGGTCTAAAGTACACACATATATATATATATATATATATATATATATATATATATATATATATATATATATATATATATATATACATTAAAACCTCCAGTGGGTGTTAATCAAATATTCTAAATATATAATTCAACCTCCTTACCTTTAAATGCATATAATTTTTTTTCTTCCGAGCTTGAGCGGTGCTGTCAAGGGATGATCCATTAATGGAGACCTTAAGCAGTGGAGTGGCCATCTAGACCTCTAAGGTAAGAGAAGGAGAAAGCTGCACAGTTTCATTGTTTGGTTAAAAGCTAAAGCTGAGGGAACACAAAGCCACTTTTTCAGGAACAGTTGTTTGAAACACAAAGCCACTTTTTCAGGAACAGTTGGTTCCAGGAGAACGGGAGACCTCATTTGAGGCAACTTTGCTGTATCAAACCTCAAGTCTTCCCTGGTGTGCCATGTAGTGGCTGACACCTTGTCTCCTGAAATCAAGTTCCAAGCCACGAAGTGGCTTCATGTTCCCTCAGCTTAACACCTGAAAACTTTAACTGCAAAAAAGCAGGTTCCCCTTATAAAAGTTTACCATAGTAAAACGCATAGCAAAGTGTAATAAGCCAAAGTGAAAACATATTAAAGCATATGTAAGCAAAACCCAGAGAGGTATAGTAAAATAAAATTAAAAAAAAAATCATGGTAAACTGTGGTAAATGCATAGTATAACCATGGGTATGCTGCCAAAGTACTGTGCAAACGTACCCTGGTAAAGAAACACAGCAAGCACCCACAATGAACAGCAAAAGGCTCTAGTCACAGCAGCAGCACAGACCTTGCAGGGGTTAACAGAATTTCACTTGCTCCCTCTCTGGAGCACATTTGCAATTCAAAGGAGAACAGATGTTAAAAGGAATGGGAACAAGAGCAAGCCATGATTTTAACAGGAATATCCCTGCTTTCGTAAAAGCCGATAATCCAGCAGGGACACTGTTTTGCCATTAAAATATTCTAGCATGTTTTAAAAAGCTGTGACTCTGGGAGGCTGTGGGCCCAGCTGCTCTCCGCACACTCAGACCTGATGAATTTTTAACACCGGTCATAGCTGTTTTAAGTGGGAACAGGCTGCTTTGGTAACTCACTGACAGACCCGCTGCCTATTTTATTTTTAATATAAAGTCTGATGTTTTAGTGTGTGAACCACATTGCTAACAGCCAGTTGGGGGATTGAGGGCAACTGGGAAAAGAGAAGATCCATATCTCTCTCTCTTTCTCTCTCTCTGTCTGTCTGTGATTCCATTTCTCTTGTGCTGCTTATTTAATTTAGCATGGGAATGATTTTTAAAGATGTGTGTTTCATACGTTTCTAGTCAATTGAAGATCTCCATGGATTCAGACTGAGAGGGCACAAAGCAATCCAGTGTGTTAGACTACAATGCAGCAGAGGAGGGGGTTGGATTATTAGAGACAAGGGTAAGACACATAACTGCAGATAAAATATCAGTGGTGAGTGACGAGTTATTGGATACTTTTATATTAGTTCACACTACCAAATTAACATGCTTTTATCAGGTTTCTTTTTGTTTTGATTAATACCTGCACAATTAAAACATGTTCAGGATAATTACTTTGAGTATCTGCACAGCCCTCATAATAATAATAAAGAAGAAGAAAAAAAACAACAATGCTAAGCAATGCCAGTGTGTGCTGCTAATGAACTCCCAGCATGCTCATATGAATGACTGCGGTTCTTCAAACCATTTCACTGTGTTATGCTGTTCGGAGACCCAATCCGTAAGCTGTACTCCACCTGATTGGAGAAGACAAAGTGCTTCTGCCTTAATGAAGTAGCAGCAGTGCGTAGAGGGAAGAATAATGCCCCAATCCCTCAGAGAAACAGGTACAGTAGATATACAGCTACTGTCGAAGTGCTCCATCACACCGACCACAAGACTCTCTCTTCTCACTGCAGTGCCTCTTGTAATAAATTTATGCCTAGAGGCTGATGACTTAATAATACTGACATCCGCATTAGACGCGTACTTGCCTCTCGACTACACAGCTTGCTCTCTTCGTTGAATGGTAAGATGTTTGTCTTTGAACTGTGAGGTTATCGGTTTGCATCCAGCCCTTGCCTGCCCATTCAATTAAACAGGCTGAGATGCCAAGCCATTACATATAGACTCTGTCCTCCATCAACACCTTTTAAAACTAGATAACCTTTTGGTTTAAATCTTCTATTTAAAAAAATGTAAAAGTCTCTGAACCCCACATCCTGCATGTGCGTGAGAGAGGAACTGCCCAGATAAACAGAGGTAATAAAACATTTATTATCTGCTTTTGAGTTTAGTGATAAGGTGTGTGGTAAGCTGTGAAAAGAAATTTTAATTAACAGCAGTGTAAATTAGTGCTGTGTCGGGCCAGAGTGAAGAAATGTTGTCGTTTTTTGTTTTGATTTCAACCTCTTTATTTCTGTAATATATATACTACGGTTTGGGTGTTTCAAATCGTATTTATTTTTCATATTTCAATGGCCAGTGTGACGTCACAATAGCTGCCTCACCAAGCTTTGAATTCAGAGCTGTCCACAGCAATGGCAATATTTAATCCATTAAACAAAAATACATTCCTTAATGAAATCTGTCATAATAAGTAAATGTTTTGTTATGTGTGGTAGAAACAGAAAACTCAAAGGTTCTTCGTGGGTAACTCAAATAATTTTGAGTTTGATTTTGTGAGTAAAGACTTAAACAAATCAGACTATCATCCCTCTGTGTTTATGTCTCCCCTCACTCGTTGATTATTTTCGCGTTACCCACTTGGAACCACTTGCATTTACTCTCTCTACACACAAACGGATGCCATTCAAGCCTCACACTTGGGACTTTCACCAGCTGAGAGGGATCAAAGGCAAAGCTCCCGGCCTGAACAAACACTCAGCGACCCAACCTTCACGCTCCAGGCAGGAATTGAATGCTTCAGTTGCCAATCAGAGTGGAGCAAATGTCATTTAACCATTGGATTTCCAGCTTTCCTCGATGTCTCCTTGTGGCAATGTGGCCACGCCCTTGTGCGTAGTTTGTGTTATATGTTGCATGTTGCGTGTGTAAATGTTGGTGTATAGTCATTGGTACACGGGATATAAACGGGTGTGTGTTTCACGTGTATTTAAGATGTAATTGTATTTAGGCACGGGATTGCACATCACTGCACGTGCATTTAAAGTATTTAATATGTGAGCACGAGGTTGCACGTAATTAATTCACGTGCTGGGATTCAAGTGAATAATTAATTAGTAATTGAATCCCAGCACAACAGTATATATAGATGCACGATTCACTCACTTTCGGGGTTGGGTGTTCGGTGAGTGGAGAACGGAGAGAGAGAAGAGAAAAGTACATTTATAGTGTTTTGTTACTCACTGTGTTTGTTCGTCCCTGTTTGTTAGTGTGTGTTCGTTTTGTTTACCTGTTTATTTTGGCGAAAGTGCCGTGTGATGTTTTTGTGTTCTTTTATTTTGTTTATTAAATGCTGAGCACAACCAAGTGCTCAGCTTCACCAACCTCACTGTCTGTTGTGTGTTACTTCCTGTTTCTGGTCTGACGTCACCCACTGTCCGGCCGTCTTTGTGACACGTGGTGTCATCGTGGGATTACCAGCGCCTCCTAGACGCAGACCAGAGCAGGAACTGCAATTTGTTGTTTAAAAAAGCGGGAAAAAAAAAAAAAAAATGACAATGGCAGAAGACGCCATCAAACTGCGGGACTGGGTCCTGGAAAATGCTGGGCTGGAGGCCCAGTCTATGCCCATAGCCATCCGGATCCTGTGGCTGATGGACAGGGAGAGATGGGAGGCGTATGAGGGGGAACATACCCCAAACTCCCTGGAGGAAGGTGTGGAGTTGGTCCTCAGCTACCTGGAGGCAGCTATAAGTGAAACAGCAGCCCAGGTAGCAGGATCTCCAGCAGGAGGATTCATGGCCAGCTGCACCTTCCTAGAGATTGGGGAGGAGCCTGGCGTCCACAGCCCAAGCGGGAGGAGCCTGAGCGTCCACAGCCCAAGCGGGAGGAGCCCGAACGTCCCTACGCCTGAGTGGGAGGAGCCCGAGCGTCCCTACGCCTGAGTGGGAGGAGCCCGAGCGTCCCTACGCCTGAGTGGGAGGAGCCCGAACATCCCTACGCCTGAGTGGGAGGAGCCCGAACGTCCCTACGCCTGAGTGGGGGAGCCCGAACGTCCACAGCCCAAGAGGGGGAGTGGTGCGTCCACAGCCCAAAAGGGAGGAGTCGGTGCGTCCACAGCCCAAAAGGGAGGAGTCGGTGCGTCCACAGCCCAAAGAGAGGGAAGTGGGGCTTCCACAGCCCTAGGACCCAAGCTGCCAGCAGAGGGAGAATGCCTGCTGGTTCCACCTCCACCAGCAGAGGAAGAATGCCTGCTGTCCCGTGTCCCCAGCAGAGGGTGAATGCCTGCTGGGTTCCCATCCACCAGCAGAGTGTGAGCGTCTGCTGGTATCACTCCCCACCGTCACCACCCGGAGGAGAGGAACAGGAGCTGCCTCTGCCTCCACCACAGTCCCCTGCAAGAGCGGGAGAGCCGCACCAGTCCCCTGCAAGAGCGGGAGAGCCGCACCAGTCCCCTGCAAGAGAGGCGGGCCGCACCAGTCCCCTGCAACAGTAGGAGACCACACGCTGCTCGCACCTCCATCGCCAGGAGACTACACGCTGCTCGCACCTCCATCGCCAGGAGACTACACGCTGCTCCCACCTCCACCGCTTCCTCCACCAGGAGCAGAGCAGCAGGAGCTGCCTCTGCCTCCGCCACCACCAGGAGCAGAGCAGCAGGAGCTGCCTCTGCCTCCGCCACCACCAGGAGCAGAGCAGCAGGAGCTGCCTCTGCCTCCACCACCTCAACCGCTTCCACCAGGAGCAGAGCAGCAGGAGCTGCCTCTGCCTCCTCCACCAGCAGAGGGTGAGTACCTGCTGGTTCCGCCTCCACCGTTGTGGGAGGACTGCTTGCCCCTCCCACCTCCACCAGCAGAGGGTGAGTACCTGCTGGTTCCGCCTCCACCGTTGTGGGAGGACTGCTTGCCCCTCCCACCTCCACCAGCAGAGGGTGAATACCTGCTGGTTCCGCCTTCATTGTCGTGGGAGGACTGCTTGCCCCTCCCACCTCCACCAGCAGAGGGTGAATACCTGCTGGTTCCGCCTTCCCAACATGGAAGGACTACTTGCTGCTTCCACCTCCACCACAGGGAGTGCGGGGGCGGAGCCCCAGAAAGGGGAGCTACCGGCTACAAAGACAGGGGAGAGGTCAGGAGACCACTTTCCCCAGCAGCAGTTTCGCTGCAGGAGTTCTTGTGGCGGAGCCCCACAGGAGGGAGCTACCGGCTACTGAAGAAAGGGGAGAGGTCAGGAGACCAGCATCCCCGCAGCAATTTCGCTGCAGGAATGGACCAGCATGCTGTCAGCCGTGCCACTACCGGCAGGGGTGCTGACAGCATTGCCAGCCATGGGCCCACTGAAGCCTCCCTTCCCAGCCCGAGACTTTGTCCTGGACTGCTGGGTCTTTAAGGGGAGGTGGCGTTGAGGCCATGTGTGCTGCGCACAAGGGGGGTATATGTGGCAATGTGGCCACGCCCTTGTGCGTAGTTTGTGTTATATGTTGCATGTTGCGTGTGTAAATGTTGGTGTATAGTCATTGGTACACGGGATATAAGCGGGTGTGTGTTTCACGTGTATTTAAGATGTAATTGTATTTAGGCACGGGATTGCACATCACTGCACGATGCATTTAAAGTATTTAATATGTGAGCACGAGGTTGCACGTAATTAATTCACGTGCTGGGATTCAAGTGAATAATTAATTAGTAATTGAATCCCAGCACAACAGTATATATAGATGCACGATTCACTCACTTTCGGGGTTGGGTGTTCGGTGAGTGGAGAACGGAGAGAGAGAAAGAGAAAAGTACATTTATAGTGTTTTGTTACTCACCGTGTTTGTTCGTCCCTGTTTGTTAGTGTGTGTTCGTTTTGTTTACCTGTTTATTTTGGCGAAAGTGCCGTGTGATGTTTTTGTGTTCTTTTATTTTGTTTATTAAATGCTGAGCACAACCAAGTGCTCAGCTTCACCAACCTCACTGTCTGTTGTGTGTTACTTCCTGTTTCTGGTCTGACGTCACCCACTGTCCGGCCGTCTTTGTGACACTCCTTCAACAGCAAAAGTAAACTCTAAACTCAAATCCTTGGCTGTGGTACAAGCGCTGCCGTGAGACAGGGGAGATTACCTGGGACAGACGTGGCGAACAGCAGGGAAGTCTCAGTTAGCATCCGATGATGTGTGTTGGGCAGGGAAGGATGATTTCAAATTGAAAAGCCTATAAAAACAAATAAAAATAAACACTGCAAACATAGGTGAAAAATAAATACATCTGCATTAAACATTTTCTTTTAACGTAACATTACTCAGACAGGGCCCTGGTCATACAACACATTTATCAATGATTTCCTTCACCATGTGGACCAATTGGTCAACAATACGTAAGACATAGATATACACTCACAAACACACAAGAGATAAACTATACAAATACTGTAACTAAGACGGTCCAGAGCACTTTATAATGAACCGGAATTTAAAATGTACTATATATTTAAAATATTATTTTACTGTACTAGTCCCTTTTCTATGTGCAGCTTCAAAAGTATCACTTGAGAGTGGGAGATGGAGCAAGGTGGGGAGTATGGTGCATGTGTGGGCACTCACTCTGCAGTGGAAATATCATTTAGCTGAAACAACGATATTAAGAACCTTTATCTAATTTGTACCAGTCCTATGTATTATGAGTATGTTTACTCAGTCAATGCTTAGACTGAAGCAAGTAGGAAAGCGCAAATATGTGTCTCCTTGGATTCCTGTCGGTGAATAAACGCAGCTTGATTGCCGAACCCTGGGAGCTCGTCCTTTTATTTATCCTACTCAACCATATACAGTCCAGCAGCCCTTAAACCAAGCGGTATGTTCTCCAGAGCATGCTGCTGTACTGCACCTTTTAGGTGCTATAGTGGAAGAAGGTCAGAATGTGAAACTATATTGGGAAGGCAGTAAAGGAACCAGGAATAGGCTACGTGTAAGGGTAAGGGTAAGGGTAAGGGTTGGTGCTTGGTGGTAAAGGTGCATTGGCCCATAAGGTGCAGACATAATTAGAGACACAGGTTTGCCTGTCTTGTAAGAACCTAGCAAACAAACATACTCAGGTACTTTTACACAGCTCAAACTAATGAGTAAATTAATCAATGAAACAATTAGGGCCACATTCTTAAAGCTATTTACTCAAATTCGTCATCAGCACTTTTTTTTTCAGAAAGGAGAAACACACCCAATAAAGTTACCAAACCAAAAATAAACAACTAAGACTGTTAATTCAGAGGCCTGAATGAAATAGTAAGTGTTTTCTTATTAGTTTTATTTAATTAGTGAATTTTCCATTTAGAAAAAAAAAGTGCTGTTGATGTTTTGTAGTATAAAGCTTTGAGAATGTATTCATAAGTTTCACTGAGGCCTCCCAGCAGTTTCACATGCAGCTCAGCAGACAGTCCCTGCAATACATATACCTGGGCTTGTATGTTTCTTTTTAAGTTTTAGTGTTGCTGGCCAATCACTCCAGGTCTCTGAGTTGACCTTCCTGTAGTGGCGGCACAGTGGAGTTATTAAGCAGCATGCAGATCACAATGATGCAGAGTGAAGCCCATGATGTGACAGTTCTACACATGTTCCTATTCTTCAGAGGGCTCAGAAGTAATTATTAAACTCGCTCACTCAGGGTAGTCCCTGTCACAGGGACCTCATTATGCAGCAGGTCTGTCTCCAGGCAATTCTCCACACTGGCATGAGACAAAACAAGAGTGCGCTCATTAGGCTCCATAATCCCGCCCAGCGAGAGGCTGTTTGCTTTAGCAGGAAAACAGACATCGCCGATCCTGTCACAACAAATGAAAGATGCCTCATTTGCTCTTTTCGCTTTTTTCTTCCCCTCCTCTACAGCTTTACTTCTTTCTTGCTGTTTCTCTTATTCTGCATGTCTGCATTTCTTTTTTCTTCCTTATCCCAGTTCTGCATTTTTTTTTATTAATCCATTTTCTTTCTTTCTCACTATACATAGACTTCATCATAAGATATATATATATATAAGAAACATATAGCACATAAGAAAAGTCAAGTAGACACTCATTTAGGTGGCTACTCTATTGTAAACTCTTTTTCCCTCTTTGCAGCTAGCACATGTGTAATATTAGATTTGGAGAACTTCTTTTCAAATTCGGGAAAAAGTTGATGAGCAGGTCAAACCGAGTAAAATTGGATCTTAAGCCTGCAGATTTTATTACTCAACTACATTTCTGGTTAAGACAGCATGCAGCGATAAACATGGTATAATGCTCTTGCCTTTTTAAAACATAATATTGAATACACAGCATGTTTAGAATATTGTACATAGTGGCACAGGAAGGGATGAACTCTTTATTCAAATTCAAAATGGTATACTCCTCTTATGCCTGATTTCCACTTAATAAGGGAGTATATGGTGTAATGTCCGTTCTCTTTATTATATTATAGAAATTAATGAAAACTTGGCAGCCACAGTGAGCATTTCATTTAAATCAGAAAAGTTGTCTGTAGTATCAGTTCTTATCGGGAAGGTAGTGACTTTAATTGGGATGATGTTTGTGAGCCAAAAATATGGAGGCTTTTGTATTACAAAAGAAAAAGCAACTGTTTTACATTTAAAACTAAAAAAGCCACAGTGTTGCATTTATTTAAGTTTTACTGCAGTAATAAACAGAGGTATTTATTTGCAGGGAATCTGTAGTTTAAAAGTGAAATAATTAAAAGTCTGTCTCAGACACACAATAGAATTCTCGAAGGGCATTAGACCTTCAAAAGATAAGGCTTAGTCTTTGGCACCTCAAAGCAGGATTTTGCTATTGTCTCTTAACCCTTTGCTGTCCTATGTCGGACGAGGTCCGACTACAATTTTCCCTTTCCAGTCCGATATCATCAAAAAGACGTAAAACAAAGGTCTCTAGTCATCTTTTTTCTGGAAAAAGACGAGGAAACCATTCAATAGCCGTGAGACCGATAGGAGCCGAAAAAAAGGGCTGGATCTGAGCAATACACATAGCCCCGGCACCACAGAGATAACACAACCATAAACAAACAAGATAGCTGCTTCCGCATCCAGCGCTCAAAGAATATCACAGACATTTGCAGAGCTTTTTAAGAACATAAGAACATAAGAACGTTTCCAAACGAGAGGAGGCCATTCGGCCCATCTTGCTCGTTTGGTTGTTAGTAGCTTATTGATCCTAGAATCTCATCAAGCAGCTTCTTGAAGGATCCCAGGGTGTCAGCTTCAATAACATTACTGTGGAGTTGGTTCCAGACTCACTCAATTCTCCTATTTTCTGTTCTGAATGACCGTTTATCTAATCTCCATTTGTGACCCTGGTCCTTGTTTCTTTTTTCAGGTCAAAAAAGTCCCTTGGGTCAACATTGTCAATAACTTTTAGAATTTAGAATGCTTGAATCAGATTGCCACGTAGTCATCCTTGTTCAAGACTGAATAGATTCAATTATTTTAGCCTGTCTACATATGGAATGCCTGTCATATCCGATTAGATGGGTTCCAGGGGTCCATCAGATATATGAAAATGACACTTTTTGAACATCAGAGCATAATAGATGAACAAAGTCAGGAACAGCAAGTGTCTGAAACACCAAAGTACGGTACTGCACATATACTAATGTGTGAAAATCATTGCAATAAAAGTATTAAAAACAAGGTACTGTAATGCAGTATTTGGCAATTTACAAATCAGTATTTGAAAAACAGTTCTTAACATTTTTTGTCAGTCCATGCCAAAGTAATCCGCTAGATTTTTCCACAGTAAGTGCTTGTTAACCGAGACAGAAATGGCATTTTAAAAAAACAACAACAAAAAAGCATGTTCAAGAAACACACACTGGCTTTGGAGCATGGCAAACAAATCTTGTTTTAGCTTCTTAATGGTACAGTAATTATATTAATATAATCCCTTGCTTTAAGTTTTCTTGTTTTCGTTTATTGAACACATTTTATGTGAAGGGACAGCATGTAAAAGTGGAACTGAATTCCCAAATAGGCCATTTCTTTGTATATAATTTGCAACTGAATCCATTCTGTCCTGCTAAGAGCTAAATTTACTGTTTTAGACCTATAATAAAATGTGCACTGATCAATTTCCATCTCTAGAGGGTATCATATCTTACAAGATCGGATATGGTAGGTTCTACTGTAGTTAAAAGTGATTTGAAATCTGTCCCGTTCAACTTCCTCCTGCATCGATATCAACGTGGATTGAAATGGTACGAGGTTAGAGTAAGTACTGAGAGAATTGTCTCTGCCTCAGTCGCAAATGACTCACCGTAATGGGAGTTAGACAAAAAAAAATGGCGGAAAGTAAAGGAAATGTATGGGAACACAAACATATTTAAGTACCAGTATTCCTTCGAATTTAAAACGCATCCCAAATCTTAACAATTGATACAACCTCAATTACGCATATGGAGGCAGTTTGTGGCAGTCTGCTATCACATAGCACTACAGTTATGTGTTGCTTCTCATTTCCAGTTGGGATTACTCACACCTGTTTTTCTCCCAATTTATGAACTGTGGTATTGCTTGGCATGTTGAAAAAATGTGGGGGTCTGATCAGCATTTCCGATCTGTCCAAGCTGGTACTGTCTGTTAGAAATGCTGAAATTGTAAGCGCTTCTCTTTGAATTCCTCAGGAAGCTAATAACGCTTCTTTGAAAATGGCTGCCTGTATGTCATGGACCACATAGGAGGCTGTGTGGTACAGTGGTTAAAGAAAAGGGCTTGTAACCAGGAGGTCCCCGGTTCAAATCCCACCTCAGCCACTGACTCATTGTGTGACCCTGAGCAAGTCACTTGTGCTCCGTCATTCGGGTGAGACGTAATTGTAAGTGACTCTGCAGCTGATGCATAGTTCACACACCCTAGTCTCTGTAAGTCGCCTTGGATAAAGGCGTCTGCTAAATAAACAAATAATAATAATAATAATAATTCGAGGTCGGGCAGTAATGTTTTGATTCGTCTTTTCTAGGCAGTAAGTCATGCTGTTGCTTGTGTATTCGGGCAGTGACGTCTTTGTTTGTCTTTTCTCGGCAGTCAGTCACGTTGCTGTTTGTGTACTCAGATAGTCATGTCTTTTGTTGCCGATTTTAATATACGCATCACTACTGTACTCGAATTTAAGAATTTAATTTATTTTTAAGAAGCAAAAAATTGTTAAAAAAGTGTGTCTTAAATTCGAAGGAATACCAGTATCTTGGATGATGAAAATATTCACATTGTGCTGAATGGTGGATATTTTTTTTGCTGTGTGAATTTTTTGTTGCTGCATGAACAGTTTTTTTTTTATTTATTGTTTTTACTAGATCTTATTTTATCATTTTTCTTGCATTCATTCATATCCAATGGCAGAATGACCAGGCCACATCGCACTGTTCCAAATTACACCATTGTGTTGCTTAAAGCAGATGCACAGCTTGACCGAAGATATGGAAAGTAATTCTCTGAATTCAGCTGCTAAATATAATTTATTTTTGATAAATGATACTTGTTATATAAACAGAATATTCCATTGAGTGCTGTGGTTATTTCAACCCCTGTAAACATCCAGGAGCACATATTGAATTCATCCTCGCTGTTGAGATGTAGTTCAGACCAATCCATGCAGCAACTGGACACAAAACACTAATTGAAATGTTAGATATGAATAGTTTTCATTGTGTTTCACTCAGGTCCCTGTACTCTCCTTATCTTCCATCGTGGTACTGTCTTCTAATTGTCAGCATCGAAAAACTGATGTTCTGTGCGCCTCCTGTGCTGTGCAGTATTCCTCTTGGTCTGCGTATTGATTGTGTTGGAAGTTGACTCAAGTCAATGAAGATGATACGACAGTACCCTCACTGCTGTGCATGTTACAGTTCTCCTTTGCAAGTAAAGTTTTACAATATGGACGACATTCTGAAAGCTAGCAATGCAATGGAGGGTACAATGTCAAGGCAGGATGGGAGTCACAGGCAATTGTGGGTGTGTGGTATTTCTTGCCCCTGGAAACCCATGCTAACGATGTCACTCAGTCAAAGTTTAACACAAAAAGGCGATTGAGGCAATTGTGTCAGGACTTGGACAGCAAGGTAAGATTAATAAACTGGAAAATAAGATTATTCTAAATTATTCAAGGGGACCATCTTTATATCATTTCTATTTTTTGGTTTATTCTCTCGCTGTCGCTCGTTCTTGCCCTCAAGCTTTTCTGTAGAAAGATTTATGTGAGAGTGATGGAGAGTCGAGGGGTCTGGGTATACACTGTGAGTTTACAGGGTTAGGTGTTGCCCTGGGGCTGCCTGGAGCCTCACTGCTAGAGGAAGAGATGCTATCCCCAGATTGATGAAAATCAGACATGGTACCGGCTACAGGAGTGCCAGGGAGACAAATGTTCTCCTTCTTCTCATCTACACATCTCCGTGGTCTTTTAATCCTCCAGGACTCAGGGAATGGGAGAAAAGGAAAATGTACAGTACAGTTTATCTTTTACACAGAGATATATTTATTAAGTGGTTGTAGCTAACAAAATAATCTCATAAATCTTACCTGTCATGTTGACGACAACAGGAACCAACAAAGTACATGAAGTTTGATAAAATGCGAACTCAAGCTGCTATCTGTATTGTTTACGCATTAAATATCATATGTAATTCCTGTTTTTCAATGAGTAAAACACCCAGTACGCAGCTTATCTGGAGTGCTGGGCAAGGCAATGCCTTTCTATATTGTAAACCTCCCTTCCTTTAACACATTTGCAACGATTGCAACTTCTCAACAAAATCAAAACAGGACCCTATACTACTACATACTGTATACATGTACTACATTAACCCATTAAACTCCCTTCCTCATTCAATCGATTGTGCAGTTTATCCCCCCTCCTCCCCTCCGTCTCCTCTCGTCTTGGTTAACCTTGGTCACAGCTGGTAGGAGCCTCACCTGGAAGACAAGATCCTGGGCCACATATTTTCTGTCATTCCATCTCTTATTGTTTAAATTATGTTGCTTCACTTATTCAGTGGTAAAAGTGTGTATTTATATTTTCATTTTATTGTAATCTTATTTTAAGTTCAAGTTCAAGTTCAAATGTTGTCTTCGGGTTCATAACGCCAGGGAAACGAAGCAGACACCATTACAGATTTTTATAACCAACGTTCCCCCCAGAAAACACACGCTGAGTGTTTACTGATCTATGAATATAATAATTTGCGAGCGCACATTGGTGAGATTAGATAAACAGTCTTCTAGTTTTGCCTTTATCTATATCTATTTTGCTTTCACTGAGACTGTTTAATTGGTTTCTGGGGTACTAGTGGTGGTGTGTGTTGAATCCTGTTTGTGCAATTACTACTTTCTAATTAATAATTTAGGTTAAAACAACGTATGAAGGTATAGTAGTTGGCTGCTGTGTTAGTTTCTCCTGATAAAGATGGCCTGTCAGTTGCTGACCTTGGTGCACTCTTGCATTGATGGCGCTAGTTCAAGAATCTCTGACCTTGACCTTGTGCGCAAGCTTTCCAAACTGTGTTAGCCAAGCCCCATTGCGAATAAGCAGCTTCATGCATAAAGTGGGCAGCCCGGGATACATTAATACATATTTACTGTCTGCAAAGCAGCTTCCCTCTCTAGGGGGACCAGACAGTATGGATTAGCCTGGGGTCCCAGTATCCTATTGATTGGGATGGGAAATTGGGGGATTATTGGTGGACCTACCTACTGGGAATTTTAAATTAACATCTGTGCTGGGAACTGTCTTCTTCTGGATTTAATTTGAAATGTTGTAATAAATATAAACTGGGTTCTATAGAAAGAATATTACATGGGGGTAATAAAACTCAAAAATAAACTCTTTGTTGAAACAGTATGACAATATTGATGAAGATCAATCTTTATTAAATCCTGTTCAATCGAGAGTGGCTTGCTGTGTAATCCAAGTAGTGATGGACTGTACGCTAAAGCATAATATTGAATATTAATGTGCTGCGCTTCTCTTTCAAGTCAGCTAATTGCTACCACTCAGTCACCGCTGGCTGAGAAGCTAGTGCTTCTTTGGTTCACCCTGTAAGATGCTTGCCTACTGATCAAGCTATTGCTTTTTTGCTTGTACGAGTTTGGTAAATCAAGGGGATTATTATGAATTCACTGAGGTTTCCATGCTGTCGCTGTCGCAAAACACACAAACATTTTCCAGAGACAGCGATATCCTTGTGTGACCGTGTGGCTCATAGGATGGAATGTAGGGCTGCTACAATTAAATCGAAAATTGATTTTTCAATCGATTTCATTCCTCATTATATACATTGACATAAATGCTGTATAATCAATTCAATAATTACATTTTTTTTAAAGCGCATAGTTAATAACATTATTTAAGTTTATAAACGAAAATGGACCGAACGCCCTGTCTTACTATTTACAGTATTTCTGCCAGACACGCAGTGGACGTGCTCTTCTTTTCCTGCTCATGTTAAGTAGCGTCTGGTTTGCTGTTCCCATCCTACCAGCGAATCAGTTTTGAAAATGCTTTGTAAGTACACGCCCTCTGTGTATTCGATGTAAACAAACAAAAACACTTGCCGTCTTGAATCCACAGCAGAACGACAGACAGGCTTGTATTCCTGGCAAACAGCCTGTAAATAAATTGTGCACATTGAAGAAAACTGACTGTATATAGATTCTTTGGAGTTTCAAAATGAACTGTTATATAATGAATATTTAACAATATTCAATAACGTTAAAAAAAAATAAACAAAATGATCAGTGATGTATGCATGTTGTAGTAAGTAAATCAATGTATTATTATTATTATTATTATTATTATTATTATTATTATGGTGATGATGATGATGTTTTAGGCAGGGATTTCCGCATTGTATGTTTCACAGATAGTGAAGGATAGGTGGTACAGTATTAACAGGATGCAATGCATGATGCTGCAGCTGTCACTGAATAAAAAAGATGGTTTTCATAAACTCATGTCTAGTTTATATAGATTACATTCCAAAGTACTGTAATCTGTTTGGAATAAATATTTAGTAACACCCCTTTAGTATGTTAAACTTGCTTTAGGCTTGTTGCAAATGTTTTTTTTTCTTCTCTTGACTCTACCAAGGCGCAATTACCCCTCGCATTCAATTGTTAGCAATTGTTAGGCAGAAGCTTTTAAATAACTGCAATTATCACAGGGTGACTGAAAAATGCCACTACTCATGCAGTCCTTTTATGAGCACTTTTATTTTGAGCACATTTTAGATAATGTATGTGTATTTTTTTCTCATTTTTTGATTTATATTATATTGGAGCACGTTTTATAAATATATGCTGTTGTTGTTGTTGTTGTTGTTTTATTATTAATTACACTTTTGATTTTACACATTTTGCTTTGTCACGAAGAGGATTGTTTGTATAGTCACGGGGCTGTCTGGGTTGGGTTAGATGTGGTAGTAGCGAGGCTTTGGAAGATGTGGTTTTACTGACATGGCTATAAGCAGACTAATGATTTGATCGGGTACAGATTTAAATAATATAGGTCAGCTGACAATAGGTCGGCAGGGTAGAAGCAGAGGGGAGTCTGTATTTAACAGGAAGAAGAAAGAGAGAAGACAGAGAGAGAAAGAAGAAAGAAATGGGAGAACAGAAAAAATGGGAAAATTGAAAGAAAAATAGTACGGGATACTGGGAAGCTGGGCGAGCATAGAAACAACAACAGGGATGGCTGAGGACCGCGGAAAACAAAAGAGAAAACAAAAGCAAGCATGGGACGGGAGTGGCGTGGATCCGAGTTTGGAACCAAGCACAGCAACAGGGCAGTGCGAATCAGACGAGCTCAATAGAAATACAGGGACGTGATTACTGTTTTTCTCTACCTGGCTGTTTGCTAACACCTTTGTTTTTAGCTATTTATACAGCTTTTATCCCCAGTGCTTTCCATTGTTTTGGTGCATTTTTAAATTTTCTTTTGATTTCTATTTTATCTCATTTTGCTACAAGGAGCTCCTGTATTTTAATTAGAATGTGATTTTAGTATTGTTTTCAGTAGTGATTTTATTTATTCCAATGTGATTTTTTTAAATAAACATTAGTGTAGCATTTATTTAAATCTTATATTAAAGAAAGGAAAGAAATGGTAGGTTTGCTAATCCTCAGGTGCATGGGAGCTGCCTTTCAGGACTGCCAACGTTTACGGGCACAGTCCTCTGCTGTCGAGGTTCAAGGGGTGTTGCAAGCAACATATCGCCACCCAGTTCAAGTACCAGCCCACAGTGGCATGGTGCTGTGGGCAAGAGTGCCTTCTGGAGTGAAGAGCTGACAGTATGTGCTGGTGGAACCTCTGGATCAGATGGGGGCAGTATCATGGCGAGTACCATTGGTGTGGTAAAACGTGGGCGTGTTCCAGTTCAGGTAAGGAACCTTAACCCATTCCCTGTCTCACTAGGCCGCTATGAACGCCGCGCAACTATGACCTATAACCCCTCATAGGTGAAGGGGCCTGACGACCTGGAGTTGACAGCTGTGAGCCCGGGCGTGCTAGAGGTCAGAGTTCGTAATGTCGCCGTGGAGGTTGGACAAGAGGAGGCCTTGATGGATTTGGCCCTTCGGGGAGAAGGGCTTTCCAAGCGACAGCAGCAGGAGCTGCCAGCTGTCCTCTATAAATGGGGTGGTGCGTTTGCTTTTCATGAGGATGATTTTGGATGTACAGATGGCGTATATCATCAGATACTGACTGGTGACGCCCCCCCTTGTTCGAGAGCGCTATCGGCCGATCCCTCCTACACTGTACCAAGAACTGCGTGGGCTACTGGAAGGTATGTTGCTGAGCGGTGTCATAAGGGAGAGTGTTAGTCTCTGGGCTGCACCGATTGTGTTGGTCTGTAAAAAAGGATGGGTCATGGCAGTGGCCCGCAAAGACACCTACCCTTTGCCCTGGATAGAAGAGGCATTGACCACACTCCCTAAAGCAACTTGCTACTCTACCTTGGATCTGACCAGCAGTTATTGGCAGGTAGAGGTTGACCACAGCGACCGGGAGAAAACTGCCTTTACTACCCCTATCGGTTTATACAAGTTTAACAGAATGCCATTTGAGCTCTGTAATGCCCCCGCTACTTTCCAGTGACTCATGCAAAGCTGTCTGGGTGGGTTAGTAACTGAAACATTGCTATTTTACCTGGATGATGTCATTGTTTTCTCTCCAGACTTCAAAACACATCTCCGTGACTTGGAGAACGTGTTTGAACGGCTAAGTATGGGCTGAAACTGGAACCTGAGAAGTGGTGGCTATCCCAGAAGCAGGTGAAGTTCCTGGGACATATGGTGAGTGCTGAAGGAGTGTCCCCAGACCCTGAGAAGGTACACAGCGTGCAAGATTGGGCTGTGCCACGAATTGTACCCAGGAAGATTCTGGTCCCCCAGGAGCAGAAGCGACTGACGTGGGGGCCTACCACGTTCAGTCCGGGCACTTGGGAGCAGACAAGACTCTTTCGATACTGCAGAGAAAATTCTACTGGCCTGGGTTGGATAAAGATATGTCGCACTGGTTGACAATGTGTGAACGCTGTACTCTGAGGAAGGCGCCACTGGTACCAGTAACCACTCATGCTCCACAAGAGGTAATTGCCATTGATTTTCTCACCTTCAGTCGACCCACTGATAGGTTCCAGAATATCTTGGTGACAACAGACTTATTCACCAAGTATGCCTGGGCTATCCCAACACGTGACCAGACAGCACGTACCACTGTACAAGCACTCTGACAGCACGTCATTCAGCCCTTTGGGTGCCCTGAACGCTTTCATTTGGACCAGGGCCCAAACTTTGAGTCTGCACTGATGGCAGAGCTCTGTCAATATTACGGCTGTAGGAAGTACAACGCCTTACCACCCACAAGGAAACGCCACTTATGAGCGGTTTAATCAGACCCTTCTGAACATGCTGGGGACTTTGGAGGCTGAGCAGCAGGGCCAATGGATGTGGCCCTGGCTTACGACAAAGTAGGGGAGCAAGCGGAAAAAGCCACCCAACATGACAATGCCAGATACCACAGAAGTGCAAAAGACAATTTTAGATAATGTATGTGTATTTTTTCTCACTTTTTGATTTATATTATATTGGAGCATATTTTATAACTGTATGTTATTGTTGTTGTTTTATTATTAATTACACTTTTGATTTTACACATTTTGCTTTGTCACGAAGAGGATTGTTTGTTTTGTATAGGCACGGGGCTGTATGGGTTGGGTTAGATGTAGTAGCGAGACTTCTGGGATATGTGGTTGTACTGACGTGGCTATAAGCAGACTAATGATTGGATCAGGTACAGATTTAAATAATATAGGTTGACTGACAATAGGTAGGCAGGGTAGAAGCAGAGGGGCGTCTGTATTTAACATGAAGAAGAAAGAGAGGACAGAGAGAAAGAAGAAAGGAATGGGAGAACGGAAAAAGAAATGGGAAAACGGAAAGAAAAACAACACAGGATACTGAGAAGCCAGGTGAGTGTAGCAACAACAACACGGACAGCTGAGGACAGTGGAGAACAAAGGAGAAAATGAAAGCAAGCGCAGGACGGGAGTGGCATGGATCCAAGTTTGGAACCAAGCACAGCAACAACAACAGGGCAGTATGAATCAGACGAGCTCAATAGAAATACAGGGAAGTGATTACTGTTTTTCTCTACCTGGCTGTTTGCAAAACACCCATTTTTTTAGCTATTTATGCAGCCTTTATCCCTAGTGCTTTCCATTGTTTTGGTCCGTTTTTTTATTTTCTTTTGATTCCTATTCTATCTCGTTTTGCTACAAGGATCTCCTGTATTTTAAATAGAATCTAATGTGATTTTAGTATTGTTTTCAGTAGTGATTTTATTTATTCCAATGTGTTTTTTTTAATAAACATTAGTGTAGCATTTATTTAAATTTTGTATTTTAAAAAAGGCAAGTTTAACTGTGTCATTTAAACTGTGGTGAGCACTTTTTTGTCATCTTGTCTCCATAGAAATAAATAGAGAGAGCCAGGCAGGACCAGTACAGGCTGCTGCAGAACCCCCACCCCCCCACGGTCCTGGAAAGACGGTTAGTCTGGAACTATTTGGAGGCTTAACTGACAGCCCTAATGGAATGTAGTCAATAACACACAAAAAGGCCTGTGTTGTACTGACACAAGTCATGGTCAAGTCAAAAGGCCTGTGTTGTACTGACACAAGACATGCCTCAGGTGCATCGTGATGTCCAAGGTGACCCAAGTGTCTTCAACCACCTGAGAAGAGAGTCATTATTAGTTTAACCCTCGCATTAAAACATGTTATTGAACTTTTAAAATGTCTCATTATTATTTTGAAATGGTGGTTTTAGTGACAGAACATAAAAACATAAGAACATTGATCAACAAGAGGTGGTCATTTGGCCCATTTAAGCTTGTCCAGTTCCTAGTAGCTGATTGGTCTCAAAACGTTGTTAACTTGGGTCTTAAAGAGTCCAAGTGATTCTGCCTTAGCAACATGACTGCGAGTTCTCTTTGTGTGTGTGTGTGTGTGTATAAAAATGTAGTAAAACATGAATAGACATCAAAAATAAAACCTGAAAAAATCTTAACTGATTTATTGTTGCGATTATGACCAGAGTTACATGAGGTTATAGCATCAATAAGTGCATTAGTATTGCAATAAACCGTATTTCCAATTTTTTAAAATTTAGTAATGATTACCATGCCATTAAATTCTTCAGCAAACCACTTAGCAGAGAGAATCGAATATCAGAGATCTTCAGCATGGCTCATTTGGCCCACAGACAAACATGTGGTAAAACCTAAAGCCTGTATTCGTTAAAGGCTCTGTACAACCGGATTATGAAAGCTGAAAATCCAAAAAATAAAATAAAAACGTAATGTTTTTGAAAAACTGCAAATTCCAGCCGTAAGATGAACATAATAACCATGGTTCAAACATCAGTTGAATTCAAATATAGCAGATTGATAACATTTTCATTTGAAATACTGTATTTTAAAAATATTTATAAAGACTAAGGTGTCTGCAACTAGATGTTGTCTCAGCTTCCCAAACTGGTGAGTATTTCTGCTTATATGGTGCTGCAGCCATTTCTCTTAAGCGCTTTCAAGCTCTAAAGTGGAGATAGAACAGTGTATGTCTCACGCGAGTTTCCTGGGCTTCGCAACACTGTATATTTTCTCCTGGGGTTGTGGTGTTTTCTTACATGTTTGCCATGTTTGTAAAGGGAGGGCTTGGGGGGGGGGGGGTTGAATTCATTATGAACTGGAGAGGATTTTAAATCATAAAAAACTATTAAAATACATATTTATCTTTTAAAAAAAAACTTTGTTAAATTCTTACCTCCAGAAATCTCCAAGTAAGGAATGAAAACCTAAATCAGGAGGGAAAACCTCTGATCTGGCAACACTGAGCACCTGAGAGGGGAAATAACTGTATGGGGGGGTGGTGGTGGTGGGCTCTGGTTGACTGAGGGCCAATAACAATGTATCTGTTCATGTTTATCTGTTCAATCTCTCTGTTTAACTCCGCCAAACAGGGGTGTTTTCCCACTTTTTTATTTATCACTACACCACTGCCTACAGTCTTCTATAACTATTCAATAATGCTGATTTAAAAATATTGAATAATGAATTCAATAACAAATATTTCAACTAGACATGTATGTTTGCCCATCCATCCTATAGACCAGTGGTTTTCAACCTGTGGTACACGTACTAGTACTATTACATGGCAGGCTTGCAACTTACGCAATGGTGTAGTGTTAGAAAGTGGTACATTGTTAGAATATGGTACACGAATATGGTAGAATATGGTACACTTGACCAGAAAAGCGGTACGTTGTCACATTGAAAGTGGAACGCTGTCAGATTTTGGCACAGGTGCAATCAGTTATTATTGTTATGTGTTTATTTAGCAGAGGCTTTTCTAAGGTGACTTACAGAGACTAGGGTGTGTGAACTATGCATCAGCTGCAGAGACACTTACAGCAACGTCTCACCTGAAAGACGGAGCACAAGTAGGTTAAGTGACTTGCTCAAAGTCACACAGCAAGTCAGTGAGTGAGCCGGGATTTGAACCAGGGACCTCTTGGTTACAAGCCCTTTTCGTTAACCACCTGACCACACAGCTTCAATTGTGATCAGGTGGGTGTTTTCCTATTGTCAAACAGAGGTGCATTTACCATTAATTATACATAATTATTTTGCAAACTTAAACTGGAAATAGACAATCAATTTGTATAAAAAGGAAAAAAAACAATTCACGACAAACAAGGCAAAATGAAAAGTCCTCCACAAAGTTGCACAAGTAAAACAATTTACAAGACCCAATGTATTGCATATAATAAATATTCGCATACTATTTTCTGGTGGAAAAATAATATAAATTACATTAACAACGATGTAAATGATAAATTAAATTTAAAAAGATGTAAAATACCATACTATTTTCTTAATGGTGGAAAAATATGATACCTTACATCAGGGGTGGAAAGTAACGAAGTAGAAATACTTTGTTACACAACTTAAGTATTTGTTTTTGGGATCTGTACTTTACGTAAGTACTTTATTTTTGGGATACTTGTACTTTTACTCAAGTACGTTTGTTTAGAAAATATTGTACTTTTTACTCCATTATATTTCCCAGAAGCATCTCGTTACTCGTTCTTTCAGCACACTGACTCGTGTGCTGCCCAGGATTGGCTAAAGCAGAGCCCCATGCGCAGTGTCTGCTTACTTTGATGTTGACATAGTATTTTGATGCCCAACCAGAGACCGTTTTGATTTTTAAAATAACCAATCAACAAACACAACGTTTAGCTGCAGAGGATGCATTAGTAATTTAGAAGAGTAACAGGAATCTACATGCAGTTTCAAAACAGGTTTTCACATTTTTAGCATTTGATCCTAGTTTCATGAATTGTGTTTTATTTATGGATAAAGTTTGTGATAAAATTTAAATCCCTGATTTGAGATTTAAATTAAACATTTGAGCCAGAAGAAGGTGGTTTAATCATGTGGTAATGCCCACTTTGTGCAGTTACATGCCTGAGCCGAAGGCGAGAAGGCTCCTGAGGGTTAAAATGCTATTAGAATATGGAAACGTTAAACAAAATTTAAAAAAATACATTTTTCTAATACGTTTATCCTGATTTTATGAAGAACTAGTTTGTGTTGCTAGGCGTTTACCTCAGTATCCCATGAGTAATGCGGTTTTCTCAAAAAATCTGCGGTCTGTTCAGACTCCGGTTTAATCCAAGCGGTGGACCTGTAGGCTACTTCCAGTTGCGGCGTAAATAACAGTACCATATTTAATTAAAATATTCTACTTGCATGCAGTGGTTCGTACCATAGACTTATTTGACTAGACTTATATAGAACTAGATCCACCAATGGCTGACTTCTCAGTGCAGTCGAACGAGATTTCGGTCCGCCATCTTGGATGCTTATAGGTCTGCCACTGAGAGCACTGTAACCAATGTAAACAGGCAGATACGCGCAGCGTTTTTCGGGGTTTAATTTATTTAGCTTCAATAAAATTGTATTTTTAAACTTGGATATTAAACTATTAAATTATTCTCCAAATCTTGCAATGTCTAGTTAATTTATCTATTTAGTTCCAAAAGGAAAAATCAAGATAGACACAAGATATGCACAAGGCTATATATCCTAGTAAGGACAGCTAAGAAGTAAACATTGACAGACTGTGTTCAGAGTGTGATACAGTAAGAACGGAGATTTTCTTCCATCAAGCAGGAAAAGGTAAATAATATCAGAAGCGAATACATACTGTAGGTCTGCAGGACGGGTTTTTGTCAGGTGGATTTCCATGGGTAGAATTTAAGGGCGGCTACTTTTTACTTCTGATACTTGAGTACGTTTAAGATATGATACTTTTGTACTTTTACTCAAGTAGTTTTTTTGAAGCATACTTTCACTTTTACTTAAGTACATTTTTCCCAAGTAACAGTACCTTTATCAAGTGTAATGTAGGGTGAGTTTTGTACTAAAGCAAGGTGAGCTGTTGCAGGGAAAACAAAGTTTATTTCTCAAACTGACCATCTTAAGAAATGTGAAAGCAGAACACACAGAAATACTTGGGACTGTAATTAGGAAGTGTACTGCTGAGAAAAAAATAAGGGAATTAAAAATTAAATGCACTGCAGCTTACTTGAGTGCAGAAAAAAAAAAACTCCATTTAGTACATTTAGCTCTCAGATTGTGCTCATGAAAATATCTAAAATATATGACGTGCTTGCTATGGTGTATTTATTATCGTAAAAATACAGCAGAACGAAGCAACTCACTGCAATTTAAACACTTTACTGAAAAATAAGCTGTCTGTGTTACATGCTGTCAGATCAGGATTTCACTAACACTGAGCATGGGAGCTGCAGCTTGCTATTTCCCATATTACAACTGTACACAATTAAAGGGGCACAAATTCACTTGCAAAATATTTAAAATATAAACGTGCTGAGTTCATTGCAGTCATCAGCTGAACCATTCAGCAGAATAAGGCAACAAACAAGCGAGTACAGACACACACCTGGTTGTAATTGGGTAGGTCTCAGTTTTACAGCAGCGTAAGATTGCACATAATTACTGGTACACCTGGTGGTCACTGCTGGAAACACTGGTACTTGAAATTAAAAGATTGAAAACCAGTGCTAAAGACATTTCGATTTGCATTTGGCTAAAATCAAAGAAACTCTCAATTTTCTACAAATATTTGTACCAGGTACATGCACTCTTTCACATTCTTTTATTTGTGCTCAAAATAATGTTGCTCTACTATTTCTATCTGGTATTATGAGGACCGCCTGCATTGCTTTTTTGTTAACTAGCCACATTGTAATTTCTGAGATTACTCTCTGAGGTTTTATCATAAAACTATTTGCTCAAATTCACTTAATGCAGACCAATCGATATTCTGCACCAGACAGAACCTACATAAAATATGACAAATGCAGTTTAAAATCAAATTGCTGCTTGCAGCTGTGATCTGTAGGTGTTGACCTTAGACTCTGACACTTGACCCAGGCAGTACACACTCATAAACACATGTATCATAGCTTTAACAACCGTGCTCCATGGGGACAGAACCTGATGATCTGTTAATGAAGAAAGACCCATATCAGCAGTGTTTACTGAAGGATATTAGAATCATTTTGTAAAGGAATTATGGATTCATCAGCATCATGCAGAGGTGATTACTATAAAGTCTAAACAGATAAAGTGGATGGGCCATTTACCACTATCACCATTGACTAAAGACTGGAAACCATTTATAATAATCATAAAAATTACTAAATTTCAAATTCAGAATCGTAATTTTTCATTCATGTTACAATTTCACATAGTTTCATGATAGTGTTTATTTATTTTGGTGTATTTCTGATGTTCATCAGTGTTAGCTACAACTGATGAAAATAATCCTAATCTTACTATTCTTAAACCTACTAAGGACTGATTTTGCAGCTTTGTCCGTAAAAAAAAAACTAAATTAATAAATCCTCTGCGGTTTGTTTGCACAATATTATCAGAAATCTCTTTACAGCACTTGTACCAAACTAGCAGAATGATGATCATTTATGTGGGATGCCAAACAACAGTATGCAAGCTGCGGATGTCTATACCGTGTAAATACTAGTCATTCGATTACAAAGTGCTTGTGTAACGGAGAGTTTAGTGTGATGCATTGCCAATACAGATTCTGTTCCTTGGCAGTGACATGAGGTCAAAAGCTCTAAAACCACAAATGCAGACGAGCCTGGCTTTTTTGCATTGTTGTTAAGATACTTGCTTGTGCATGGTCGCCAGTTCGCACCCAGGCTCTGTCCTGTTACATTGGTGTTGCAACTCAGATGTAATACTGTAGATTGGCTAAATTCGAACCCGGTCAAAAGGGCGTAGAGTATAATTATGGATGCTGACGCCTGACAGTGAGATGAGTTTATCCACGAATGCAGACAAGCTTGTTTCTTTTGTATTGCGGTTAAGATGCTAGCTTGCAGTCCATGCCCAGCCTTCCGACCTGTTACCCAAAAGTTTCTTCGGCTCAGATATCTTGGTTATTCAAATGTTTTAAAATCTTGCAAAGAAGTACCAGTGACATTCTATTGTATCCTTCAATAGGGTTCAAAACCAACCTTGGGAGTCCTGTTCACAAATTAGGTATGCTTTATTAAGGACTGTTTTATTACATTGCATTTTTATCAGCTGGGTATCATCATTGTCTCTCTCCGGTCAACAAAACCTCAACCCAGCACGAGGTGACTTTGACAGAGCACCACCACTGGAATCCTCCATCACATTTGCAATGTTCCCATGGGCCATGGATGGGCAATTGTGGCAGGACTAAGGCCCTGCACATGTAAATAGTGTGTTTTTGGTGTTGGTTTTGTAAATAAAGTTTAAGTATTTTTAATTTAAGTTTGGAGGGTTGGGATTCAAATCTCATCCCTGCCAAATCCATGTGTGGAATGTAGCCATGTGAAGGTTCTTGCAGCGGGAGCTCCCTTTTAGTGGGAGCAGTGCTGAGCCATTTGTTGACAAACCTTTATTTTGTAGCTGTTTTGTCCACTGTGTTTTGGTTTGACTTTTTTTATTTATTATTCTGAGTTTGTGTATGTTGTTCCACACTAGGATTACCATTGCTGATACCCTAGTGGCGGCCATCTGAAACTGCAACCAGAGCTGCATAAAAACCTAAATATTTTAAATAAATCCTGTGCGCCTGTGCGGTGTGGCTAATACAACCTCCAGTCTCTCTCCTGTCTGTCAGCGGATACCCACACCCCTATTACCCTCTGTTACAGCAGTACTGGTGACACGCTGAGGGTTAGGAACTGTGTGCATGTTGAGGTTATTTTGGGAACCTGATTGGCTAGGCTGCATCTGGAGACGGGACTTCCAGAGAGTGGAAGGATGGAAGGATTGTCACCTGGCAGCTCTAGGGCATGCTGTGGCGAGTGTATAAGGGACAAAGATAAATGCATTTCCTATTTTGTTTGTGCTTACCTCACCATATTGTTCTGGGTCTCTTTACCCCACAGCGCTACAATATACTAGCTATTTTGTGTCCAGTTGGCCAAAGTCCCTTCTGAGATTCCTAGGTTTCAAATCAATCCACTCCAGCAGCTTTCCAGCTCTCTTTCTCCCAGCCAGAAGAGGAGCTGTGTAAAACTTAGAAAGGCAACACAGGGGTGCTGTTTGATGGGTTTCTCCCACATTCACTGAGCCCTCTCCTAATCCTGTCAGCAGAGCTTACAGGACAGTTGTGCATTAACATAGATAGGGCTTTTTATATCAAGCGTCTTTGCATAAAGGAAAATCGAATTCTGCTCGGAGTGCCTCTAACTAAGCTCCCAATTTACACGGGCTAGCAAGGTTGTTAACCCAGGAATTTAAAGTCCTGTGTATTGTAACTGTAATGTGATTGAGTCTTTTCTGTACTTTAGCACAGCCTTGTCCTGCGCACAGTGGTGGTCCTTTTGAAGTTTCCGGGTTTGCATCAGTGTACCAGCTGGATAGACTGGTAGTCTGTGGTGAGCCACAACTTCGTTCAATGATCGTGCTCTGCAGATTCAGTTTCAGCCTACATCCACCCACAAATGTATTGGCTGATTGTAGGGCAGGGTCTAGTGTATGTTTATAAGTGATCAGTGGCTATTTCTAATCATACTGACAGTGTATTTGTCACACACTCTTTAGGTTTGTCATAGAAAGAAGAGTGCCAGAGAAATACATGATCTCAGCTGGCTTAGAGGTAGCCCCCGAAAACCTATAAACATAAGTCATTCACTGGACATGAGTGAGGGTTGTGGGAAGAAAGAAAACTCAGGAATTATTTATTCCTGAGTTTAGAATAATAGAAGAGATGCGCTTTGTGACTTAGATGAGTAAGGAGATTCCCCTTGGCTCGCGGAGAGCCGCCCTCGAGGAGGTAAGACCGAACCAAACAGTCACTAAGGCTGGAGGTGAGAAAATGGGAAGACGACAGAGTTAGATAGATTTGGCCAGGGGTCCCCCTTGTCTCACTGAGAACCTTCCTGAAGGAGCATGAAGCCAGTGGCAGCTGGGTTTCTAAGGTTGGGAAGTGAGCTTCACTTACCCCCAGACGGAGACCATTGCAGAGGAGGAAAGCGTAGTGAGGGAGGAGGGGAGGATGGTGGAAAACAATAAATGCCTGTGGCAGAGCAGGGACCTGCCTGTAAATAATAATATTGTTGTGTGGTGATTTGGTGGTGGTTGGCAGGGATGGAGTTAATTTCCTATCCCTGCCAAAATACATGTGAGAATGTGGCTGGATCGAATTGAATAATTGATAATTAGGCTCCAGCCACATGGTATAAAAGAGAAAATTCTTTGTTTGGTGGTGGGAGTTGGTGAGTCAACAGTTTGGTACTGTGTTGCTGTATTTTTTTTTTGTCAAAAGTTCAAGTTCAGTGAAGGCTCTGCCCAGCCTGAATAGTTTTGTTTTTGTTTAACTGTTTTTTTTGCTCTGTGAGCAGTAGTGTTTTGTTTTGTATTTTTATTTTCTGTTTGTTTATTAAACTGCGCAGAAGCGCTTTAACTGCAGTTTCCTTGCCTCTGAGTCTCTTTGCCTGTCAATAACATCTGGGCCCGCAACGCTACCCTGTCACATATGGTGCTAGAAGTGGGATAGCGCCCCCTAGAGACTCGGAGCGGGACTGTAGTTTAAAAAAAAAAATACAGCAACACAGTACCAAACTGCTCACTTACCAACTCCCACCACCAAACAAAGGATTTTCTCTTTTTATACCATGTGGCTGGAGCCTAATTATCAATTATTCAATTAGCTCCAGCTACATTCTCACATGTATTTTGGCAGGGATAGGAAATTAACCCCATCCCTGCCAACCACCACCAAATCACCACACAACAATATTATTATTTACAGGCAGGTCCCTGCCCTGCCACAATGCCAGACAGAGAGCAAGCACATAGCTTGAGGTTTAAATAGGGGTTTAGGAGATGTTATTGGTAGGAAGGAAATAGGGGGGAGGACCCCTTGCTCATGCCCCCGAACAACACCAAAGGTTACAATTAAATCTAAATAAAAAATCGACAAAAACTGATATAATTATTTTGTATCAGTTTATATAGAATGTGTTGTGGTTTAAAAGTTTAGAATGTTTTATCATTGACATTCTGAATGCAAGATCTAATCTCTCAGCAAAGTTCTAAGTTTAGTTGTTACCTATACGTTTTAATGGAGACGTGACTTGAACAATGTAATGCACAATGGTTCCTAAGGGAAAAAAAAGAGTCAATTGCCCAATACACAGCATAGGGCATATCACTTTATACATGCTGTGTGACATATGCCATCAACAAAGGTGCTGAATTAAAGCATCGTCTGCACTGACTTGCATAAGTACACCTCTAGGCACTAGAGAAACCACAATGGATGAGGATTCTACTGCCCAGTATTGCTGTGCTTATCCATTTTCTTGTTGAGCACTATGTTTTTGTGGCCTCGAGTGTTTCTATCTGCAATTAGAAGGACATCTACTATGTATTTGGAAAATGTAAAATGTGTAATGTTGACAGGTCTAGGATCTTTAACCCAGCCCTCAATCTCAACTATAAGGTATTTTCCTGTTTAAAGTCATGGTGTGGGTTCACTTTAATCTGCGCTGAGAATGCATAAGCTAGCATTTTGTCTGAGACAAGAATGGGCCTACTTCCAGAAGGAGGCAAGGACCATCATTGGAACATTGGAGTAGTGTCCTCAAGAAGAAGAAAACAATAAGAACTTAACAAAATTTGCGAACAAAGCCAATCAGCGCTTATCTCAGAACTTTGTCAAGTCAGGTCTTAATATTATTATTATTTGTTTATTTAGCACACGCCTTTATCCAAGGTGACTTACAGAGACTCGGGTGTGTGAACTAACATCAGCTGCAGAGTCACTTACAACTACGTCTCATCCGAAAGACGGAGCACAAGGAGGTTAAGTGACTTGCTCAGGGTCACACAATGAGTCAGTGGCTGAGGTGGGATTTGAACCGGGGACCTCCTGGTTACAAGCCCTTTTCTTTAACTACTGGACCACACAGCCTCCTTAATAGATCCCCATGATTCAGCATCAACACGATGGCTAGGAAACCCATTCCATACCTTCACCACACACTGTGTGAAGAAGTGCCTCCTACTCTCTGTCCTAAGTCTGCCTCCACTTAATTTCCAACTGTGTTTCCTCTGGCCCTGATATTGTTTCGGGTTAACTTTTAGCATATTTTCCAGAACAAGTTTCAGACAGAGGAAATGTAGCTACTGATAATGATATACCACGAGCTAAACTGGTGGAAGAAGTTCTGAGGAGTAATTTAGACACCACTGGACTAAAATAAGACAAGAAAATGCAGGTGTGATATATCATATGTAATGTTTCCAAGAACAACAGTGCAATTGAGATGTGAAAGCACAGCAGAGTGTAACAAAGCACAGTGGAAGCATGGTAAAGCAGAGTATGGTAAAGCATATTACAAAACAAGGCAAATTATTGTAAATACATTGTTTAACCATTGGTCCAAAATTTACCATGGTAAACTTTTATATGGGTCATTTTAAATACATACATACTGTACATACATAAATACATATTAAAGGCTTTATATAATAGAAATCACCCAGGACAAATTGCAATACAAGATTTCTTCTTATTTTTTCTTTTTTTTTTCTTTCTCTTTTTACATACCAGACGATAACAAATGTATTTGCATGAGCTAAAAGTAAGCTGAAAAGGGGGAAATTTACCAGACGCTTGCAGAAATGTCTCAGGCCTCCTTCGCTACATGTGGTGCTGAGGCAGGCTTCTTCACAAACCACTGGGTTTTGCCTAGAACTGTTTACAATCAGCATTTGGGGCGTCGAGAATCGAAGCCACGGGCCTTGTCAAGCGGTTCCTGTTCCGCTCTGTAATCTGTCCTGCAGAGGTAACTGTGAGATTCTTGATTTATGATGCCTTCAAAGCTGCTGACGGTAAAGTTATGGTAAGACTTGTTTTTCATTCTGCTGAAAAGCGTATTTGGTGGCGGGTTTTTGCTTTGTTTTTTTGCTGAGGTGGTTGTTGGGCCCCCTGACAGCTAGACATCTTCAGGTGCTTGTTCAAGAAAAGGAGTTGACATAGTTTACCCTAACCAATAGTTTAAGTGCAGTACCGAATCTAGGACCATAGGAAATTGGAAATGAAGTGGAGATACTATAGACTTAGGGCAGGGGGAAGGAGACACTTATTCACACAGAGAGTGGTAATGGTATGGAATGGGCTACCTAGTCAAGTTGTTAAGGCAGAATTACTTGGAGGAATTTAAGACCCAACTTGACAAAGTACTGAGATCAATCAGCAACTGGGAACCGGACGAGCACTGATGGGACAAATAGCTTCCTCGCGTTCATAAATGTTCTTGTGTTCTTATATTCTAAGAATCCTCCTCAGTTTATCTCAATAGTTATCAGAACTGGGAAGATGGAGTGGGCTGACAGGATGGGCAACATGTGGGCTTTAACACAGGTCAAAAGGCTGCCTGTGGATTCTCTGCCCCAACATCCCTCCACAAGTTCTTATTCAGAATAGGAGCAGGAACCATTCTTATCAGGGTCATAAGCAATATTATTGCAAGAGCCACAGAGACATGAACGGGTTCATATTTGTATTAATAGTCAAATTGAATCAACATACTCAACATATTGCTTTGATTTCCTTTCCCTGGGAACCAATATCTTCATTGCTGAGATATCGGTTGAGGTAGAGCTTTTCTGGCTAGAGGATGGGATGATGGAAAGGATCTAGCCTTACTCACATGGTGATGGAGGTAATGGGGAGGTGGAGGTCACCTAATAAGACAAGTACAGGTGAGAACAGTACAGTATTTATATTACATGTACCTGTAGAGGGGCAGAGTCAAGTGATTGTGCTAGTTTAATTTAAAATGGGCCAAGCTCTCAGCCAATGTTTTATTTAAAAACTGATACAAATTCAATAAGGAATGCCACAGGATGCACATACTGCACAGAGTTACAGCCCAGAAGAAGACACGGACTGGCAAGTGGTGTGACCGAACCCGGAGCTGTTCCAGTTTTCTGCAGTCATCTCAGTCTCTAATTAAGCAATAGAACTCAGAGAAGAGAACTTTACTGTCTTAATGCTGTAAAGGCCTCTGAATTGACCATTTATAATTGTAGTACTGAAGCCTGAAGGCTACCAGACCACATATGGAAATCTGGGCAAACTGCATTACTTATAGAATGTTGAAGAACATGTTTGTATTCATTAGCAACTAAAACTAGTGCTGCATAAAATCACAAAGAAATAAACAAACAGAAAAGCTTTAAATGTTCATTTATTTAATGCAGCTATTTTCTAATAGCATTATAACCCCAATGAAATGAGAGAGCTTTGTTGTCTGCTAAGGCCCTTCTTGTTATGTTAAATGCCCTTTACAGACAGTAAAGCCTTCTTATAGTGAGAATAGATTGTACAGGGGTCAAGTAGGCACATTTTTGCCAATGCTAAATCAGTGTTACATTTAATAATACATATCATCTACTTTGAGTCTTGTGGAAGTTATAGATAAATTATAGGTCAGAGTGCTCTTTATAACTATTCAATCATTGGCAAAAAAAAAAAGTTTTATACAAGTTTACATTGCTGTTGAAAATACTCCTGAGCTGAGCAATTTGAGCGATTGCAGTTGCAGTTTAGACAAACCAGACTTCTGGAAACCACACAGCTATACAGAAACCACCCAGCCATACATTAGTTTGCCATTTATGTACACTGTCTCTAAAGAGCTAGATTGGAAATTGGAATTTCAATGAGAAAAGCTGAGCCATTCGCCCCCATGGGCCCGGTAAGCTGATTTTAACAGTTTTAACTTATATAACATATATCGATAATACAGACTGCAGCGTTAGAGCTGTTCAGCATGTTTTATTTAGTATTATATTTGTGTCTCATTTTTCCAATGTTGTCCGGTAACAAGAATCATTCACTATTCTGACTATTGTTAGATGGAGCTGCAGATAGAACACAACATGAATATCCAGTCTCTTTGCCCAGCAATCTTTGGTCACTCCATGAGCTGAAACCAGCACAGTTCAAGTCTGTCAGAACTGAAGAGCACAGGCATGAATTGCAAATGATTGAATATATTTCCATGTCAAAACTGAGACAATGCTCCTGATGCATATGTAAGAGCAGTAGTGAGGGAGTTTGCCACTGCCAACACAAAGCTCCAACCTGTGGATTCCCTTATAAAACAGTCCCCCATAATGAAAGCATAGCAGTGTAATAAAGCACAGCAAAAGCATGGTGAAGTACAGGTAAGCATGGTAAAGCATGGTGAAGCACAGGTAAGCATGGTAAAGCATGGTGAAGCACAGGTAAGCATGGTAAAGCATGGTGAAGCACAGGTAAGCATGGTAAAGCATGGTGAAGCACAGGTAAGCATGGTAAAACATGGTGAAGCACAAGTAAGCATGGTAAAGCATGGTGAAGCACAGGTAAGCATGGTAAAGCATGGTGAAGCACAGGTAAGCATGGTAAAACATGGTGAAGCACAAGTAAGCATGGTAAAGCATGGTGAAGCACAGGTGGTAAGCATTGTAAAGCATGGTGAAGCACAGGTAAGCATCGTAAAGCATGGTGAAGCACAGGTAAGCATGGTAAAGCATGGTGAAGCACAGGTAAGCATGGTAAAGCATGGTGAAGCACAGGTGGTAAGCATTGTAAAGCATGGTGAAGCACAGGTAAGCATGGTAAAGCATGGTGAAGCACAGGTAAGCATGGTAAAACATGGTGAAGCACAAGTAAGCATGGTAAAGCATGGTGAAGCACAGGTGGTAAGCATTGTAAAGCATGGTGAAGCACAGGTAAGCATGGTAAAAGCATAGTGAAGCACAGGTGGTAAGCATCGTAAAGCATGGTGTAGCACAGGTAAGCATGGTAAAGCATGGTGAAGCACAGGTAAGCATGGTAAAGCATGGTGAAGCACAGGTGGTAAGCATTGAAAAGCATGGTGAAGCACAGGTAAGCATCGTAAAGCATGGTGAAGCACAGGTAAGCATGGTAAAGCATGGTGAAGCACAGGTAAGCATGGTAAAGCATGGTGAAGCACAGCTGGTAAGCATTGTAAAGCATGGTGAAGCACAGGTAGTAAGCATCGTAAAGCAAGGTGAAGCACAGGTAAGCATGGTAAAGCATGATGAAGCACAGGTGGTAAGCATTGCAAAGCATGGTGAAGCACAGGTAAGCATCGTAAAGCATGGTGAAGCACAGGTAAGCATGGTAAAGCATGGTGAAGCACAGGTAAGCATGGTAAAGCATGGTGAAGCACAGGTGGTAAGCATTGTAAAGCATGGTGAAGCACAGGTAAGCATGGTAAAGCATGGTGAAGCACAGGTAAGCATGGTAAAGCATGGTGAAGCACAGGTAAGCATGGTAAAGCATGGTGAAGCACAGGTGGTAAGCATTGTAAAGCATGGTGAAGCACAGGTAAGCATGGTAAAGCATGGTGAAGCACAGGTAAGCATGGTAAAACATGGTGAAGCACAAGTAAGCATGGTAAAGCATGGTGAAGCACAGGTGGTAAGCATTGTAAAGCATGGTGAAGCACAGGTAAGCATGGTAAAGCATAGTGAAGCACAGGTGGTAAGCATCGTAAAGCATGGTGTAGCACAGGTAAGCATGGTAAAGCATGGTGAAGCACAGGTAAGCATGGTAAAGCATGGTGAAGCACAGGTGGTAAGCATTGAAAAGCATGGTGAAGCACAGGTAAGCATCGTAAAGCATGGTGAAGCACAGGTAAGCATGGTAAAGCATGGTGAAGCACAGGTAAGCATGGTAAAGCATGGTGAAGCACAGGTGGTAAGCATTGTAAAGCATGGTGAAGCACAGGTAAGCATCGTAAAGCATGGTGAAGCACAGGTAAGCATGGTAAAGCATGGTGAAGCACAGGTAAGCATGGTAAAGCATGGTGAAGCACAGGTGGTAAGCATTGTAAAGCATGGTGAAGCACAGGTAAGCATCGTAAAGCATGGTGAAGCACAGGTAAGCATGGTAAAGCATGGTGAAGCACAGGTGGTAAGCATGGTGAAGCACAGGTAAGCATGGTAAAGCATGGTGAAGCACAGGTAAGCATGGTAAAGCATGGTGAAGCACAGGTGGTAAGCATTGTAAAGCATGGTGAAGCACAGGTAAGCATGGTAAAGTATGGTGAAGCACAGGTGGTAAGCATCGTAAAGCATGGTGAAGCACAGGTAAGCATGGTAAAGCATGGTGAAGCACAGGTAAGCATTGTAAAGCATGGTGAAACATATTAAAAAGACATGGAAAACCATGGTAAACTATGGTAAATGCATAGTATAACCATAGGAAAAGCATGGGGGATCCATAAAATACTATGGCTTTCCTAACTAGGGTTAGCTAAACTTTTTTTTACGAATCCTTCAATAAAAATGAGGGATATGTCTTTTTAAATATGATGCTGTTTTTTATTCCATTTTGAAAGTGCACTAATCTGCCACCAAGAATGAATAGCAGTGCAGAAAGTTTTGCTACTGTTTCTTATTCATACAGCTGGCTTTACAGACCCTGATTAGCACTACGTGGAATACCTAATGTTACATTAGGTAAGGTAGTCCAAGATCAGTGCTAGTAAGGGTCTGTAAAACCAGCTGTATATCAATTTACACTGCAGTTAACTGCATTGTATTATGGGACATCTATCTGCTACAAACTCGTACAGAAACTACAAAGAGATAATGAAATGAACTCAGTGGCTGATTGCCAGACAGCCAGTGATTAATTCCATTTCCCCAGTGAATGTGTTAGTACAATGCATTCCCATTTTACAAAGCCTACCTCTGTGCTCTACTCACAATGATCCAAACGGTGTTTGTGCTTTGTGAGTCTCAAACACTGCAAGTTGCTCATATTGGTGCATTTTATCTTTAAAATGATATTATACAATGGCAGGGATCGTCCTCCTAATCATTTCAATGGGCTTTTTGATCTCATATCTCAGGACATCACCACGATTCTATTTAAACATCCTATTTTTTGTGAGTTGTTTGTAATTTCAAATTGCCTCATAGCCATTGCACAGTATAATGGCAATATGGCACCCCATGTCATTATGGGATATCGCACCTCAAAGCGAACCTGTGACAATGTCCTATAACATCACCTACCCTGTAGAGCTGTACTGCTTATTCAAACAACATGCAGGGCCTTAGAAATGAAAAGCATCGTTATTAAGATTTCTGCGCTTCGATCCATGGAATCCAGTTGCCGTTTTTGTCTTTTTGAATTGTTCGATGACACCATGTCGTCTGGTGCTGTTTTAACTTCCAGGACCTAAGCATTGGAATGAAATGACTTGCAATTTTTAACTCATTTGGAGGGAAGGAAGATCACATGCTGGGATGTGAAATGTAAAATTTGCCACATCTTTGTGTTTCACGTTTCTCTTACAGCTGTTCTTCCTTCGCTAATTAAAGATTGCATACTGTATTCCATTACATCACTATTTAAGCAATAAGAAATTAGTTTATTTATACAGAGATATTAATGAGCAATCCAAAAAAGAAGCTAACAAAGAAATATACACACAGGGCGTGGGGGAGATACAAGCTTGTAGAAATTGTATTTAGGACTATGTATGTGTAGCATGTGTGTTTCTTTATTTATTATTATTATATTGCCCATTTGATGTTTGTTCTGCTGTATGTATTATTATTTGTTTTATCTTTGTTTTGGCATTTGGGTTGTTTGCACTCTCCCTCCCATTCGTGGAGCTTGCTGCTTTAACAGGCTGTCGGCTTGCTAATTGTATTGTCTGTTGTCCTGCAGTTCCCTCTTCCCCCCACACATGCAGTGGTTAGTTACCTGTGCAGGATGACCTCACCTTGCTCACCTGGTCACAATCTACTGATTAATCCCCTTTAAAACAGAGATACGGAGAGAACATGGCAGAGCGGGCTTGATTGTAAAAAGCTGCGACCTGTATTGCTGGACTCGTTGACTGAGGAGAGAAGCTGAGAGTGGACGAGAGTTCATTTTCTTTTACAGAGAGAAACTTGGATGTGGTACTCACCGACATATGGCACCTGTGTAGGATAGTGTTCGTTGTAAACAAGTGTGGTGAGCCAGTCCCTTGTTTGGACATTTTACTTTATGTGCAGGAAAAGTATATTACGAATGGAATTTTGTCATTCTTCTCTCTGTCTGCGCTCTCAGCTCTGCTCTATCAGCACTGCTAGTTGTATGCATGTATGTATGTTTTATGTATTTTAGTTTGTACACTTGTATTGTGTTTCTGTTGTATATGGGGAATAGGTATAGAGCAACTGCTTAACCTTGTGAAGTCCTGAAGGGGCGGGTTATTTACTTTCTGTTTGCAATATTGTATGATACTATTGCATGGTAATTGGCTGTATACGGCAGCTCTGTTTCTTTCTGTTGAATTATGCTGTTGGCTGCTAATTCTCTATGTTTGCTGCTAATCTATCTATTAAAAGTGTGTTTAATTTCTTTTTAAAAATTGCCGATGTAGGTGTGTACTCCTGGACTCTGTTAGATAGGAAGGACTCCTACTGAAACCCCCAATTAAAAGAAATTGTGTGCTATATATTATCCTAACCTAAATTATTTTATTAACATTTCTGGGGTGTAATTCCCCGGTGGCATAGTCAGGCTGTATTATTTAATCTCCAGTTCTGTAACTGCTTGTTACATATGATCCCTAGGGTCTGTAATCATAAAAGTATTGTGGAGTGGAGATCCTTCCCCTTGGTTTAAGGGCTGCTGGAACTGTATGTGGTTGAGTAGGATAAATAAAAGGACGAACTCACAGGTTTCGAAAATCAAGCTGCGTTTATTCACTGACAGGAATCCAAGGAGACACATACTTGTGCTTTCCTACTTGGGAGCCTAATCTTTTATTGTAAACATACTGCATTCAATGCATAGGTCTGCTACAACATGGTTCCTAACAGGCTTCTTAATACTGTTTTGTTAGCTGAGTAGAATCCATTACGGAACGAGTGCTCACACAAACACCATACTCTCCATCATGTTCCATCTCTCACTCACATGGCACTTAGAAAAGGGGGTGGAACACCCATAGTGGAGTGGCTAAGCATTGAGAGAGACCTCATATGTTAAAGATAAAGTACATTTTAAGTACACATTTTAAGTGTAGACCCCTATAAAAGTTTACCACTGTGTTTTTGCATGGTATGTTTTATACTATGCATCTACCAATGTTTACTCCTGGTTTGTAATGTTTATTAATATTCTTGACCATACCTCTCTGTGCTTCACTATGCTTAACTATGCTTTACCATGCTTTATTACACTTTGCTCTGCTTTTACTATGGGAGACGTTTACAAGGGAAGGCTCAGTACAGTGGATTGCCTGCCAACCTGTGTGGATCCCTTCATCCTCCAGAACCCTGGATACCATGGCCTAAACAAGTTTAAACAGTCTGCGTCGTTCCTGATATACACAGTAAATCTGTATTGTCCTGTATTCCCCCACCTCTGTTTTCAAGAGTCCCCCTTTGTTATAATAGCGCCTGGCTGTAATACAGTAATACTGTAAGTGCAGTTTTGTGTTGTGTTTTTTTTTTATTTTTAGGAAGCCCAGGGACTTTGACACAAGGCATTTATCTCCAACTGTTATTGATCTGAGGTCTATAAAAATGATTACACTTGACCTCGGTCTGCTCCCTCTCCCTGGTGTCTCTCCTGCAGACACATGAAGACAGGGAACAGACACGCACTGTTTAGCAAAGACCGGTTACAGATGGTGTTAAATGCACCAAGTATGGGAGTTTTATTTACCAATGAAAAACGGTGACTCGGTGCTGTAGTTCATAGCTCAGATAGTAGTTCAAGCTCTTTACTCAAAATAAATATATGTTAATAACTGTTTTCGGTGTGCCTCCAACTCAACAGAAAGAGGATAAAAGTTCAGTATTAAGAAGCAAAGTCGGAGTGGTGAATATATGAACTCTTACATTTTCTGACATACTGAGTAAAAAAAATACTGAATTCTGTATGATATACAGTATGTTTTGGTACATTTGCCATATACAGTAATGCAAAAAAAATCTATACAAACACAGTGAAAAAGGGCTTCAAACACTGCATTGTCTACAGACGTCAACATCCACTGCCTAGTCACTTTACTAGGACCTATCTACACGACATGTTCTCCTGGTAAATCTCGGGTGTGGATGGACGAATGAATACAACCATCCACTGTGCCAGAATATTGGTTGAGGAGTATAACAAAGACTTCAGGCATCTACCATGACCACCACAATCCTCAGGTCTGTTCAATGTATTTAAATACTGTACCACTGGCATTTAAATTATTATAATACGAACAAGAGGTGTGCCGAAACTCTTCAGAGTACCTTCAAGAAATTTGCTGTCAACGAAAGGTAACATTTATGTGACGAATCAGTCACATTTGCTAGTTTTGCAACATATTTTCATTGTCAGTTTACGGCCTTGGTACGGCAGTACAGTAAAAATGTCAGCGCCCCAGATGAGAGGAAAATCTGCTTCCAATCGGCTGTTAAAACACTCAATACGGAAGTGAATTGCCATTGATTTGTAGTCAATTATAAATTTGAGGGAATGGAAGCATTTCTGGTTTTGAAATCAGCACATTAATAAATAGGTGTGTTCTGACTTATTTAATAAATGTCGACAAATACTTAATGGTAATTATTCAGAAAATGCGAGTATCAGCACACCCCTAATATGAACCTTCCTGAGTATTTTCCTATTTTCACAGACAGAAATGAACTACAGAGACACACAGTAGGGTATTTGATTCACATAACTTGATCCATTTATTAAAATCCGACTTTTGGATCAATGGGATATATCATGAGAGTTCTTTATCAGTTTTATTTAGAATCATTATATTTATTTCCATGACCGCTAGAGGTTGATAGACTATTTTGTCTTGCTGGGAGAAAGAACTAAACCTACAAGCCATAACATTCCCTCCAACCACCACGCTCTGAACAACAACAGTTTTCAGGAAATGGTTAACAAGAACCCCTCCATACTTTATTGCATTATACAGGCACAGCTTCTCGGTTATTCAAACTTCATTAAGTCAGTGGTGCTGCATCTCGCTCTATGACGCCCCACTGTGAAAGATAGGGCGCTGCTATCACTTTAATAGCTTCTGAGTAATTCCAGCAAGAGCCTGCCCCTGCTCGCCTGTCCCTCTCTCACCCCCGAGCCTGAAGAGGTTAAGAGCCTGCCTCTCTCCCCACTGTGGTTGAATTAGTCTTATCACTCACAGAAACCCAGCCCCCCCCCCTCGCATTGTTACTTGAGAGAGGCATAGGAGCAAACCAGCCAGCATCACTCTCATCACTACCAGGAAAACACAGCCCCACCATCTCCACTGCTGTGAAAATAGTAGCTTTTGCAGACACTACACTCTATCTTTGTATAAGGAGCTACAACACGGTTGCCTGCGTGACCATCTGTTCATTTCTCTGCGAAAGTCATGGTGGGGGTATTAGAGTACTGCAAGGAACCCAAACTGTCAGAAATGTAAGATTCAGAATGAGGCCCTCATACATACTTTTGGGGCTTCACAGAAATTAACCGTATTTGTCAGCAAATTCATGATTTTATTCCTCTCAAGGTCTTCCTTTCACTAAAAACCAAATAAACATTATATTGAGGTATTCATCCATGAACTAGTTATTAAATATTGGAAAGAGGAAAGGGACCATATTCTCAGAATGGAAACACCTTTCACTTCACATTTTACACTTGGAAATGTAGTTGCAGAGTGATCGAGGGAGACTGAACTGCTTTTTAAAAAATATGGGGTGCCCTGTTAAACAAAAGTAAAGATTTCCTGTTTTATATTCTGTTTTTGTACCTTCTTATTCTATATCTACACTTGTTTAAATCCCATGTCAAATTGTTTCAAAAATACAAATTCAGTTAGAATTATTTTATAAATGTAAAACAATAAAGACAGTAGTTTGAAACACTAGGTTCCTGTGATGAGGTACTCCTCGCCCCTGTGCATACTATGTATTATTTTGTATTTTATTATGTGTTATGTTTTGAAGGACGGGGGGAAACTCACCCGCCATTATTTGTTATTGTATTTCAATACCTCTCGTGAGAATGTGTGACTGTCCGCTAGTAATTATTGAATTAGCTGACAGTCACTCAGACTTAGTAAACTCATGCAGACTATGGCCGATGGGTTAATAAGATAATTAATAGCCAATTAATCCCTCTGCCATAATATAAAATACCTGCAGCTTTGGCTGGATGGGGTGGGTTGTCCAGAGGAGGAAAGAGACAAGTAAGAACAGATACTAAAAGTGAACAATTGCTACTCGTGCTGGCTTTAAACAAGCACTGTACTTGCTACCATTATTCTTTGTTTGTTTGTTTGTTTGTTTGTTTGTTTGGTTTGGCCCTCATGCCTTTTGCTTTATGAAAGTCTTTTGTTTTGTTGAAACCTTTTATTTATTTAATAAACTCGCCACAGCGCTTTTCATACTCCAGTCTGCTACTGTTGTGTGGTTTCAGTTCCTGGTCTGATGTCATCCACCAGTCATCCTGTTCACAGTTCTATTCACAAAACTCAGGGGTTGTTGTTTTTTTTTTTAAACCATGAACAGCCCAGAACAGTTTCAGAAATATATGATTTTATTAATAAAAACAGACTTTAAAAAAAAAACAACCAACAGTTAAAGTGTTGTGATTGGAGCCCATTATTTCAAACCGGCATTCAAAATAGCATTTAATGATCCAAGTACCCAAAGACCTGTCCAAGGTGCTGAAGCCCACACCCAGTGCTCCAGTGCTTTGTAAACCCTTAACCCTTTATCAAGAACTTTGGGGAATGCAAAACTCATGTGGGGACATGACCAACAAGCCCATGATGTTTGCAGTTTTGTAGACTTAAAAGAAAATTGATTTCAAAGTGCCCGGCGGGAATGTTTTGGCTTGTGGGCTTAGTTCTTTCTCCCATCATCCCTAGCTCATGTGGGTATCTTGCGTTTTAACTCCCCAGTTTTCAAATTAAGCATTTTAAATTCAGTTTTTTACAATCTGCAGTTGCAATGTGTGAAAATAACTGTAACTGCCCTGAGCTACATTGCAATTATAGTTGAACTTCACTTCTACTCTAATTAGTTTGATTGATTTAAACAGAGGGATACAAATGTGATAGCTTTCACTGGAGAACGCACAATTGTTTTTTTTGTTTTTTCCTCATGTAGAACCCATTTCTATTAAATGCATACTATACCTTTAAGAACTTAAGTGCCAATTGAGAACACAGGCTGTTTGTTAAGTGTTCTAATTGTTTTCTCTTTGTAGGCAAAAAGTATTTAAACTGAGTCAACTCCCATCCCAACAGAAGTTTTTGTGAACGAAATGTGGAGGCAGTGGGAGACGCGAGGACTATTGGGTTGTTCTGTGGCGAGTGCTTGAAAACCGGCTTCTGCTCGCTTGATTGTGCCGGTTGCGCTATTTTGTAACATCGGAGGTCCGCAGCTGAAGTATTCTGTATAGAGAAGTACCGAATTCAAATTATTAATGAACAGCCTTACCCTCCACGCTCCGTGCTAGGGCAATGTGTATCGCGTATGTGTTTTTGCTTATTGTGTGTAACTATTTTAAGGTTGTTGCAACAACAAGGAATTATTTTAACTTGTAATTTCACCGCGATTGTATGCTACTGTGCATTGATTCTGATACAGACCATTTGTTAATGCGATAGCTTGACCAGTCTAAAGTACAAGTTGCTTGGTGGTAGTTAATTATTTATAGTACTATATTTTTGGATTGCGATATTCGTTTGTGTGCATACATAGTTGATTTGTTTGCTGTTTTATTTATTTGCACTAATAATATTTCATTTGTGTGTGTGTTTCACATGTTGATATTTATTTGGTTTGATTTGTGTTTTGTTTACACACTGCTGCTAAGGGCTCAGCCTTCTTATTTGTCATCTGATAATTGTTGCTGAATTGAAACAATCGCTGCCACATTGAAACAATTGCTGTTAAATTGAACAATTGCCTTTTGTACTAAAACTTTTTTGTAAACTTTCAATTGGTCTCTTGGTCTTGTGTTTGGGGGTAGTGCTGGTAATGTTAGAACTCCTTGCTCAATAAAAAAAAGAACCTTAAGTAGGATTTTCCTTTTAATCCCTATTACCATCTTGGGGAAAACTGCAAAATAACTGTGCAAATTTACTGTGCTATACCATCCCTGTAGCTGTAGTTTCATGTCACTATAACCACATTAGAACGGCAGTCTACAGAAGTGTCAGTGAGTGCTAAGCTGAAATATCAGTCCGCTACAGTGCAGGCGAACTGCTCTCTGCTTAGCTGCAGATGCCTTCACTAAGACACAGTGAGTTGCTCTTAAACTCTGTACCTTGTGAATGAGGCATTGCAGCATACAACCCTGACAGCGACCAGACTCCATTCAACTGCACTGTGAGTCTTTGTCTCGCAGGCCTGATGTTCACTGAGCAACAAAGCGGAGATTATTACACAGACGTCAATGAGTATGCAAAATGTTCCATTAACATACATTGTACACTCTCTCTTCCATAGATGCAAAAGAGGGGGTGGGGAAGCAGAGTGGAGTGCACACATCTGCATATGCTGTATAATTATCCCTGGGCGACGGGGAAATGGTTGTAGGTTCATATGTACTGTACAGATGACCATATCCTAGAGTAGGGCATCTTCACAATTCTTCTCAAACTTTGAATAGGGACAAGCCGCACAATCAGCAGCCCAAAACACAGCTTTATTAGCAGACAGGCAAAAAATGATCATTGGCAGGTGTACAGTCGAATACACCTCAGCAGATTAGTGTGCAGACAGACCACATGGAACCGAAACTAACATTACAATACACATACAGGCTTATTCTGCGCGACCGGAAAAAGAGAGTTAGGGCTCAGCCGGGACTTGCACTGTAGAACATCTGGAAGGGAAATAACCTTCCCAGTGGGCAACACAATGGCTCGTTCCCTGGAAAATAGCGTAGTTACAAAGTTATTCCACGTACTGCAATCAGTCGTTGTAGTATACCTTTATCACCTGATGACATCTAGGTCTTAAATACCCAGTTTCAGTTTTCATCAAGTTATTCTTTGCCACTTCTTCTATACTATTCTAGATGTCCTAGTCATCAGCCTTTTTGTCAGACCGATGGCTCTAATTCTGAATTCATAGCCTTGTAAGGAGGGTGTATGTTACTGCCATTATTATTTTTATTATAGAACACGGTGAACGATAATTCCTATAAATTTCACTTCACAGTCTTACTATACACAGTTGTCCTGTGAGACCTTCTATAATAAGATTAGGTGGTGGCACAAGACCTGTGTAACAAGAGTGTTGTGTATAATAAGGTTGATGATACAACGGCTAACCTCATTTTTTAAAAACAAACTCTGCCGCCAGCACATGAACACAACAAAACACGGTCAATACAAAAACAGAGAACAATGGCCTGCAGATTTAAAGTGTAATCTGCAGAAGACATGGAGAAATTTGTGGAAGAGCAGAATAACGAAAGAACTCTCAGAAAAACAGTAAGCGACATAAATTCAGTTTCTCGACACTTCTTAAAGATTGTTCAAAATCAGCACTACTAGTTTTACAATTTCTGTCATGTCACCATTTATTGTAACAAATGCAGTAATACACTGACCCATATAAGGATATAATTATATCTCTGTGTTTCTGGTGACACTGATAAATTGCTTGAGCGAGCGCTCTTGTGATTTATATATCACCAGAACCCCTTGATTGAATTACAACCTTATTATGCACAGTTGGGTGTATATTATTATTATTAAGAGTAGAATGGCAGATAATTTACAGGGACACAGTTACAATCAATGAAGCAGGTTTGTGTTCAATATGAGGAGAAACGGGTAAAGATCCTTCATAATGAAGTGAGTGCAACCACTTAAAGTCTCATTTCCCTGATCTCATTGTGAATGGAGCCCTGATTGTGAACTGATTACAAATCTGGGAGAACAGAGAGGCAGCACCACGCTTGAAATTATTTAGCACAGTTGTTTTTACACAATGGGCCCTATTCACAAACTGTAAGGTCTGTTTTAGAGAACATTTTTCTGAAGAGTTATAAACATTCTCTCAATGTTTTCAAGCAAAACTGAGCAGTTCTGTCTGGTCAACTTTGCTAAAGGTTTTCTGTTATAAGAGACAGCTTACGCCCGACGTGTTAACTACAATTAAGCATAAAGCGTGTGTGTGTTTTTTTTTTTGTTTTTTTTTTAAACTTTAGAACTATGTTGTACAGTATGCTGTATGCACGGGGTGACATCTGTATGCTAAGATGAAATTGACATATCCTTACCTGTGATAGGTTGATTTCTCATTCTGAAAACACAGGCCCTCCTCATGTCAGTATTCCAGTCAGATAGGTCCATATTGCCAACAGAATGTCTTTAGGATGTGAGGCAAATAGCCAAGCATGGGGGAAATACCTCTGGAGCAGCCAATATCCTGACAAGAGACGCTGACTGTTAAAGACTGAGACAAATTAAGAAATCGAGGAAATATGGATGAGGCCTGTCAATATCTAGATCAGAGCTATTACCGAAGATCTGGGAGCCACTGGTCATTAAATTACAATCCTAATTTTAACATACCTAATAGCTGACTATAAATGGGTCAAACTAAACTTTTTTTAAATACACTTTTTTTTTTTTTTTAAAAGCCCATTTTGATTTATTAAATCAAGTTGCAGTTCATAAACCCTTTTCAATTGTGTTTCGTAGTTTTCTCAATTTTCAAATCACTGTTTAGGTTTAGGGATTGTTTACAAGACAATCCTCACAAAAAACAGCTCCTCACCATACAACCAAACTGGCAGCACATCAATGTGTGTACACACCAGTTGAATTCATGCAGGAACAATGTGGTGTTTGGGCCACCCCTACCATTCTGAATCTGTCTCCTACTAGACCTGCCTAAGCAGTGCCCAGATATACACAGAGTGTCCCCTCCCCTATGGTACCCAACATACTGGCATGGCAGCGGACCTCATACACCTAGTCTTACCTGATGATGGCTGTCTGTGGTTGCTTGTGTTGCCTTGCCCATTTCGCTGCTTGTAAGGGGATGCATATCCCTACTTTTGTCATTTTTAATATCAACCCTAACTGATGCATTAACAGTTTTTTGCAAATATATATTGGTTTTCGATTATACAATTACATATTTTCCAAACAACTATTGTACATACAGTAAATGCATTATATTCTAATATTACATTTTTTTCTGTATTAGTTCAATATTAATTTACATTCTGTTCTCTGTTCCAGTTCATTACAATTAGAATCCTTTTATTACATCTAACTGCAGAACGCTCAGTCAGAATTCCAAGGTAGAACTACAAGAACAAAGAGTCCGACATGTCCTGATATCATTTTTTTTAAATCAATTATTCACATTTTTGTGTACTTGCATTACTTTTTATCTTTTTGATTTTGCATCGTTTGGTGCACAGCAGTTTTCCTTTGTCAAGGGAAGCTTTATAAACAGGTGCTGTAAATCAGAAGCAGAGAGAGTGAGTGGTCCGATGTCCAAGCTCCACTGGGGTCTTTTTCTTAAGTTGCGGGTCACTGCGCATGTCACATGCATTAAACCCATGTCACAGAAGCTGATTGGGGATTAAAATTTCTGGTTTATTCACAGCGGGGAGAATGATACAGCTATTAGTGCAAGAGCCTCTTCTGGCAGCCCGGCTCTGCTGAATTAGCAACATGTTTGAATGAGATAAAAAGGCAGAGCTTACCCCACCGCACTTCCACCAGCTAATCCAACTACAACTGTGAAATGAATAGCACCACATCAGCCTGCACCCAACAAGCTGCTGCTTTCTCTCTCACACACACACACACACAAAAACACTCACAAACACACAGCATGATGTGCTGTCCCCTTTCTGGTCCCTATTGACGGCCGGCAGTCCTGTCTTACTCGCCGATAGCAATCAAAGTTTATTTATGTTGCTGGAATACACCCCAGCTCTCTTTAAACATCTCAATTAGTGCTGCACAAACTGGATATTTGTTTATTCGGAATGAGCTCTCCACAGGTCAGGGTCATCTGTGTTGATTGAGCTCATTTACTAATAAAGATGAAATAAGTGAAGAAACCGCTGCTTGGATTTGTGTGGATTGCTGTTCTCCACAGTCTAAGAAAAGCAGCAATCACAAGCCCAAGCAGCTGTTTCTTCCCTTGGTTCTCTTGGTAAATGAGCCCGATTTAATGCCAGTGACTCTCACCTGATTGTCAGCACCTGATTTCTGTGGAGAGCTCAATCCAAATAATCAAATCATTTGATGATGTAATGTGCGAAAGGGCCAATCTTTCCTCCCGAACCGAAGTTTTTAAACTTAATTAAATGACAATGCACTCCTAATTGTTTTCAAATCTCACTGGTTCGGTTGTTCTGACCTTGGCATCTCTGCAGACATGTTCAGCCCTGTCTCACTGGCACCAACAATGACAAAAGTAGAATCATGTTGCGCAAGGGACAACCGATGAGGAACAACTTGTATTATTTTTAGTACAAGAAGTTGCCTGGCCAAGACTTTGAAAAAACATGCCTGCATTATAAAGTATTGCATAGATAGGAAACCTAACATGGTCCAATTATACACAAGGAAGGAGATACATTCCCCAGTATAGAACACACAGCCATACTCTTTATGATTAACACTATTGATAATATTCAGATGGCGCTTGTACCATACAAACTGTATTTATAACAGTGCAATGCAGCTGATAGATTTCAGAAAACAAGACACAATAAGGCCATTCCGAGACAAAAAGGGGACACTGCATACCGGGTTGAGTGCATCTCTGTTATGAGAAGAATAAGCATTTTTCCTTTATTCATTTACCGAACGTCTGTTAATATCATATTGATGATAATTTTTCTTTAATGCCCCATTTGCACTAATTATGATGCAGAGAGTGAGTGATTGTATCTGACACCCAGAGTCTCCAATGGAACTCTTCACAAGCAATTCCCCTGATTGTCTGCAAGGCCTGGGACGTGACACATGGCTCTTTTTCTTGATTTTTTTTTTAGTTCCTGTTTATTTATGTATCAATGAGGTCCTATATCCTCTACAGTCCCAATATTTAAATGATATTTTTTTGCAGACCCCAGGCACTTTTATCCACACATGTATATTACAAGACATCCGATTTTAATGAAAATGAACTTGTTTTGTCAACATGGAAGTATACTAGGGAATGCACTTACTGTAACATCTATATCATCATTTATATTAAATGATTTATTTCTGTTTTTTGCCTGCAAAAAAAAAAATCTTTCTTTATAGAAATATAAAAAAAGGTCTGGTATGCGAGTGATAGAAACCTACAACCTTCAGTTTGCAACTGTGTTGTGTTAACTGTCAGTGCTCATCAGTGCTACACGAATAGTTGAGACAAGCAGTATTTTGAAAGATGAAGTCAGCCAACTGAGAAATCTCAGGACTTTGTTATTTTTTTGAGATTTTTTGAGCCATCATTCATCTTCATCATCCTCATTCTGAGATTTTGATCTTGAGGTCTGAAAGTTTTTGGTTTCCTGTCAGTGTATCGCTCATTGTGGTCCCTATTGGCATAAGGAAGTACGGTTTTCTCTCTCTGTACTGGTTGATGAGAGTAATGCTATTTGTGGTCCCTGCTGGACAAAAAGGAACATAATTTCAGAGAATTAGCTATGCTGAAGGATATATATAGCCTATATATTTGGTAAAAGTAAAATATAAATAAATAAATACATTAATATAAATATTGAAATTAATACATACATTAATATATAGACATTTATGTGTTTATTTATCTTGATTATTTATGTTTCACTATCATATAAACCCTGACATTTTAATACTGTATGAAATGAAAATAAATATTCAACAGTTCTTGTTGAATTGTATATTAGTGAAGATTTTTGTACTTCAGATCATGCTTTCATATATTTTTACTTTCAAATTAAAAAACATATATTGTAACGACCCGGACAATTGCTTTGTTGCAGGACTTTGTCTGTTCAGAGTTGTCTGTTCAGCTTGTCTTGTCTGTCTTTTTTATATATGTTACATGTATTGTAAGGGGAATGGGACGGGTCACGCCGTTAGTGAATGGGGAGAATGTGTGTTGTTGTGTACAGGGGTTGCAGAGCATTTGAGAATTCAACAGCGTCTCCCTGAGTTAGGGTTGCCACCTGTCTGGCTTTGACTGGACAGTCCGGGAATTGGCATCTGTGTCCGTGTGGCAGGATCAGATGCCCCAATTGTCCGGTTTTTAAGTGAAACGCATCAGAAACACCAACCTTTCTATAATATTTTCTCTGACATACATTAGTTGCTTAGATGACTTCCACTATCTTATTTAGACAAATGTACTGATCTGTACATTCTACTTTGTCCCCAGCATTTGAATAATGTTGAAAACAATGAATATAACCACATGATGTAAACAATCCAAGTGAAGGGGTTGCAGTCACGTGACCCCAGCAGGCTACATAGTGGGCGTGTTAAGTAACTGAGCGGCTCACAGTGAGAATGCTCAGAAAGCACACTGAGCACATTTTGAATGATTTAACACTCCACTACATTAGAGCGGTTTGGAACTTTAAAAATGGCGTCAAAAAATTCATTGCTTTCAGGCATTTCTGATGTTTTTGTAGATTGAAATGACCCGAGACAAGGGGCTCATTGGCATGGAGTCAAAAACCGCACCTTTGTTTGTCTTTGACAATGATTTCAAAGACATTTTACTAGTAGTCCTTACCGGGCATGCTGGACCAGAAACAAGCAATGCAGCCGTCGAGAATTTTGTGGACCACATTGTGCCTGCTTACACAGAATCTGAATTTAAATCTCATTTCCGTTATGCGGAGAGATACATTTGAGGTAAGGACAAACGCGGCAGAATTTATGCACAAATAATAATAACTAAACTGAGTGAATATTAATCAATAGGCCTACCTTGTTAAAAGAGGTTTAAAATGATAAATTAATTACATATCCAACTACGTTTATGTCAGAACATAAAACCATTTTGGCAGTCATTTGCATATTCTGAGCCTATTCAAGTACTATGCCTGTTTTTTTATTTTTATTATTATTATTATTAGACTGTTATTTTCTAGTAGGCTACTGTTCTGATCAAAACCGTCCCCACTCCTTAAAATCCCCACTTCACACGTTAAAATTCAACAAGTTTTTAATATCAAAAGAATGCATAAAAAGTACTAAATAAATGAATACATAAAAACTATAAAAGCATAAATGCATAAAATGCACAAAAAGCTCTAAATAAATAAAGCACCAAATATACTGTACATATATAAAACAACTATTTGAATTCTGTTTTTCTTAGTAGGTTGTTCTGCAAGTCAAAGGAGCATGTGATGTGAAGCACTCAGCTGTTCCTGTGGAATCCAAACTACTCTGACTTTATGGACACTAGGCAACCAAGAATCTTCCCGAGGGTTAGGAGACAGATTTGGCATTAACCGGGGGAGTGCTCATTATGCATTCTTTGATATGTGTAATGTTCTGTCCTCTATGACCTCAGATATCATTAAGTGGCCAAGCATTGAGAATGCTGGGTTAAACATGTCAGCAGTTGAAGAGAAGTGGGGATTTCCTGGAGTCATTGGTGCAATTGATGGTTGCCACATAGCAATCAAGGCTCCAGAAATTGAAAAGGACAGTTATTTTAATAGGAAGGGGTTTCCTTCTATTTTACTGCAAGGAGTTTGTGATCATGAGATGAAATTCATTGATGCCAATGCAGGTTGGCCAGGGTGAGTGCACAATGCACGTGTCTTTAGAAACAGTCAGCTTAGCACAGTCATGGAAAACCAGCAGATACTTCTTCCTGACGGACATGTTCTGGGTGACTCGGCTTATCCTTTGGAGACCTACCTTCTGACTCCTTACAGGGACAACGGGCATCTAACAAGGAAGCAAAGCAGATACAACTAACTACCATATACAGTATATATATAATGTGTAACACGGCTTGGAATAATAACATCTTCTGATTGGTTAAACAGCATCACATGACCGTGCGTATATATAGCGTATACCATAGCTTGCATACTAATTAACCGCTTGACCCAATAAATCACTACGCACCACTGCATTCTAAATTCCATGACAAACTGCCATTTTATTTGTTATTAGTTACAAAACCACTGTCAAAAATGAGTGACATTCCACCTATTTCCTTGAATCTATTTGGGGATGACACTCCACATAACTAGTTCATCACCAACTTTGAGTGAAGACAGCAGTCCACCTGAAAAAAAAAAAAATTAGCAGCCTGGATTTTAAGCATCTGCGGAAAAGTGAGGCACTGTCCCGACACCGCGGTCGGGTTGGTGCGTAAAGTATGGTTTGATCTTCAACTTAATCTGGCAGGACTGGGACGTGAGGGTATCCAACAACTAACAAAAACACCTTTTGAGATCCAAAAGCATGAAAACAGACTTGAATATGTGTGCCTCACATATAACAAGGACACAAACTCACCTGAAGATACAGCTTCAGCATCCATGGCTGCTGCTCCCCATTATTATTATTATTATTATTATTATTATTATTATTATTATTATTTATTATTATTATTAATTAATTTATTTATTTATTTATTTATTTCTTAGCAGACGCCCTGATCCAGGACGACTTACAGTCGTAAACAAAAATACATTTCAAGAATCACAGTACAAGTATTAATACAATTAGGAGCAAGATAAAATACAATGACTTCAGTTCTAGTAAGTACAAGAATATGACAAAATACGAATCAATATCAGAGCAGATAACAGTGTCAGTGATAGTTACATCTATAGTTACTATACAGTCCTTAACTGAAACTTCATAAATGCTAAAGCAGTAAAAATGTAAAAAGAATTAATAAATTGCTCACATAACTGAGTACCACTCTATAACAGAGTTCTTTGGTCAAGAGACCGGCAATAAACATCCAACTAGCTTAAACGTAACACTGCAATGCTGTTATGTTGACCTGGACTGATCAGAATGTAAAAATGCAGCCCCAAGAACTCTTTGTCTTTGGTATAGAGACATTTTCTTGCATTTCCACTCTGAAATCAATCACTTTCCTTTATGTGTGAAACAGCTGAAGAGCAATCATTTGAAAACACAATATTCTGAAGGCAGGTAGGGAATTATGGTAATGATGGCACCAATTTTGTGTAAAAGCTTCTTCTCTCTTCATGGACGGATCTTCAGGGATATAGTACTGCTTAATGAGGAATGTCCGTGTGCGGGGTGTATGAGTGTGCGTCTCTGGCAATCCAGTGAGTTTTCAGCAGGAAACCTAATACAAGAGAGTCATTTACTCACTGAGTGCCCAAGTCAAGAGAGAGCATGGCTCACCTATTAAAACCCCCACCGTGTGGTGTGCTGGGAGGGCAAGCCTGGTTTGAAACTCGTTATGAGGTCAACAGGGAGCACTACAGTGAAAAAAACACTGTTAATACACCCAAGTTCCATAGTGGCCCCATGCTGTAATTCGCATGTAGACACCTGCATGTAATTGAATCAAATCTAAAAAATGTATCAGACTTTGAAAGTATATTTCCATAACAAGTTATATATAAACAGTGGCTCATTAGAAGTTAGTAGACGCTCTCCATGTGTTGATTGATCAGATGACAAACTGCTAGGTATGGGATAGCCACCCTTCTCCACTTAATGTTTAACTGTATGTCCTCTGGTCCTGGTTTGTATGCCAAGCTGAAAGCGTGGCCAGGGTTAACTTTATTAACTCCTTTTACTTCAATGAAGCCCCCTACTAAACAGACCTAGTTCCTTCAACCTATATGATCGATGAATGGAGAGTTTTTCCCCGGTTGCGCTGGCATGCATGTGGGGCGTGCACCAGCCATGTCCTTGTGAAAAGCTTGCCATCTCGCTTGCTACAGGAGACCTCGTCTAAATCATCAGCAGAGAATAGATGCCGTGCAGCTGTAAGCAGAGTAAATACAGAGGTGAACCAAGGTGTGACTTTGCTTAATCACACCGGCAGTTTGAAGGCATGCAGAGCTGCAGGTCTTCGTTGAATCGTGACGTCCATTAACACAGATATATGGAGGCATAGAGGGGTACTCCACTGACCACCTCAATTAGCTCTCCATGGAACCTCAGATCGAGACTGTACAGCATATAAAATCAGGCCAAAGCTGTGCACGACAATTTAAGTACCTGCTGATGAGTCATTAAAATCTGCATATCATATAGAAATGTTAACAACTGGAAGATCAATGTGGAATTAGGTTTCCTGAATTGATTTGAAGAGCTGTATGACCTATGAGTCTAAGCACATACCAATATTAGACTAGGGGGAAATAATTTATTGTATGTGCCACAAACACAGCTTCATAAATTGGTTGTTTTGTATAACCGTCTATTACGATTCACAGCTTTATTCAAACCAATAACTCAACATCATGTTCTTTACAGACTAATGAATTGGTTTGGGTGACAGTTTTACTGCCTGGTATTTACATATGACTGTGACAGGCAAAAAAAAAAAGAAGCTATTTACCATACGTGGCTTAATGTTGGGCACAAACAAACCATGCATGCATACAGTACGTGTACGTTTGTAGGTGAATATGCTGTGTGTAGTGTCATGTTATTATAATGTAATGTCATGTAGTTTGGTTCTGAACAGTTGTAACAAGATACACCCTATACACAACGTATTATCTAATTATAAATCAAAATAACCCAGATTGTACACAGGAACGACTATTACAAATAAAAAAAGGGTTGTAGTTGTGTTTAATTTTAGAAATATGCATGTTCTATGAATGGGATGAAAGTTTGGGCCAAACACATTAGTATGAAAGTGAACACTATTCAGCACACTATTTACATGGGAGAGCACGGAAAGAAATAATTTTGCGCTTACGCTAATCAAAATCCAATTGAAAAAATGTATATATGTATATTTTTTTTGTGGTTGCTGCCCCATCTCATGCCTTCTGCATAACCAGTTGGCTGCAGATTTGCGCAGACTTTGAGGGTGAGCACAAAAGTTGCAATGGTCGTGAAAATTTCAGCCCTTCAGATAATTATTACTGATTCATCTCTGGTTATAAATTGTCCTGCTCTGCATTTCACTGAGAGCTTCAAACCAGCTCCATTTATCAAAGGTTGCACAACTGTAACTTTTTGTTTTTTCTATGTGCACAGATGTTTCGTGACGGATGGAAAATTATGATTTATTAATTTGCCCTTTTAATCGGCAAAAGGAAGTCTGATTTTGCTTATGCCATATAAAATAATAGATTATTTTACCATATAAAATAATAGGTTTGTTTGTGGATGACCTTGGAATGAAATGGTAATTCCCCTTTTCTTATTTGAGGTAGTCTGAGTTTCTTGATAACTTTGTATTCCGTTGAAGTGTGTTTATATCTCTTGCTTGTGCTTCCTCAGCAATAGTAGAACAGTTACAGGGAACTCCACGCAGCTGAGATGTTGCAATGGCTTACCAGACTGTTCACGGAGGCCAAGTACTCAGTAGAACTAGGTGCTTACCATTTATTGTATTTCAAACTTTGAACCAGTTTATTTCTAATTTTAAATAAAAACCCATACTGACCATTAATGGATCTTACAATCAGTGACAACAGAAGCAGAAACACCTGGAATATGCAGCACATACAGTAAACGTGTATAAATGGGGTGTTGGTAATGACAGATTCATTTGTTTGGCAAATGGTGTTTCCGAAAGAGTAAAGAAAGAGTAAATTTAAAGGCTGTGTCAACTAAGGAATGGTCATGGATGTCGACAGAATAATTAAAACATTTATTGTACTCATTTTATGTCCACCCCCTGTAATGTATTCATCATCATCATAATCATCATATTGTTTTTAATTTATTAAAGATGAATCACACAATTGGCTTTTAATTTGAAATCATTTAGTTAAATACACCCTAAATACAAACAAAGCTAGTTCCTCCAGTAAACCCCTTCATTCAGTAAATGAAATGCTGCTCTTGTTCTTCCCATTCCCAGGTACAGGTTTTCCAGTCAATCAAATGATCATATTTGCAGGGGGTAGTTTCTCGCCTGAAATTTTGAAATCAGCTTTACATGAATTCCTGCAAAAGGAAAATGTTTAATATATTCTGAAGTCCTGTTAAATGATTACAGAAAGGTGAGTATTTAACGTCTACTTCTCTCATCGATGACTGGTGGGATTGTGTAGCATAGAATGCAGGGCAGCTTGTGTCCCCAAAAATTCAAATGTAAGGAAACGCCAGTCCAGTTCAAGGAGTCTGGTAAAGGAAAGGATATTTTCCTCAAATGTTGGTCATAAACAAGTACTGCAATCAAACATTACTTCATCACAGGAATAAATACATAAGTACAATACAGTACATGCATTCATACATCAATAAATGATGCACACCAAACTGTACTGAACAAGGCTACAATTTCATCAAGTGTTTCTGGTGACATGATAAACACAAGCTGGTAGCTCAAGGCCGTGTTGGAGTCCCTGCATTTGAGTTGTACAGCACTCCAGACTGGCTGTGGAGAGCACTGGGGCTCAGTCTGTAGAGAAAAGCAGTGAACGGTTACCTTAGTGTTCCCTGTCTTCCTGAAGAGATAATATGTGAAATCACTGAGTAGTGACAAACATACTGAACGGAAATACTACTGATAAATCCTACAATACTACTACTAAATAATAATAATAATAATATACATCCAAATGTGCACAGTAAGGGGCTGTAATTGTTGGTGACTTTTATAAATCACTAGGGTTTACACAATAACTATGAATAATAAGGCTGTAAACCCCTGTAGTTTATACAGATGTACGACGACTACTATATATTTTTTTTTATAATTATAATTAGCTCAATATAGGCTATTGTAGGTAGACGGCTGATTCTGTCAAGTAGATAAAATGTGCAAACTCTTCCTGAGTCACTGAAACTCACCCCCAGCCCTACCCTGACACAGCAGCATTCTATGGGAAATCTATATTTATTAATTGAAGGAAGCAAATTCAGAAAAGAAGAAATGCTATTTAGAAATGGAGAAAAGTGTATTTAAAGAAGTTCCTCAAAATAAAGAAGTTCTTCAGTTTTTTGTGAGAGGGGAAATTAATGTTCAGTCATTCTGAGAATGGGATTACATCTCAGCCCATTGAATTTAATGGAAAGGCAAGGGTTGGACGCGAACCCCAATCCATACTTTTCAAAGATGAACGCCTTACCATTCAACTAAAGAACAAGCTTTGTAGTCAAGGGGTAAGTATGTGTCTCATGCTGCTGTCAGTATGAATAACTCATCAGCTGCTAGCAGGAGATCCACTACAAACTGTATATAAACTTATTTTAAATCTTTTTTTTAAATGACACTATACATAGTTAATGCCATTATCCATGTAGATGGTACTGGAATGTTCTGAAATCTGGTGTACTGATTGACTGCTAGTTGCTTCCTGATTTATAATACCTAACGCAAACTCTGCTAGGAAGGAGGGGGGTCTCTATATGTCTGCCCCCTTCTGGTTGCCATCACTGATGTCCCCATGTTTTATACCCTTATAACAGTTTCCTATAGTACAAGCATAGGAAAGTGTAAAGAAGCACAGTGAAAGCATGCTAAATCAGTGTAAAGAATTGAGAGGTATGGTTAACCCTATTAATAAATAATGGTAAATGGATAGTACAACCATCGGAAAAGCATGGTAAAAATACTGAGCAAATGTACTGAGGTATTGTCATCACTAGTGAGCCCACAGAACAGCTGACACGGGTGTTGTCTGCTGCTATTGGTTACATCCGAGTGTGCAGCTGCACAAATCTATCGCTTCTGAAGGCAGGAGAGCAGCAGCATTGAGTGTGATATGAGCAAATTAAAAGCTTCCAAACGTTTTGAAAAACACTCGTTATGCACCGACTGCGGCTCAGAAAACAGGCACTGGATACGCCTGGCTTCGCTGCACTGTAGATCTGCTTCCAACCCGCGATGTAGTGAAAACCAGCTTCCACCTTGGCAATCTGACTCTGCACGCACCATCCTCAGCCCATCACTCTACTGGAAAAGTGCAACTTCACATTATAGCTATCTTGTGTAAAAAGAAAAGACTTTTACATACTGTGATGGGCTAGATTCTCAAAGCAATTTACTTCATATAGGCATTAGGCATTTTCTCTTTTTCTGAAAGTAAATTAAAAAAAAGATAATTTAAAACTGAAAAAAGCCAATAGCGATTAGATGTAAAGAAATTATGGTAAAGCAGAGGGAATATTTGCCATGGTAAACTTATAAGGGCTATACTTACACATTCAGAGCAAGTGCCAAGGCAGATTCAGCACTGTAACAGTTTATAAAGTGTCTGAAATGATGGGGCTGTTATGATTACTGTTCTGTGGGATTTCTTTCTAGTTTTATACTGTTAAAATGATGCCGCTACAAAAACGAGCCTTTGCCTTTGAGTGAGCCTCTGAGTGCATTAGTCATTTGAGTGCTTAGGACCTCTGAATGCACCAGCCTTTTGAGTGCTTGGGTTAATGAGTGTGTGGGTCCATTCAGTGCAGGAGCGCTTTTTGCGAGTGTGGGTCCTTTGAGTGCATGGGCCCTTTAGCGTAGCACAGGCCATTTAACTGTACAGGCATACGGAGTGCATGGATAGGTGGGGGTAAATAGCTTGGCTGATGTTGAGTTCAGCAGTCTACAATGAGAAGGCTGGCTGGCAGACAGAACAAAACAATGACAGCTTCTTTATTTACTGGGTTACAACATGAGCAAAGAGTTTCCTGGAATAGGTGGAGCAGTTTTTCATGAAGGGATTGTGAAAGACTTTCAACGGACAGCCATCAAGTACTGTGTGTGAAAGGAGAAAACGATGGGGACATTTCTGCAAAAGGGCTGTGTAAATAGGTGCTTATTAGTCATCAATCAACCCTTAATTGTTATTAAGCATCAGTGAAGATTATTCAATCTCACTGTAGTAAAATGAAATACTCAGATTGGCCGAGAGGGATACAATAAAGGTGAACCAGTGTACTGCTGAATACTTCAGTATACCACTGAGTGGGAATTATATAGATCAAAGGAGTAAAGATTTCTTCCTCCAAGGGTCTCGCTAGGATGATAAAACGTAACCTATAGCTCAGGATGCTATTTGGTTCCAGGAAGCAGCATCTTGTATTTTTTTTTTAAACTATTGCATGAAGACATTGAATTTATTAAGTTTCTTTTACTATTTCTAAATTCAGCACTATTAAGTGTTTAAACAGCTACAGCGCCGTTCAAAGCACAGCTCCATTACTCAACTTGGTCTGCGTTTTCATCAGAAAGACTGGTTCCAACGACACTGCTGTACTGCAACTCTTTACCACCGGTGCCTCACAGGCCATGGTTACCATGGCAACGCCTCATCGCGTGACTATTGGGAGTGGTAAGTTGCGACCAGGCAGCTTTAACAGGCACTGCAAGTCTGTGCCTCACTCTACTGCAATCTGCTGTCTCCTGCTGCTGCACTTTTGCAACGTGAGCGAGTTCAACTCGCCGAATTGTGACATCTAAATACGGTGCATTTGTACACTAATGGCCATGGCAACTTTCAGGGCGATAATGCACCCATCCACCAGAAATGTGTGTGAATGATTTGAGGAGCATGATAGAGACTTGGGGCTTCTTCCATGGCTACCACAATCCTTGGATCTCAATTAAATTGAACATGTATGGGATGAACGTGGGTGACACATTAATCATCGCAAGCCTCTGCCCACCTTATTGCACCAACTGCGTGAACTATGAATAACTGATTAGATCCCTCAAGACACCTTCCAGCACCTTCTGGATCTCTGACACTTTGTCAAGGCTCTGATCGGGGCAAATGGTGGCCCAACCCAATATTAGTTACAGGTTCAAATAAGTGTAGTTTTTACCCCAATCATCTGATCATTTGTTATGGGTAAGTTACAATGTTGAGTCTAGTTGAGATGTTCAGTTAAACTGAAAAAAATGATAAATAAATATAAAAAGCATTTTGACCAGATGGCTTGGTGGTGACGTCCCCAGACCAGGAAGCTGACACACACGTACTGCTGGTTGAGAGTGCCGGTACGTGTAGTTATCATATTCAAAAATAAATCAAACATACACAGACAAAAACACTGCTCACACAGCAAAATAAAAAGTACAAACAAAAACAAATCTCCAACACTGACACCAAACAAATACCGTGCTGGTCTGCCCAGCACGAGTAGCAAATCTCCAACACTGACATCAAACAAATACCGTGCTGGTCTGCCCAGCACGATTAGCAAATCTCCAACACTGACACCAAACAAATACCGTGCTGGTCTGCCCAGCACGAGTAGCAAATGCTTTCTTTGTTTCGTTTTTAATTTCTGTTTTTCTCCTGTCTCTCTCTCCCGTGTGGTCATCTCTGAATTAACAAGAAATAAATCAATTAGGAGAGGGCCACATTCTGCATGCGTTTACAAGGAAGTGGCTTTAACCCCATCCACGCTGCCAAACAATAACAAACAGAACCACTCGTCTTAAATAAACACTCTTAAATAAAAATAGACAATAAGCAGCCGTTAAGGTATGAATTCACATATTTTTACAAATTGTGAGCCAGCTCCTCAATCCCCACCACAGAATGATAGAAAGAAAGAAAAAAATCCTTTTATTGCTTCATTGCCTAACTTGCTCTGCCAATACCTATCAGTTTATGCATCTGGGTTGTAATGAGAAAGGAGAGGCTAATTAGATCATCTTCAATCTCGTTCTAATGCCAAGCCCCTGGCTACGATAAGCTAATATCACTGAGGCAGGGAGCACTGATTATTTTTAATCTCATCATATGTCTTTTCCGGTCAATAAACTCCCCCCCAAATCAAATTGTTACTGAACATAACCTGCTGCTAATGTCCATTGAGCTTGGGGCTCCCTGCTATAATGTAGTTTGTCATAATTAAGTGTGCTGCCTAATTAATTAAGTGGTCAGGATGCTAATTACCCCTGGTTTGAAGGAGGGAGGTTGGAGGAGAGTGAAGGGCAGCTTTGAGGTTGAAGGGCAAACAATGCCTTCCTCATCTCTATCATGTTTCTGATTTTAGTCCATGTGATTTTCAGATCATTTCAATATTTATTTATTTACCAATTTTAATTCAAGATTATAGTGATATTATTGTCTAAATTGGGGAGAAAAACCATGGGTAAAATAATTGCTCAGACAAAAAAGAAAAGCATAGCTGCGTCTTCTGAAAACCGCGTTTACCTGATTCTTGAAATCAGAAAGTACTTTAATACATTTTTGCACAGTAGTGATGGCTGTCTTCACTCACCTCAAATGAAACTAATCATCGAAGATCTTATTTAAAGGTAAGGTAATAAGGGTGTAATTGCATTATAGCACAGTTCAACAATCATTTTAAAGATTATCAAAAGAGATAAACTTCCATAACTTCAAAAACACACATAAATAATAATAAAAAAGAGTAAAACTGCACGATGACAAATGTTTTGGCATTGCTGAAAAAAGGTATAAACATTGATTGTGAGCATGTTGTTGTTTTTTTTTACATTTGTAGCGTAAAAAAAAAGAAAAACCCACAATGAGGTAGCAGTGTTAGCCTTTTTTAAATAAAATATTTTATTATCTTTTGAAATTTTATTTTTATACAGAAAGTAAATTCATTAATTCATTACAGTATAAAAAAATCATTACGACAATACTTTTGTACAGTTTGTATCTGGGTGTCTCGTTGATTAAATCCCTTGGCCACTTTCTTATTCATGTTCATATAAGTTAAAACAATATGTATCTACCTCTGGATGTTTAAAATATATTTTTGTATAGCTGTTAGTAATCTATTGGATGATCTTTGGTATTTATATACACCATTGCCCTTGACCAACATTTTATAAAAAGATTAGGTTTGTCACTGCTACCATATCTTATTTTTTCTAATCGTATCACTTCTATTAGAAGATGCCATCGGTCTACAGCAGAGGGAGGTTTTGATTGTTTCCAGTGACATTATTTTCTTTGTCGCTATGCTTGTTGAAAGTACTCTCCTTCCTTTGTATTTAGGTAAATCCGGTTTACATGCAAGTCCCAATGTTAACAGAGATGGTCTTTCTGGAATCATGATATGTGACTAATCCTTTTTTTAAGGATTAATGAAGTTTATTTGAATTAACACAAGTTTGAGTTGCTGAGACCAACAATTAGTTTAAATATTATATTATAAATTCTGTGATGAATATATACATCTAGTTTTATATTTATTATTTATGAAGTGCCTGCTCCGCACAAGGAATACAAATTATTGAGATGTGTGTCCCTACAGGATCCATGACAAAGACTTCGCAATAACAACTGGAGCAACTCAAAAGCATGGTTTTGGTTCAACCTTTTGTTTTGTTCTCTTTTTTTGCAATGTATTTCAGATTCCCTGTTTGAACAGGTCACTCAGACTAACACTCGCCACGCTCTCTGAACACGCTTTCTGAATTCAGTCCCCAAAAGAGACTATATTGATTCCATGCCTCATGCCTCTGGCAGCCTTTTAATTAGTGTCTTTAGAAATGCTAAATAAATACCAGCAATGAGAAAAATGTGTAAAAAGGGAACTGAATGTGAACACAGTTCTAATTGTACCTGAATGTGAAGAGCATGCAGCATTCACACAGTTCTAATTGTACCTGAATGTGAAGAGCATGCAGCATTCACACAGTTCTAATTGTACCTGAATGTGAAGAGCATGCAGCATTCACACAGTTCTAATTGTGCCTGAATGTGAAGAGCATGCAGCATTCACACAGTTCTAATTGTGCCTGAATGTGAAGAGCATGCAGCATTCACACAGTTCTAATTGTGCCTGAATGTGAAGAGCATGCAGCATTCACACAGTTCTAAATGTACCTGAATGTGAAGAGCATGCAGCGATCACACAGTTGTAATTGTACCTGAATTGGGTAAGGGGGGGAGGGGTGGGGCTTGAGCTGTGGATTGTGTAATACCGAAGTACATTTTTTGTGTGTCCCCCAATATCCCAAAATGCTCATTGACATGTTTGGAGCATGCACATTGCAAATAACAGGTGCCTGAAAGACTTGCTATAGTGTACACTTCATACTGGGTATTTTATCCTGAAAAAGAAATCTATCAGGACATCTCTGTTAAACTAGTGGGGAAAGTAACAAAAGCACAAGCGACTGCAAGAATGAAACGCTAGTTAAAAGTAGGATCGGGGATGAGCAAGTCAACTCTGTTTAAAATTTAAATAAAGCTCAGGCTCAGTCGAGATATGAAGGTAATAACAAGTGACATTGTTTTGTAATGAACAGCTTTTCTTGAGTTTAATTAAGAAACAGAATCTGCTCAAAATTAATTTTTTTTTAAATTAATTTTGAGCAGATCCTGAAAACTTAATGCACTACTTATATATATATGTGTGTGTTTTTGTGTATTCGCTGTATATCGTTGTGATGGGGTGCAGCCTATTTTGTGGTGGTTTAGTGTTTTTTGTATTGTTTAGAGTGGATATGAGTGAGTTTGGGGTGTGGTTCAGTGAATTTGTGTGAGGAATGTGTGGAATGTGCCTGGGCTAATGAGGTGCGAATTGCCCAATTAGCCCAGGCACTTGTATAAAAGGGAGTGGTTGGGTATGTTAGTTGGTGAATTTTTGTAACAGTGAGAAGATAAGAGAGAGAGAGAGAGAGAGAGAGAGAGAGAGAGAGAGAGAGAGAGAGAGAGATTCTTTTTGTATAGTTCGGGTTTAGAGCCTGTTTTTGTGTTCGTCTTTTTGGTTGGCCATCGTGCCTTTTTATTTGTGTTTTGTCAATTAAAATATTTTGGTTTCACTGCATTTTCTTCCCTCTGCTGCTATCCTGCCACAATCGTATATATTTTTAGCAATTAATATGGGGAATAACCCATTCTTTTAAACATAAAATACAGTGGATGGTGGGATGCTATCATATTAAGTACCGCTGTCCATTACACTGCTAGGTACTGGCTCAACAGCTTTCAGCTTTTACACAGACACGTTCTTTCATTTGGACATTTTCATTCTGTATATGTACATGTACACAGCCAGTAAACATAACATGTCTTCGCTTTATATCAAGAAAGAAAAATGTTCAATGACAGTCTGATGGGGTAATTAATATTCAGAGGCATGCACAGTCAGATTCTAGCAGTTACATTTTAAAGACTGCAATATAACGAATCCCAGTGTAGTGGGGGCAGGGTGGGTGCATATTTGACATCCCAGGATATGTTTCATACCACCACACATCCACAGGTCACCATGCCAGCGGTAATATAGATCAGCAGTGTGAATGAAACCAGGTAAAACTATTGTAACAATACTGTCAAATGTAACCATTGAACAGTAATTTCACAGTTTCTCTTGTTTTTCCTATTTATTACGCTTTACTGAATTGTACTTCTGTGAGTTTTACATCGAGTGCATACAGTACACTTTGCTGTAATAAAGTGTTCTCAATGCATTGATGTGAAAGGACAACGTCAGGAATGAGACTCCGAGTCAGAGAAAGCTGCACTTTAATCACTGGCGCACACGTTTATCACACAAACAAAACAGGCACAAGGGCCAAAATAAATGGTTAAACAAAACCATACAATCAGTGTCTCTAGGCAAGTATTCACCACAAGACCACACTCCCACCAACAAACAGCATTTCTGGCTCCTTTTATACATGTGGCCACTCCTCAATTAGCACTAATTACTTAATTGGGGAATGGCCACACCTGTGATTGCTGGCAGGGACAGATTTAACCCCATCCCTGCCAACCTTACATTCCCATACACACACTATTTACAGCATCATGGCTACTGCCCTGCCACAGTTGATTATTGTAAATCGATATATGTCGATCAGGAAATTGATTGTCGATTGCACATCTGATTTTTTTTATAATATTGTAAAAAAAAAAAAAAAAATTTGGACATCGCTATTAAAAATAATTACCAATACTAGTGTCAAAAATGCATTTCTAATGTCAACAATGTTGACATTAAATTTAATCCCAGTCTAAATATCAAAATCCCCCATGAGAAATATAATAATTAAATTCCCAAGTTCCGTGCTGGGAAATGTTTCTTACTTCTTAATCATTTTTTTTTTCAGAAGCTTTGCAGAAAGTGCTTGACCACAGAGCAAGCTGAGGAGGAAAAAGGAAAGTGCTTTGCGCAGCTTTAAGAGGACTCAACTTTTGCAAAGTTTCTCTCTGCTCCTTTTTTAAATGTATTTCAGCAGATTATCTTCAGGTAAGCTTGTTACCTAGCTGTCCTGTATCAGCTCCTTGCCTTTCAGACTGACCATTAGCAGAGGGTCAATGTGCTGGGAGATGAGGCAGCCGGAGCTCTCTGCTAGACTTTAATAAAGCGTGTCGGCATCATAAGCTCTGCTCAAATTACTCTGCTGCTCTCCCATTACCCTGCAAATCTGTCCCCTGGTACTGGGGGGGGGGTGAGTTGTTCCGGCTCAGCTGTAGCCATTTACCTTCCTCTTCCCTCAATCGGCTCAGCCATCTTGCACCGGATCAGGTATATTCCAAGCAAACCCCCCGTCACACAACGGATTTCACGTGAATCGATTTCTCACGCTTTCCTCAAAGCACATTACTTAAAATAGTGGAATTTAGTTGTCAACGGACAGGAATATATACTGTATATGGAACTGTTTCTGTCTCAGTAGCGGTAAATATATAAATACCCACACGTATTTCAGAGTCAGGGATTTTGTGTTTGCTTTTTACTTATCTTTAGATAAACCCCTCACTGCATTTGATTCCCACTACCTGTGTTCATCCTGGTTTATATATATATATATATATATATATATATATATATATATATATATATATATATATATATATATATATATATATATGACAGTGCCTTGCAAAAGTATTCAGACCCCTGACCAAATTTCAATGTACCATTTGTAATTGAATTACAATGGTACATTGAAATTTCGTTCTGTTTGATATTTTATTTTAAAACACTGAAACTCAAAATCAATTATTGTAAGGTGACATTGGTTTTATGTTGGGAAATATTTTTAAGAAAAATAAAAAACTGAAATATCTTGCTTGCATAAGTATTCAACCCCTGTGCTGTGGAAGCTCCCAGTTTACACCGATGAAAGAAATTGCCCTAACGAGGACACAATTACCTTACCATTGGCCTCCACCTGTGAACCATTAAAGTTGCTGTCACATTTTCTGGATAAAAACCCCACTGTTGAAGGATCATTGGTCAGGCTGTGAATCTGAAGGAATATGAAGACCAAAGAGCATTCTACAGAAGTTAGAGATAAAGTAATACAAATGCATAGATTAGGGAAAGGGTACAAAATAATATCCAAGTGTTTGGATATCCCAGTGAGCACAGTTGGATCAATAATCAGGAAGTGGAAGCTGCATCACACCACCCAGGCACTGCCAAGAAAAGGCCGTCCCTCAAAGCTCAGCGCTCAAACAAGAAGGAGACTTGTGAGAGAAGCCACAGAGAGGCCAACAATCACTTTGAAGGAGCTACAGAGTTCAGTGGCTGGGAGTGGAGTAATGGTGCACCAGTCAACCATATCAAGATCTCTGCATAACACTGGCCTGTATGGGAGGGTGGTAAGAAACAAGCTGTTACTCAAAAAGTACCATCTGAAAACATGTCCAGAGTTTGCCAGAAAGCATGAGAGTGACCCAGCTGCGATGTGGGAAAAGGCTTTGTGGTCAGATGATACCAAGATAGAGCTTTTTGGCCAAAACTCAAAGCGCTATGTGTGGCGCAAGCCTAACACTGCCCATGCCTCAAGACACACCATCCCTACAGTGAAGTATGGTGGTGGCAGCATCATGCTGTGGGGATGCTTCTCATCAGCGGGGACTGGGCAACTTGTTTAAATTTAAGGAAGAATGGATGGAGCAAAATACAGGGAAATACTGCAAGAGAACCTGCTTCAGTCCGCTAAAAAACTGAAGCTTGGGAGGAAATTCACCTTTCAGCAGGACAATGATCCCAAGCACAAGGCCAAAGCAACATTGGAGTGACTCAAGAACAAAAAGGTGAATGTCCTACAGTGGCCCAGTCAAAGTCCTGATCTCAATCCCATTGAGAATCTGTGGCACTATTTAAAAATTGTGGTCCACAAGCGTCGTCCAACCAACCTGAACAACCTGGAGAAGAATGGGCCAAAGAATGGGCCAAAGAATGGGCCAAGAAGAATGGGCCAAAATCACTCCGACACTGAGTGCAAAGCTGGTACATACTTACCCCAAAAGACTTAAAGCTGTTATTGCAGCGAAAGGTGGCTCTACCAAATTTTATTGTGTGGGGGTTGAATACTTATGCAAGCAAGATATTTCAGTTTTTTTATTTTTCTTAAAAATATTTCCCAACATAAAACCAATGTCACCTTACAATAATTGATTTTGAGTTTCAGTGTTTTAAAATAAAATATCAAACAGAACGAAATTTCAATGTACCATTTGTAATTCAGTAATATGAGAGAATTGGTCAGGGGTCTGAATACTTTTGCAAGGCACTGTATATATATATATTAACACCATCGGTTGTAGCTTGTGAGTAGTGGTTAGGGCTCTGGACTCTTGACTGGAGGGTCGTGGGTTCAATCCGTGGGGGACACTGCTGCTGTACCCTTGAGCAAGGTACTTTACCTGGATTGCGCCAGTAAAAACCCAACTGCTTAAATGGGTAATTGTATGTAAAAAAATAATAATAATAATGTGATATCTGTATAATGTGATATCTTGTAACAAGGGTGTCTGCTAAGAAATAAATAAATAAACAACAACAACAACAACAACAATAATAATAAGTGACTTAAGACCTGTTATACAGCAAGTCTTTTCTGAGCCAATATATGCTTATAGCTGTGGGGCTGATTACGTTAGTTTGCTTAATAATGTATTTAAATAATTCAAATAATTACAATAGTTCAAATTAATGTGTGTTAATCAACTTGAATGAATATTATATGACCACAACAAGGTAGGTTAAAATATCGTAGCCGTTTATTAGATAATAATACTAATGATACAGAAAGGAAAATGTATATGCTTCTATACATGTCATTACTCAATAATGCACTTAAACTACAGTTCAAGTGGAATCCTATTGCTTTCCTAACATTAAGTATAGGTTCAACATCTCATTCCAACACAGTACATTACGGGCCCTTTCACACCTAGTTCGTTTGTAGAGGATAATTCGCAACTGAGTTCAGTTGACACCTAAGTTCGGTTCGTTTTGGCAGGTGTGAAACGTCCAAACGCATCAGAGTGCGCACCAAACAAGTGGACTACGATTCACTTAAATAGGTGGTCTCGGCCTGATTGAGAGGGAACTGTAATGCGTTTCAACCACAAAGTCGGACAGTGTGAAAGCAATCGCATTACAATCCAAGATGCAAACGAAACCGAACAAACTGATGTAATGCATAACCCACAGTACATCGCACGCGGGAAGCATGCATAGGTGTGTGTACTGTATGATGAAAAAAACAACAATAAAAACGTTGGTGTTCCTCAGCGATATGTCTACCACGGGTTTCGTGCTGACATTGTAACAGCAGATGTCAAACAAACCAAATGAACGTACATTATGCAATTACAGACACAGTATGTAATAGACGCTCTGTACATTTATATCCGCCGATTGTCTTCCAAACTTGTAGACCTGTCTGTAACCGATAAAGTTCACTAAGGAACAGTTGCAGACAGTGCACGCATTTTGCAGGATATGCCAGAATCGTGGCTTTGAAAACGGCTATGAAGCTGCTTGCAAAATTAAGAGGGATTTACAGCTGGAGATGGCGAGTCGTAAAATCAGACAACAATGGACAGCTGTTTTTAAAATTGCGCTTGATTATTAAATGTAAGTACGGTATCAACAGTTTACTTTTCTCCAAGTACAATTGGTAGTGTAATATTTTGGTTCGGATGTGGTGACGAAATTACTCTAATATCAACAACTCATTTAGATGCAGACAGATTACAATCCAACAGTTTTATTTAAACAGCTCACACGATGTCAACAACAACTGCAACCCCTTACCCACACTTCCTCGTGTTGTCAATAAAGCTTATCAATACAAAACCTTTAAATAACTTTATACAAACAATTAGAAGGCAAACACTCAAACACTATTAAAGCAATACTGCACAGCTATGCTTAATGCTGCCAGGAGAGTTTAACCAAATTACTTGCTAGCCTTTTAACAGTAAGTATTTTCCTTTATTATTAATAATATCTTATTAATGCTGTTTTACATTGATTATTAATTTTGTAAATATAAATGATAACCTAATTTTGAAATACTTAATAATCCTAAACAATAACAAAAAAAAATCTTACATTAGTATAGTAGGCTACATTGTTGCAATTAGCCTACAGTAGCTTACCGTAGGCCTATTTTTATTATAGGTTTACAATGGTTTATTCTTGCATTTTGTTTAATAAACAGAAACGTAACGTCTATCTCAGTAATATTCTCTTAAAAGGCGTAATTCGGTGATGTGCTTTCTAAAAGTACAGTGTATATAAGCTCCATATAAATACATTTGAAATTAACTTGAAACGGTGGCTTTCTGCTTATTAACAACTTCGGTTATTAACAACTTTTGGCGGGGAACCAAGGGGTTGATAGTAAGCGGCATCTGGTACTATCACAAGACTGACACGGGTGGAATCCTCCATGCTTATACGTTCACTGGCTCTACTGATATCGCCACTGACATCTGTCTAGGCATCAACAGGATGATATCATTTTGGTCACATCCACAAATAGGTCGATCAGAGTCACTTGAAAGAATTGTAATGTGAAAGCAAGGCATTCTGGTACCACCTGGAAGTTGGTTACTTATTCCCGGTTCCTTATTTGCGATGTAGTTGACAGAGCAGCGTGTCCTTTTTCTGTGTGTTTTAACTCACTTACACATCTTGCTCAATTAATATATTCTACTATTTAAAAAAAGAATCGCTCCTTCTTTAAAAAAAAAAAAACGAAAATATTAATAACGCCCCATTTAACCCCCTTAGACAGCTTGTTCACTAAATATCGCGGTATCCCTAGATAGGTTATCACACCCTCTTTGCAAAAACACTAAAGATTTTAGTGAGCAAGCTGTACCCCACAATCAGCAGCACCCCAAAATGCAGCCCATTATAACCAATAGAGAACGCATGGGGGCACGTCTTTGATGCCCAATTTACCCCCCTTAGACGGCTTGATCACTAAATATCGAGGTATCCCTAGATAGGGTATCATCTCCTCATTGCAAAAACACTAAAGATTTTAGTGAGCAAGCCGTCAAAGGCAGGTAAATGGGGCATCAAATGACGTGCCCCCATGCGTTCTCTATTGGTTATAATGGGCTGCATTTTGGGGTACTGCTGATTGTGGGGTACGGCTTACTCACTAAAATTGTTAGTGTTTTTGCAAAGAGGAGACGATAACCTATCTAGGGATACCTCTATATTTAGTGAGCAAGCCATCAAAGGCGGGTAAATGGGTCATCCAAAGACGTGCCCCCATGCGTTCTGTATAGGTTATAATGGGCTACACTTTGGGGTGCTGCTGATTGTGGGGTACGGCTTGCTCACTAAAATCTTTAGTGTTTTTGCAAAGAGGGTGTGATAAACTATCTAGGGATACCTCGATATTTAGTGAGCAAGGTGTCTAAGGGGTACACCGGGCATCCAAAGACGTGCCCCCATGCGTTCTCTATTGGTTATAATGGGCCACATTTTGGGGTGCTGCTGTTCGTGGGGTACGGCTTGCTCACTAAAATCTTTAGTGTTTTTGCAATGAGGAGACGATAACCTATCTAGGGATACCTCGATATTTAGTGAGCAAGCCGTCTAAGGGGATAAATTGGCATCAAAGACGTGCCCCATCTGTTCTCTATTGGTTATAATGGGCTACACTTTGGGGTGCTGCTGATCGTGGGGTACGGCTTGCTCACTAAAATTTTTAGTGTTTTTACAAAGAGTGGGTTATACCCTATGTAGGGATACCTCGATATTTAGTGAGCAAGCCATCTAAGGGGGGTAAATGGGTCATCCCAAGACGTGCCCCCATGCATTCTCTATTGGTTATAATGGGCTACACTTTGGGGTGCTACTGATCGTGGAGTACGGCTTGCTCACTAAAATCTTTTGTCTTTTTGCAAAGAGGGGCTTATAACCTATCTAGGGATATCTCGATATTTAGTGAGCAAGGCGTCTAAAGTGGGTTAAATGGGGCGAAACAAGCGGGTAATATAGGGTACCGCTATGCTGCTGATACAGATTTGTTATTTATATTTTCGGGTTTTTTTTAAAGAAGGAGCGATTATTTTTTAAATAGTGGCAATATATTAATTGAGCAAGATGTGTAAGTGAGTTAAAACACACAGAAAAAGGACACACTGCTTTGTCAACTACATCACAAATAAGGAACCGGGAATAAGTAACCAACTTCCAGGTGGTCATTCTGGTGTGATTACAGTTGTGATGGCGAACTTAAACTCGCTTGGAGAAAAAAAAAATAGTTTGTTTGATATTTCAGTGTGAAACCAAGTGAAGCAAAATTGCAACATTTTAGTTGGTTTGCAAGTGGATTCTGAATCACATCTTTATAAACGAACTAGGCATGAAAAGGCCTTAACTCCTCTGTCTCGATCTCACTACAGGTTGAGCGGCTCTCTGTTGATGACGTCACTCTGCTGACAGTTCCCTTAGCTCAACTACAGACAGTGGCCCTGTGTCTACCGCTCACAGACAATATAACTCTGGTTCAACATGAGCATTTATTATTTAAATGCAAAATAAAACCTGTTCAATTACAATTCTTCTAATAATATATCACAGCTAAGACTGGACTACAATTGTTTACCAACAATTACACAAGTATACTTTCAAACAAGCACTTCATATTTAAGAAGGTTAATAAGGTTCAAACTCTGAGGTTTTTCATATGCGCCTAACAAGTGCGATTTAAGATAACTATTTTATCAAGTTCTATGTGTTGTAATTACAATTAATTAGTCTAGTTCCACAAGGGAAAAACAAATTAAATTATACTCTACGGTTCCTTGAAGAAGACTCATAAGTCTGTAGAATAAATCTTCCTTTGTAGTTGAATGTTCACTTCGTTGCCACAAATCTTCAAACCCAAGTTGGGGCTCCTTTATCTTCAAAACCCAAGTGGGGGTTTTACACATATCCCGTGTGTTCCTTTATCTTCAAAACCCAAGTGGGGGTTTCACACACAGTCTGTGTGTTTTCTTCGTTCCTTGAATGCTTTGCCTCGAAGGCAGGCAGTCTCATTATGCTGTGGTTACGATTGGAAACAGAAGCTTGTATCCGAGCCTGGAATGGTTCTTTTCGATGCGTAGATAAACTGACTCGCAGGTGTCTCTTTTTCCTATCAGCAGGAGTCCTGAACATGGAGCTTTCTTTGACATTCGTTTATTGCAGGGTACAGAATCTTCTTGCAGTCAAGAGGTATAAAGCTTAACGCTATCTTCTCTTATGGAGTCATGTTAGACTCAGAAACCAATTCAGAAACCAATTCAAAGTTCTTGCTGCAACTTGCCAGTTCTTATAGGACTTTCACATAAATATATACATTACCCCTACAACTATCTTCCATTATGTTGCCTCACCCTGCATGGTATGAATATATTATCTAATTAGGACTTCCTTCTGCTGTCTCCAGCTTTCATTTCCTCCATAAATTCTGATCGGATGCTCCGATCTATTTATGATCCTGTAGAGCCCCTTTGTGTCGGGTTCAGTTAAGGTCCGCTGGTCAGAGAGCTCACTATCCCCTCCTTTGTGTTGGGTGCTCCGAAGTTGCTCCAGTCAATAGTTCACATGCTGCCCTGCATACTGAATGAATGATTCCAAGAGATTAGTTCAGATATGTACTTATATCAAAAATAGGTGTTAATTCCAGACAATTGTGCCTACATAGGACAAGCACTTTTTTATAAGTAATACAAAATGTATTTATTTAATTTAATGCATCCTCAATTAGTTCAATAACACAAGAATGTGTCATGATGTGTCATCGCTGGGGTAATGTGTATCTAATCGCTTTTCAAGGGTTGCCCAAGGAGAGAGCACAGATGGTGTTGAGTAACATTAAACACTTACCAGTTATACAACTGTAGTGAAAAACCTGCTTCCAGATGCTCTGTCTGACACTTTAGACAAGAGCGTAGGTCTTAAACTTTTAAAAACATTTGCATTGAGTGAATGTAAAACACATACAGCAACCAGCAGACACTTCTTCACACAGTGTGGTGAGGGTATGGATTGGGTTACCTAGCCATGTTCTTAATGTTGAAATCACTGAGATCCTTTGGAACCCGACTTGACAAAAAGTCAACCAGGTACTTGGAAGCAGACTAGCACTGATGGGCCGAACGGCTTCCTCTTGCTCGTACATTTTTTCAGGTTCTTATGTACTGTGTGGAACAGATGCTTAATAAAATGAAACATATTGGTACAGACTGTGCCAGACTACGCCAATAAGAAAGAAAGAACCTTTCTCTTGTTTCCAAGTGGGATTAAATATTCACCCACCTCCCTCTCCGTCTCCCAAACCCTGCACTGGTACAGTTGTATTACAGAAGACAAAGAATTCCTTTGCAGGAGGATCCCTCGGTTATGAGAGATTAATCCTCTGTTTCACCCACTGTAACACAGTGAGGGAGCTCTGTTGCAAAACAAAAATGCTTTGGGAGGCATTCATGCCGACCGATAGGAATAGATTGACGAAGATCTTGTGAATGGTAATTAAATTGATTATGCAGGATCCGTAGCCGTCTCGGGACAATGGAATTCGAGGGGATGTTTTAATCAGAGGATGGAGATTAATAGACTGGCTGATGATGCTGGTCGGTTGGCCACAATAGCCTACATTTATAGTTTGTGTTGCCACATAGTCAATTTGCCTTTAATTGTCTTCTATTGCCTACCCTCCCCCTCCCTTTATTACAGCATTTTTTTTTTCTCCTGAGTTAATAGCCTGAATGTTAATTTAGCCTGGAGAGTTTATTTAATACTCCTGATGGTGACTGACAGTACAGTGAAGCCTCATTAATGAAAATAGTGTGTTCATGGGACACATTGCATTGTGAAAGGAGAAAAAATCATTTTAATGTTACTAAAAGAAAACAATAAACTGAGGGTGCTAAAGAGAACTGAACAGGAACTTTACCTAGGGTGATCACCCGTTCCTAAAAAAGGATAATTTAAAGCAATTACATTTATTTTATTTTAAACCAAAGCAATTTGTTTGACAGGTTTTAGAACCATTTCTTACACATTTTGTTTTTCTGTTTCAGTCGCCAACTGGGAAATTACTTACATTAACAACACATTAAGCAAATTGCATTGCTATAAAAAGACAGTCATTACATTCTCAGTTTTAGATTCACAAATTACTATAAAGAAAATAAAGGTTTTCATAAACTAGTGCTGACAGTGTTCTAAATCGTTTTTCAAGCCATTCAGTCAAGTACTTCACTTCGTTATATTGTTTCAAACTAGTTAAGCTTGTACATTCTCAGGCAGCCAAACTGACATCTTGTTTCAGGTCTGTCGATAGTAGTGACTTATTTCAATCACGGAAACAAAGCAAATACATTGTCAAGTTTACACAGCAGTTAACTCGTTTACAGTTGCACATGATACATGCACACACAGCACTAGCAACAACCAGGGAAAGGAAGGACAGACACACACATACAGATACAGATGTGGCGCTCTCCATATACTGTACGTAAATATTTTCACTTGTAATAATTGCAATGAAATAAATTGTTACAGTCCTCATGAAAATAAATGTTAATTATTTATAGTAAAGTTGTATTTCATACTGTTTTCACTACAGAACAGCCTCAGGCTGAAGTCAAGATGCGTAAATATTTACGTCTCCAGCTGAATTTAAGCCCTGAGTATAAGTAATAGCAAGTATCCTGTTAGAGTTGTACCAGCTCAAAAAGAGAATACAAACTACTGGTGGCGCGAGTTTAGCTTTTTGTTATGTAGAAACCCCACCAATACTTTAAGTTGTGCATTTAAATTACATTGTGGTACTTTATGGTGTGTGTGTAAGGGCTCACGTAGCAGTGGCACCAAGGTTATATACCGAGCATCAAAAGAAACTTATCACTATTATAACACATTTATTTTCGAAAAAAAACAAAGTATATAAATGATGGACTGTGGCAATGTGCCCCGCCCCTGTGTGTATTTTTGTGTTTTATGTTGCGTGTAGTGTGTTAATGTTGGTGTATTGTAGTTTGTACACGGGATATTATGCGGGTAATGAGCACGAGTGTTTAAAATGTATAATTGTGTTTGGGCACGGGGATTGCACTTCACTTCACGTGCATTTAAAGTATGTAATAATATGTGAGCACAGGGTTGCACAGAATTAGTTCACATGCTGGGATTCAAGTGAATAATTAATTAGTAATTGAATCCCGGCACAACAGTATATATTGATGCACAAAGCTCTCACTCGGGGTTGGATGTTCGGTGAGGAGAGAAGGAGCGTAAAGGAAACTAAAAGAAACTAAAAGAATAATTGTTATTTGTTTTGACTCACCGTGTTTGTTTGTCTGTTAGTCCACTGTTTGTTTAAGTGTTAGTCTGTTTTGTTTGTCTATTTATTTTGGCTGCAAGTGCCTTGTGCTGTTTTTGTTTAAAAACTTTTTTATTGTGTTCATTATTAAACCGTGCAGCAGCGCAATTCACATTTCACTTCGCAGCACGGTGTGTTTCTTCAGGGTCTGACGTCACCACTACAGTCTGCTTGTCACATGGACATTGACTATGTTTTTGGTTTCTTTTTAATCACTCGGTCATTCATTGTTGACCGTGACACGCTTGACTGACTATGCCTGAAGCATAGGCACTTAATCGCCTAATTAGTGATACAGTTGATTGGACACTGGATATGGAGTTTTTGCATTTTGAAAAGGTGGTCACCCTAAGTTTACCGTTTAAAAAGAAAAATAGAATTAAAGACTTGAGTAAACGCTTTGAAAATGAGGCCAGACATCTGGTACTATACTAGGTTAAAGAAAGTTCTGTTTATTGCCTTGAACTATGACAACCAGCTCTGAACCACTATGCAAAAGAGCCTGGTTCGTCGGCTGAGCTTTTATCCTCGTCTCCCAGATGGGTGAGAATCAGTATTGGACAGTGCATAGCATCGCCCTGCCTGTAACACAAGCAGTGTATATTGTAGATCCCCACTGGAAGCGGTTGCATATAGCCCCTCAAAAGTTTACCATGGTATTTTTGTACTATATTTTTTAAATTTTACCCCTATGCTTTTCCTCTGGTTTTACTATGCATTTACCATAGTCCTCCATGATTTGCCACATTTAACATGCTTTACCTCTCTGGGCTTTACAGTGCTTACCCATGTGTTTACTATACTTTATCACACTTTGCTATTCATTTACAGTGGGAAACTTTCCCAGCAGCCTTTCTTTGACATATTTCACGTCAAAGAATAAATAAAGTGAAAATTGTAGTTCCAGGGCTGCAGTGTGGATGCTATAAGTCACAGAGGTCAGCCGTGCTCTCCTCAAACAACCGTTCCTACAGCTGGGGGTTAAGGCAAGTGGAAATTGGCAATAAGAACACAGCTCTTTGAAAGATAGATTGAAGGTGACAGTGAAGTTAGCGTTTAGATTTTGGCAAGTGAATACTGTATTCTGCATAAATAAATAAAAAGCCTTCTGTTAGCTCATCCTGTCACACAACTGGAATGACATTGGCACTGTGGACAAGCAGAGCTGGAATCAGAACGACAGCTACAGTCAAACCAATGTTTGTAAAGAAACAGCGCAGGACAAAGACTGTTTAAAATATATATTTGTTAAATTGTGTGTGTGTGTGTGTGTGTGTGTGTGTGTGTGTGTGTGTGTGTGTGTGTGTGTGTGTGTGTGTGTGTGTGTGTGTGTGTGTGGACACTACTTCTTAGAAATGTCTGTAAAATAATTCTGCTGGTTGAGCAAGTTCCACGTTAAGATAAGTAGGCTTACTCCTTTGACATTCACAAAATATCATAATAAATCGCTCACCTTTTTGATCTGCCCCCCTCAATCACAGTGTGCTGTCTGCTCGGCTGCTCAGAAATGACTCCTAAGTGGGGTCCCCGAGCAGCTCACCTGGTAGAAACGCAGCCACGTGGTGTGCAGGCTGAGTCATACAGCACAGGTTCGTGTCCTCGCTCTGGCTCTGGAACCGGCAGGGACTGTTTCTCATCATCACATTACAGAGAACCGTGCTGGCCAGGTGCCCTGTGAGCTCAGGGCAGACACCTGCAGGGCTGGCCTTTGTCCTCCAGAGGTCGGCAGCTCGCCGACATCTGCTCTCGAGTTCCTGGGTGAAAAAGCTGGCTTGGTCGTGGGATCGGAGGCGTCCACTGAACCCTCGGGTCTCCTGAGCCATGTGGGGAATTGCTGCGGTGAGGGGAAAAAGCAAAACATGTTGTATAATTTACAGGAGCCCCTAAGCCTAGGTCAGTGGACACCTGGACCAGGTGCAGTGGTTGTTTGCCACCACTAGGGTACCAGCAATGGTAGCCCTAGTGCAGAAGGATATATAGATATATATATATATATATATATATATATATATATATATATATATATATATATATATATATATATATATAGGTGTACATTAATATTTACAAAAGGTAAAAAAACACTAAGAAAACAAAAGTTGACCACGTAATTGCCATGCGCTACCTCCGGTATACAGGAGAGTCCCGCATCAGGAACGCTACACTACCATAAATTAAATAAACACTGGTGGGATTCAAATCCCCTAAATGAATCATTACTAAAGTATACCAAGGATCCCGGTTCAACACATGGTGGCCCTCGAGCTTGGTTCACTTACCCTGGTTTAACACAGTCGTAAGGTTTTCAGTTTGTAACTAAACAACACACGGCATGGAACAGCACAGAACAAGGACTGGCTTTCCAGCCCCTTTTTAAAGGCAGGTGACCAGGGTCATTTGATTGTCAATTGTTCAATTCACACCTGGTCACCTGCTGCACATTGAGTTTCAATTAGGCAGACTTTATTTGAGAAAAAAATACAAAAGAAACATACAGTATTTGTCATTTACAAAACCCACCAATGTTATTTATAATCAAACAACAAACATATTTTATATAAACCACCACCAAATATACAGTAATTTACAGGGGCAGGTCTCACCCCTGTCACACTGACCTACACATAAAACAAGTGAAATACTAATACTACGTGAATTAGTGAAGGACCCTTATGAAGTAAAATATAGGACTTGTACACTATGCTCTCAACATGACCTAAAAGTGAATTAACCCAATTAGTGAATTATGGCATTGTGAATACAGCTGCAATTATATAATTTAATAAATTGATAGCTTTAAATGCCATTTTAAGTGTTGTTTGTTTTTACATTTCACTTAGTGCAGTATTGCATGGTGTTTGCAAATGTTCTGATTGGTTCTGGTGAAATGAATCTCCTCCTAGTGGCTGATGAGTTAATGATACTGACATCAGCATAAGACTCGTAACTCTTGACCGCAGAGCTTGCACTGCAGTTCAATGGAAACACATTCATCTTTCAACCCTGTGGTGTGTGGTTCGCATCCAGCCCTTGCCTTTCCTTTTAATCCCATGGGCTGCGGTGCTAATTCATTAAAAATGTTCTGTTGCTGCAATACCGGAAGTATAAAAATTACATTAAAATTACATTTGAAGTTACTTACTCTTCAGCATTTAAAAATAGAAATAAACTAGCATCAATTAAAAAAATTATGCCCCATAGCTTGTTCCTTTGGTGACGCTGTGACTGAATAGTAGAAAGGCCAATGAAAGCAGTGTGTGGCTAGTCGCTGATTTCAAGTACATTAGTGTACATTTTATCCAGCTGCAGAAATATCCCTTCCCTTTATGGAAAAAGTGGCATCCCATCAAAGCCTAAACAGATTGCTTTGTAAGCAGTCATCTGCAAGCAGTAATGTTTTTTTTTTCAAGAGATAGTTCATCATCGTGATCAGATTTGTTCAACTTACAGAAAAAACAAAGCAGAAGTGTGGCCATTGAGTGCCGGCTGTTGAACGACTGTGGCAAAGTGGCTAGTGAAGGGGTACAGGTGTAGCAGTGATGGGGAGCAGGAGTAAAAGACAAACAATGTTACTTGGTGAAAAACGTGCTTTTATTTGTAATCCCGGTCTGGTGACCGTCAAACCATAAATCCCCCGGCTATACACAGCAATGTGTAAAGCACGGGGAAAACGCAAAAACACAGTCCTGAACACAAAACAATACACGGTCACCAGTCCGGGTGAGTGCAGTCGTGCTGGTGCAGAGTGAAATCACAGGTAAGGGTGAACGCTTAGTGCAGTGGTGCTCGGATTTAGTGCTGACCTCTGCGACAGCTCCGAGGTGTGTTTAACTGTCTGGTGGTGGAAGACAATGAACAGTTAGACAGACAGACACAAACAAAGACAATACTTCACACACAAACGCTTCCTCAATCACTTTCTGAGAGCTCCTCTCTCAGTCCTTCTCTCCTTGCTCTACCCAAACGAAGGAGAAGATCAGCGCTACCCTGGTCTCTATATGTAGTCCCAGATGATTTCCAGGTAAACGGTTGCAGCTGCCTTATTACTTGCAGCTGCCCCTCGCTTACCTTTCACGCCAACACGGTCCTACAACAGAGTCTCGCTTCCTTCCAGGCTGACCCACTTCCCGTCCCGAAACGAACTGTCAGGCCAGCCCTTCCAGATACTTCTCCTCTCGCTCTTTAGCGCCTCACAGGTCGGGAGGGAGATTTACCACCAGAACTCATTATATTTCTGTCACATATCCCACCGCCAGAGTGGAGCCGAAGGAACACTCGGCTAAATCTACCTTTCCCATTACCCTCCCGGAAAAATAATCCGCATTTTGGTGGTCTTTCCTGCACGGTGTACCATATGGTACATGAAGGGCTGCAATGCCAGATACCACCGAAGTTATCCGGCATTGCTGTCCTTCATTGTGCTTAACCATGTGAGTGGGGCGTGGTCTGTGACCAGATCAAATGAGTGTCCCAGCAGGTAGTATCGTAAAGAGTGAGTAGCCCATTTAATGGCCAAACACTCCTTTTCGACTATGGAGTAGTTACGCCCCGAGGCAACATCTTTTACTTATGTACACTATCGGGTGTTCTACTCCAGCTACCTTTTGGGACAAGACAGCACCCAAACCTACATCCGATGCGCCGGTGTGGAGGATGAATCTCTTGGTGAAATCTGGAGTAATAAGAGTGGGGGCCTGGCAAAGTCTACGCTTAATCGTATCAAACGCCCCTGACACTCAACTGACCATTTTATTAAATTTGGGGCACTCTTTTGGTGAGGTCCACTAACGGGTTAACCACTGTGGCGCACTCGGGATGAAACGGCGGTAATAACCGCTAAGCCCAGTAGTGACCTCACCTGAGTCTTGGTTTTGGGGATCGCTGCATCAACCAAAGCCTGGACTTTGGTGACCACAGGTCTCACTCTTCCATTTCCCATTATAAATCCCAGATATTGAGTTTCTTGTTTTGCAAACGCACATTTTCTCAAGTTAGCTGTCAGCCGGGCTGCCCTTAGAGACTGAAGAACGGCTGCAACCCTAGCCAAATGCTCTCGCCAGGTGGAGCTGTAAATCACCACGCCATCAATATACGCTGCTGCATATTCATGATGTGGGCGTAAAACCTGGTCCATCAGTCTCTGAAAGGCAGCGGCGCACCATGTAGCCCAAATGGCATGGTTTTAAAGTGGAACAGCCCTTCTGGTGTTGAAAATGCGGTTTCTCTCTGAGCTGCGGGTTAAAGGGATTTGCCAGTATCCCTTCGCCAGGTCCAGAGTGGAAATAAACCTCGCTTTTCCCAGTCTGTCTAAAAGTTCGTCGACCGAGGCATGGGATACGATCGAACTTAGCAATAGCGCTTACCTTACGGAAATCAACGCAGAAGCGGTTGGTGCCGCCTTTCTTAGCCACTATGACAATCGGACTGCACCACTCGCTCCTGGAAGGTTCAATCACCCCAAGCTCGAGCATATCCCATACCTCTTTGCTAACGCCACTTCGCCGACTTTCTGGGATCCGCACGGTCTCTCTCGCACTGTGACACCTGGTGGAGAGATAATGTCATATTCAACTAAGTTCGCTCTGCCGGGCACGCCAGAAAAACATCGCTGAACTCCTCAATAAGCTTACGCAGCTCTCTTTGCTGATCTGGAACCAATTGTTCCCCATTGAAATCACTCTTGTGCGCTGGGTCTCTGGACAGGGGCCTAAATCATCCTCCATATTGCCTGGGGCTATAAACAAGACCTCCCTTGCCTGCCAGGGCTTTAACAAATTGACATGGTAAATTTCACGCTCATTCCGCGATCGGGCTGTCTAATTTCATAATTTACTTTCCCTATAGCCCGAATCACCTCATACGCCCCTGCCATTTAGCACACAGTTTTGATTCTGATGAGGGAAGTAGCAGCATTACCTTGTCCCCTGGTCGAAAGGTTCGAACTGCGCATTTTTGTTGTAATGCTGCTGCTGTTGGTGCTGAGCCGATCTGAGGTTGTCCTGGGCCAAACGACCGACCAAATCCAGGCGATCTCTTAGTAGGAGCACATACTTCACTACATTTTTGGACGAGCCTTTGTGCTCCTCCCACCCTCCCTCAGCAGGTCAAGAATGCCGCGAGGCTGCCGGTCGCACAGGAGCTCAAAGGGGAGAACCCCGCTGAACTCTGCGGCACTTCTCTCACTGCAAAGAGGAGGTAGGGAAGAAGCGATGCCCAATGTTTCTGCTCCTGTGTTACAAATCGCCTCAGCATCGACTTTAAAGTTCGATTAAAACGCTCCACCAGACCGTCCGCTTGTGGATGGTAAACGGACGCCCTGATGGGACGTATTTTTAATATTTTATACACTTGCTGTAACGTGTTGGACAGAAAATTGGTTCCGTGATCGGTCAAAATCTCCTTGGGAATCCCTACTCTAGCCATAATCTGCGCTTAACTCAGTGGCTATTGCAGCGCACTAGTGGACCTCAATGGAACTGCCTCCGGTATCGCTGCATAATCCACCACCACTAATATATGCGTATACCCGAGTCAGAAGGTAGCAAAGGGCCCACTATGTCCATTGCAATGCGCCGAACGGAGTGGAAATAATCGGCAGTGGGACCAAAGGGGCGGGCGACTCGACCCGGCGCTACTCGCTGGCAGTCTGGGCATGTGGCTACATATCTCGACACATCAGTATGAAGACCTAGCCAATAGAATCGAGCTAATATTCGCTCCTCGCCTTCTCGGCCCGAGGTGCCCCGCAAAGGGATATCATGCGCCAGCCTCATGACCTCGGGCCGACAAGACGGGGAACCAACAATTGCGCTACAGGCTGTCCTGTGCCCGCGGCTAGGTTTACCCTATACAGTAATTGCCCCTTGATACTGAAATGTGGATATACTAGCGCCCCAGCGCCATCAACATCCTTACCTTCAATGGACCGACCTGTCCCCAAGCTGCACCAGTGACGGTCGTTATGTTGGCCCCACACTAGGTCCGCGCTTGAGTACCACGGGTCCGTACATTGAGAGGGGCTGGAATAACCTCTGCTCTAGTTGGCCCAGTAACCTCGCTCCTCGGTCACACTGCGCTCCCACTCCCTTCGACTGGCGCTTGTTACCATTGCCGCACTCTCCCACCAGACCCCAGCCTTGTCTCAACAACGCCCTCCCATTTTGCGGTCCGTCTCTCCTTATTTGTTTTTCTAGGACGGAAAAAGGAGAAAACATTTCAGTGTGAAAAGGAAACACATCACCAATTCGTTCCTTTTCTCTCTGCCACGCTTACGTGTGTGGCCGAGACTGCCACTTTTGCACTAAATCTCTGAATTTTGGCCAGTCTCGCCCAGAATAACTGGGTGTGGCAACCTTTCCGCCACCCCGACTACAAGGTGACGCTTTATCGGACCTACCGATAAATATACTTTTATTGTGGGGTATGTCGCCGTGTCTCCATGGATACAGGAGATGGCCACCTGACCTCGTGGTCGCCACGACACACCGCCCAGGAGAGCTGTCCTAATCAAGGTCTGCTCACACCCTGTGTCCACTAATGCGGGTTTTCACATTCCCTAAAACCACATTGATTAGACAAGGCCCCTCCCGACCATTTTCCCCACACTTACCAGTCTCAGGTGCCCAATTGCACGCCGCCACGCCACACTCCATGGCAGCGGGCATGACCTGGCCAGATGTCCCGCTGGTGGCACCTAAAACAGATAGGAGGGACAGAGGGGGCATAGGGAGTAAATCTGTCCCGCTGCTGGTATGGCAACGGGCAGGGCAGCACCTCTACCCCAGCTGGGGCCAACCTTGGTCTCCATGGGGGAGGCAAGGGGCCCAATGGGGTCGGCGCCTGGGAGGTCTGGGTCCTGGGAACACGGGGGTGGGGGTGGTGGTGTTGGAGGAGAGGGAGAGAGAGGGCGATTGTTCAAGGGCAGGGGTCGATAGGATCCCGATCCGGCAGACGCCAGGGAGTCCTCGAAATCTTCAGCCAATTTGACTGCCTCCTCCAGGGTGTCAGGGTTGTGGCGCCAGATCCACGCTTGGGTTTCGGCGCCGACCACATGGCAGAATTGCTCTACCACAATGGCTTCCCCATCTGTTGGGCGGTCTTCTTCCCTGGGGTCAGCCAATGCACCATGTGGTCGCGACAACCGCTTCTGCCACCACCCTGGGGCGTGTCTCTGGGGCTCTCCGTACTCCCTAAACCGCGCCCGTGGGTCTCCGTTGTTATATTCAGGCGGCGGAGAATAGCCTGCTTGACCAGGTCGTAGTCGGTGGCGTGATGGTCGCTCATCGCCTGGTACGCTGCCTGAGCCTCCCCGATCAGGCAGGGACCCAGCTGGCTGGCCCAGAACTCCCGCGGCCAAGCCGCCGCTGTGGCCAGCCGCCGAACGCCACCAAATACGCCCGGGTCATCCTCCGCCGACATTTTCATCGCCCGTGCCTTCGGGGCGACATCAACGGTATTGTGGTAGGGGCTGTTGCTGCGGCAACGGCCAGCCCTACCCGCTCAATGAGCGCCGTGTAGCGCCCTCCCTCCTTCTCTCCTCTGCGCCCCGCCTGCTCTCCAGCGCCTGCAGCAGCTCCGCCAGTGTGTTGCGGTCCATGATCCCGTGTTCTGACACCACGTGTGGCAAAGTGGCTAGTGAAGGGGTACAGGTGTAGCAGTGATGGGGAGCAGGAGTAAAAGACAAACAATGTTACTTGGTGAAAAACGTGCTTTTATTTGTAATCCCGGTCTGGCGACCGTCAAACCATAAATCCCCCGGCTATACACAGCAATGTGTAAAGCACGGGGAAAACGCAAAAACACAGTCCTGAACAGACAACAAATACACGGTCACCAGTCCGGGGTGAGTGCAGTCGTGCTGGTGCGGAGTGAAACACAGGTAAGGGTGAACGCTTAGTGCAGTGGTGCTCGGATTTAGTGCTGACCTCTGCGACAGCTCCGAGGTGTGCTTTAACTGTCTGGTGGTGGAAGACAATGAACAGTTAGACAGACAGACACAAACAAAGACAATACTACACAAACACACGCTTTTTCAATCACTTTCTGAGAGCTCCTCTCTCAGTCCTTCTCTCTCTTGCTCTACCCAAACGAAGGAAAAGATCAGCGCTACCCTGGCCCCTATATGTAGTCCCAGTATGATTTCCAGGTAAACGGTTGCAGCTGCCTTATTACTTGCAGCTGCCCCTCGCTTACCTTTCACGTCAACACGGTCCTACAACAGAGTCTCGCTTCCTTCCAGGCTGACCCACTTCCCGGTCCCGGAAACGAACTGTCAGGCCAGCCCTTCCAGATACTTCTCCTCTCGTTCTTTAGCGCCCTCACAGGTCGGGAGGGAGATTTACCACCAGAACTCATTATATTTCTGTCACAACGACACTTGGAAAATGCAGTCGCATCATGCTCACAAGATCCATGCTTTATATTGCCAAGACGCCAGCAAACCAATCAATATCTACTGTATTGAGGGACTGTGGGTTTATCCAGTCTTCCCTCAGGACCTGTTTCCTTTTCCACTGCTTTATGCCTTTGACAAGCTGTATGCTTTGTTGCTATCTAGTCTGAGCAGTGTCTAAAACAGCTCTGGGGTGTTTGGAGAGCGCTGCAGGCAGGCAGGCAGTGCAGTGGCTTGGCACTTCAGCCCACTGAATTGAATGGCGAGGCAAGCTCTGCATGGGGAATGCTAACCCCATGGTTCAAAGAGGAACGTCTTACCATTCAACTATAGAGCAAGCTCTGTAGTCGAGAGGTAAGTATGTGTCAGTATTAAGAACTTGTCAGCCGCTAAGAGGAGAGTCATTACATCCCTTCCCTCCACATTTAGTCAAAGCTAGTCCTGAAGCGTAAACACAAGTGTGCATCCGCCCAGGCTGAGCGAGGGAGTTTCAACATGGGGCTCATTATAACCGCGACCACTCGCTGTCCCCAAGGATTCAGAGCAACTTTAGAGGGAATTACGCAAGCCAGCATGCATACTACAGCTTACAGTGCAAAGAACAAAGACTTTAAATTACCTGACTTTAAATTACACTTCAGCCCACTGAATTGAATGGAGAGTCAAGGGCTGTACGCGAACCGCAAACCAAACGATTCAAACACGACAAGCATGCACTGTAGTGGAGAGGGAAGGAAGTCTGTGTCTTATGCTGATGTCAGTATTATGAACTCATCAGGCACGAGGAGGAGATCCATTACACAGAGGGGGGACATGCTAGAATGCAGCACTTCTATTATTAGGAGTTACTGTCACACCTGCATAATATCACTTCTGTTAACGTCACCTTCCTTTTATTTTTACCACACTGAAATTTCCTGACCAAAATATAAGGACGGGTCAATGGGGACAAGCTCAAACTCCGCTTCCCAGCATAATTTTAGATCAGTCCCTTTGAAATGATATTACAATGGTTTAATTTCTGTTTCATTTCCATATCCTTGGCAAGGAAGATGAATTCAAAGCTCTGTCCGGGTACCAGATGAAGGGCTGCTGTATGTGTTAGAAGATGTGAGTGTGTGTGTGTGCGTGCGTGTCAGATATAAACTGTCACAAGATCAGTGTTAAAGGAATTGCATATGGAACAGCTTATATAAACCAATGCAGGTGAGGGAGGAATATACAGCATGAATGACATGAAATAGATCCAAATGTCACCATCCATATTTTTTAATGAAGAGTATTTTATTTTCAAATTACAAATCATGCGTGCTCTTCTTAAATAGAAAGTAAATTATAAAGTAAAGTAATTTTTTATATTTCCCTTACTAATTGATGGGGTTTGCAATTATTTTTATCTTTTTATCGTAGAGCAGCAATGTGGAGTAGTGGTTAGGGCTCTGGACTCTTGACCGATGGGTTCAATCCCAGGTGGGGGACACTGCTGCTGTACCCTTGAGCAAGGTACTTTACCTAGATTGCTCCAGTAAAAACCCAACTGTATAAATGGGTAATTGTATGTAAAAATAATGTGATATCTTGTAACAATTGTAAGTCGCCCTGGATAAGGGCGTCTGCTAAGAAATAAATAAATAAATAATAATAATTTTTAAATAAGTAGGCTACCAAAGACCCTGAAAGAAACAAAATAATACATGCTCAACAAACAATATATTTATAATCTATGTTTATTTATTTATTTTTCCATTTGAATTCTTTGTTAGAGAATGAGTCAGAAGACAAATATCAGCTTTCTTTACTCTGCCCTCCAGAACCCTTCTAAATGTTTCCTACAGTAAAAGCTCAGCAAAGTCTAATGAAGCACAATGAAAGCGTAGTAAAGCATAGGTCAGCACTGTGAAGCACAGAGAGGTATGGTAAAGCATATTAAAAAACATGGCACACCATGGTAAGCTATGGTAAATACATATTAAAACCATGGGAAAAGCATGGGAAAAGTACATACGTACTGTACAAAAAATACTGTGCTAACCTTTGTAAGGGACAAATGTCAGTTTTCTTTTCTCTGACCCCCAGAACCCTCCATCAGTCACTTTAAACCAATTCTGATCGCTCCTGATCTGATATATATATATATATATATATATATATATATATATATATATATATATATATATATATATATATATATATATATATATAACACAATGTGTTTTTGTGTTGTTTCAATATCTGAGATGTTTTGATTAAATCTAGATTAGCCTGTCTCTACCTGGCAGATGGCAGGAGACCTGCCTCTGAAGCACAGCAGGCTCCTTGCCACTCTCACATCCAGCACAGGGAAGTGTCATCCAGCCCCGTGGCCACATGCAGCTGTTACCTGGGTTGAAGAGGGAGCGGCTGTAAGGTGGTTTAACAAGCAAACAAAAACTAGACCGTTGCTGTTTCTGAAATCCAAAAACAACACGTAATGTTTATTTGACCTGACCCTCCCCTGTCTGCATTCTCTTTTTATCTCTTTTCTAATTCCATACATTTCCTCTGCCATGCACATTCACTCACTCTGTCAATTTTTTTGTTTTGAATGAAACCTGTGTTTTAGCAAACTTATTTCATCTAAAAACATGGTCTCTGGTACCAAGTTAAAGAAAACACTTTTTTGATCTTTTTTTTTTCTCTTAAACTGGATATATTACTTAAATGAAGGGATGTTTTCAACACAACTTAGTAAGGGAAAGTGGACCATTTAGAGCCCCTTTCACACTGGCATGCTCTACCCGGGTCGTGACCCGGGGTCATGCAGGTCGGCTATGCGTTTTAATACTGTGTTTTGAAGAAGCAGGGTCGACCTGGGTGACAGAAGCAGGTACACAATGCGTGTAAGCAATGTCCTGGAAGCAGCAACATTTTCGTCTGTTCAGGCTTTTGAGGTAGCGTGCTTGTTACGGACGCTTTCCTCCAAGCTTCTCTGGATTGAATCGTCGGCCCAGATGTTGATTAGAGAAAATGTTTCTTCATTCTCTGCCGCAATCTGGCTCATGCTGTGTCTCAATCAACAGTAATATGGCTAAACAGAATAAGCAGAAATGTTCCTTGCGGAAGTGAAACCGTCAGGCAGGCGTGGCTGTTTGTTACTTTGTTCACTTACAAACGGCCATCATGCATTTTGTCTCGGGCAGGAGTGTCAGTGTGAAAGGATCTTAGGTCATAGGGCCCTGATCAAAAAGCTTTAACAATTTAAACAATTTAAAGAAAACTGATTATTTTTGTAGCTTTTCATAATGCAGTTTTGTTTTTTTGTTCAGGTGTTTTAGGGTATTGCATAATCCCAAAACATCTTGATTTTAACTGATATTTGTAACCTTCCAGGTACTGTTAGGGTTAGGGTTATTATCCGATTATAAGGTACTGTGTATTTGCCTGCGCTGGTTCTTGCATGCACCAGTGGTTCTTACTTTCACCTTAGAAAGATTCAGATTGCACTCAGCTGAAACTCTTTTACGGTTGAAAATGAGTTTATTGTAAATGACTAAAGGAATAACACCAACTTTAGGTTAACACATTTTAGTTCCAGTTGTGTTTTCTATTCAACATTCAGTCCCTGCCAGTAATTATAATATTAATGAACTGCATAAATACATAAGCTCTCTCTCCGAATTACCAGGCCGTGTGGCATTGTTCCTTTCTGTGCCTCGCAGACCCAGTCTAACACAACCTCTGTACCAGGTGTCACCTCCGCTGTCGAGTGTAAAATTGCTTAAAAGCTGTCGCATCAGGGACACAGCAGGAGGGAGACACTGTCACATACCGTCAACATCTGTTTCTTTTCTGGATTTACAGATGCCAGCTCCAATTTCTCTTCTTACTGACTTGCTGTGACTGAAAGTGGCCTGGGAACAGGAGCTTGACCTCGATGCTCAGATTGCTCACTCAATTTAGAACTTTGGTGACAGTTTTAGCCATCTCATTGCAAAGAGAAAGAAAATGATGATGCATTTTAATGGAATATTCCTAAATCGTACTCCTAAATCATTTGGATGTTCTGACCTGTAACAGGGGGAGCAGCCCTGTACAGGGTTTATTTATTTTTAGAACAGGGTTTCCCCCTCCGCCCGTGCAGATTATTGTTTTGTGTTTGTTTGTTTGTTTTATGATTTATTTGTATTTATGACGGCGAGGTGGCGTGTGTTTATTTGTATTTATTTAAAAATGTATTTACGATGTAGCCGTGTTTTGTTTTTAAAAACAACTCGTGGGAATGCGTGACTGTCAGCTAGTTATTATTGAATTAGCTGACAGTCACGCATAATAAACTCGTGCAGAAGGTGGCCATCTCCCGAATTAATTAAGTGATTTAATTTTGTTGCTAATCGGGAGATGGTCACCTGTATATAAACCTGCAGCACTCTCAGTTCCGGGTGGGTGTTAGAGAGGAGAGAGAAAACGAAACTTTAAAAAAAACCACACCACACCACAACCACACACACACACACACACACACACACACACACACACACACACACACACACACAAACACAAACACAAACACAAACAAACCACACACACCACCACACCACACATAGGCACAGTGAAGGCAATCTGCCCAGCCTGACCTGTGTTTTATTTATTTTGTGTTCGAGATTTGTTTTGTTTACCTGTTTTGTTTTGCTCTGTGAGCAAGTGTTTTTTGTTCGAATATTTATTTTATTTTTGTTGTGTAAAAAAATAAAAACTGCGCAAGCCGTCTTTAACTGCAGTACTTGCCTGGTGTGTGTTTACCTTCCTGCTTCTGCCCTGACGTCACCCCCCAGTCATCCTGTCACATGACCTATTACTCATATTTCAATAAAACACCAAAATAACTTAGATCTTTCTTCATCCGTAACGTTAAACTGGAATGTAAAACTATAAAAACCTGAGTAAAACTAAAGAAACGTCTCATTCTCCGTTCTCACGTTTGTCTTTGAGACTACGAATATAATTATTATTAGCCTGGCAGGGACACATCATAGGAGTCGCATCTTGCTTGCACTGACAGAACAGGTTTTCACATCAGTTCTAATCCACATCCATACACAAACGCTCTGGTGTGAATGTACCATATAGAAACTATGAGGGGCCAAACAGGCCATAATTCATATACTCTCTGTATGTAGTACATTGCTTTGCGTGTGTACTATATTGGTTTGTGTGCGTACTATATTGGTTTGTGTGCGTACTATATTGGTTTGTGTGCGTACTATATCGGTTTGTGTGTGTACTATATCGGTTTGTGTGTGTACTATATTGGTTTGCTTGTGTACTATATCGGTTTGTGTGTGTACTATATTGGTTTGTGTGTGTACTATATTGGTTTGTGTGTGTACTATATTGCTATATTGGTTTGCTTGTGTACTATATTGGTTTGTGTGTGTACTATATCGGTTTGTGTGTGTACTATATCGGTTTGCGTGTGTACTATATTGGTTTGTGTGCGTACTATATTGGTTTGCTTTCTACTATATTGGTTTGCGTGCGTACTATATTGGTTTGCGTGTGTACTATATCGGTTTGTGTGCGTACTGTATTGGTTTGCGTGCATACTATATTGGTTTGCCTGAATAATATATTGATTTGTGTGTGTACTATATTTGTTTGTGTGCATACTACATCGGTTTGTGTGCGTACTATATTGGTTAGTGTGTGTAGTATTAATTTTGTCAGAATATATTGGTTTGCCTGCATAAAATATTGGTTTATGCATATTCATTACTGACTTCTGTGACCTTTAGTGGGTGGAGATTACTCAACAGACAATCACTAACAGCCAAATACCTCATGGGAAGATTTGGAAACACATTTTTGAAAGATGTCATCTGAGCAAGATATAACAGATTATTTTTAAGTATTGATCACACAGTGTCCAGTATTGAAACTGTGCAGAATGATGCTACTCAACTTGAGCGAATTCATCGTCATCTTGGAGATCATCTTCAGTTGATTTTTGAAATTGTTAGTATCCTTGCCTCTTTTTCCATTCAAAATCAAGCTTTCATTATTCTTAATCAAGTACTTCATGCATTAATTTGCCTGTATGAACAACTTGAAGAAAGAATATTGTGGCTAGAAAGAAATGAAGAATTTCTCAGTTTTGCCCCTTCTACAAACCAGAGAGGACTGATTCCTGGTCGTTTTTTCAGTGAACGCCCTGGAAGACCGAGGTAATCCAATATTTATTACACTTATCCTTTTAGTACTAAGTTATATTAGTTACATCTTAACTCCAAACACAATATTTTAAAAAGTGAATATTTTAACATCTAAAGTTATATAGTGATTTTAAAAACACTGCTGTCTATTTCTTGGCTTGGGATTAGATATCCCTGCTTCTTTAAGCACACTGCTTGTTTATTAACTGTATATTGTACATAAAGGTTATTAACTGTATATCATATATTAAGTGATTCTGTTATTGCATTGCTTACTTATTGCTTACTTGTTTAATATCCTCCAGTGTGTATTACAGTTAGCCTATTAGTTATTTTAAGATTTTCAATTTACATTTTAACTTTCAGCAAATGACTGCTGAGAACATTAATGATTATTGATTTCCATTACATGAGAGTAGATGTTAAAACTTCATGCTGATTTGAACTTGGCTCTCGCCAAGATAAGCACCAACTAAGACGTAGCTTCACAGTAAACTAATGTGATCCATATGTGTCTCCATCCATTTGCGCTTCCTTCCATATGATGATGTAGATATCCTTCTGTCTGGTGTTGATGGCTGAAGTGTAATGCTGGCTCCAGGGATCAGCTTATTTTGCCTCCCTAGCGCATCAGCACACACAACGGCTGCGATGCTGGCTCCGGGATCAACCATAGTGCGGTCTCCCCAGCGCATCAGCATGACAACCGTCTGGATTGAGCTAAGTAGGGTACATCTCTGGGGTCTTCAAGTGGGCACCTTCCATCCTCGGTGTTTCGTCGACTAGCCCACGACACCTCAAGAGGGCTCGACGGTGATTCTGGCGTCCCAGCATCACCCCCTCCGTCCCCACTCAACTCAGCCCAGCTTACTTACCTGTATATCAGCCTTTCTTTCTTTCTATTGTGCTTGAGATCCCCAGCCAGAATCTTTCCGTCTCAACCACAGCCAGTTGCTGCTCCTCTCTGCTGCTTCAGATAAGTTCTTCACTGTGCGACGCAACTCTTGGCCATTGAATCCGACATCTCTGAGAAACCGGGTTGTAGAGTGTGCCACAAATCCTCGACATCCCACTTCCACTGGGTAAACCCAGACTCTCCATCCTCGCTGTTCCGCTTCAGTGGCTAGTTGAGCATACCGCAGTTTCTTCCTCTCATACGCCTCATCTACAGCATCCTCCCATGGCACTGTTAACTCCACCAGGTGAACAAGGCGTGCTGATCCAGACCACAAGACAATATCTGGTCGAAGGTTTGTGGTGGCAATCTCAGGTGGAAAAATAAGCCGTTGACCAACATCCGCCAGCATTTTCCAGTCTCTAGCAGCTTCCAGTTGTCCTGGGCGAGGATTGGTTTTAACACCTTTTCTTGGTGGTTGCTCTCCTGGGCGGAGGAATGTTGTCTTTTGTGTGTAATGTTTTGATGGAACAGGTGGCAACTTATTGGTCATGTTACGCTTGTCTTCCAATGCTAAGGCCAAACATCGCAGCACCTGGTCATGGCGCCAAGTAAACCGTCCTTGGCTAAGAGCCACCTTACATCCTGTCAAAATGTGCCTTAATGTTGCAGGTGATGAACACAAAGGACATGAGGGATCCTCTCCTACCCAGAGGTTTACGTTCTGTGGTGATGGGAGAACATCATATGTTGACCTTATAAGGAAACTGATCCTGCTCTGTTCCATTGACCATAGGTCTTGCCAGCCAATCTTGCGTTGTTCCACACTCTCCCATCTCATCCATTCTCCCTGCTTGCCCTGGGAAATGGCCTTTATACACCTCATCCTCTCCTCCTGCTTTTGCACCTCGTTGACTACAAGCTTCCTCCGTTGCGCTGGGGCTGCCTTGTGCCATGTAGGAGGAGCTGAACTGAGACCAAGACCCCTCTTCCATGCTGAACTTGCCCCATGATATCACCAATTCGAAGGGCAGCCTTTGCATCCTCCACAGCTTTCTTTGCCACCCACTTTCTTCCAGTTTTCAACACAGGTGCTGCCTCCCTTACGCATTTGTCGCGTGACTCTACTAATGTCATTTCCAGTCGGACCTTGGCGCACTTAAACTCCTCGGTTAGAGCGGAGACAGGTAGCTGCAGTATTCCTTTACCATAAAGTCCCACTCTGCTGAGGCAGCGTGGAACTCCCAACCATTTCCTGATGTGTGAACTGATTAAAGCTTCCAGCTTCTCTACTGTTGTCAAAGAAACCTCGTACACAGTCAGTGGCCACAGCAGCCGTGGCAGTAGGCCAAACTGAAAGCACCAGAGTTTTAGTTTGCCTGGTAAAGCGCTGCTGTCTATGCTCTTCAACCCTTCCACAGCTTGTTGTCTAACTTCTCCCACACGAACTGTGTCCTTTAGATCCCGTCGTACCATCTCCCAAGGCTCTTCACTGGCTTCTCAGACACTGTTGGTATTGCCTCACCATTAATGAAGAACGTTTTATCTACTACTTTACCTTTAATTATAGAGATGCTCCTTGATTTAGTGGGCTTGAATTGCATTCGTGCCCATTCAATGTTATTGGTTAATTTGCCCAATAACCGATTAGTGCAGGCTACTGTTGTAGTCATGGTTGTCATGTCATCCATGTATGCTCGAATTGGTGGTAGTCGCATTCCAGAAGCCAAGCGCTCTCCTCCCACTACCCATTTTGATGCCCTAATGATTACTTCCATTGCCATGGTAAAAGCCAGTGGAGAAATGGTGCATCCTGCCATTATTCCAACTTCTAGGCATTGCCATGTAGTGCTGAATTCTGAAGTTGAGAAACTAAATTGCAAATCTCCAAAGTAGGCTTTGACTAGATTTGTTATTGTCATTGGTACACTGAAAAAATCAAATGCTGCCCAAAGAAGTTCATGTGGCACTGAACCATATGCATTAGCCAAATCCAGGAATGTCACATGGAGCTCCTTCCTCTCCTTTTAGCTGATTGAATTTGTTGCCAGATCACATTGATGTGTTCTAAGCATCCTGGGAAACCTGGAATGCCCGCTTTTTGTATTGAAGTGTCAATGAAGCAGTTCTTTAATAGGTAAGTTGACAATCTCTGAGCAATAATGCTGAAGAAAATCTTGCCTTCTACGTTTAATAGGGAAATAGGGCGAAACTGACTGATGCTGCTAGAATCTTTTTCTTTAGGTATAAAGACTCCACCTGCTCGGCGCCATGCTCTTGGTACAACCTGTTTTTCCCATGCTATTTTCATCAGTTTCCACAGGATTCGTAGAACTCCTGAAGCGCTCTTGTACACTCTGTCACGGAACTCCATTAGGCCCTGGAGATGATGAAGCCCTTGCTTTTTCACAGCTTGCTCTACTTCTTTCCACTTAGGTGCACAGTCCTCCATTTGGTATTCTGGTGGATTGATAGGTGGGATGTCTGAAGGAATTGACATAGGCTCCTGCCTTTTGAATCTGTATGCGTTTCCTCCAAATATCTCTCCAACTCAAACTTAGATGCTTTTAGTGTGCCATTCTTCTCACTGGTGAATAACTTCTTTACAAATTTGAATGGGTCTTTATAAAAGTTAGTTCTCGCACGCTCCTTCTTTTGTAGCGTTTCAGAGGCGCTCAGCTCTGCGCAATGTTGCAAGCTTATGTTTTATGACCCTTTGTAAGAGATTGAGTCCCTCCTTCTGACTTTCTTCTGCTCTTCTCCATTGCTTCCTCAGCTGTCTCCTTTCTCTAACTAAGCGTTCAATCTCCTGCTGCCGTCTAGACTTTCCAGGAATAGTTTGTACTTTTTCCTTCCTTTTTCAACTCCAAACCTCTCGCTTCCATATGCGTAGATGATGTCCCCAAATTTATCCAGTTTCTTTTCAACTGTTCCACTTAACCTTTCCAATGCAAAGCAGAGATCTGTGTTTACTGTGTCCCATGCAGTTTTCTCACAAGCTCTTGGCCATTTAACTCCAGGCTTGTGCCCGTTGAGGTTCTTTTCTCTCTTACGCTGGTTTGTCTGCCCGGTTCACAAGGATCATTAGGTTCATCACTAACTGTGTCCATGCAAGTCCTCCTCACATCTATGACAGGGGTGCTGATATCCTGCGAACTGTGGTTTGCTTCCTGTCGCTGGATTTCATTCGACTGACTTGACTGACTTCGTAAGAAGTACTGATCAATGCGAGGCCCTTGTCCCTTCTCCCTCAAGCATTTCATTCTCCCTTGATGAATCTTCAAACCCCTGACTGTTGTCGCCTTGCTCCAGCCGCAGACACAAACCTGGAGTTCCATGTCTTTGCTAACTGCAGATCTTGAACTAGTCTTTTGTGAAGTACTCTCTATACTCATATCCGTTTCCGTTCCTAAGTCCTTAACCGTGTTGTCCAACGTTGAGTCATCTTCCGCCCCCGCTCTCGCAGACTCTAGGGGTATTTTCCTGTTTAATTTCTTTGAAGCCTTGGGCGGGTGTCTCCAGCATCCTGTAAACACAGAGCTGGATACTGCCGACAAGGGTAGCTAACCCTTGCCAGCCCCAATGGGGTCTCTTTCCTCCAGTCAGCTGTCTCTCCAGGCTGTCACGAGGTCTTTCCCTTGTTGCCAGCTGCACTATTCACAGCAGTCACTGGACGTATCCAGATCTTCATGATTTCCATTACATGAGAGTAGATGTTAAAACTTCATGCTGATTTGAACTTGGCTCTCGCCAAGATAAGCATTCACTAGTTACTGTAAAGAAGTACAGATGGGTATAGTTATATGTATACTTACACAATGCAAAGGTTAATGTAATAGGTTGGAGTAAGTTTTATTGGAATACGATTACGTTTTATCAAGCTAAGGCTTATTACAGGAAGCTGTTGTGAGGAAACATAAAAGAAAATGATGTTAATAAAGCATTTTAGTGGATAATTTATGCATACTAGCATGCAATCTTGCCAATCATTTCTCATATCTTAGGTCAGGGATGGCTAACTCCAGGCCTGGTTTTTATTCTAACTTCAGGTCTTGCTTTATAGATCTAATTATTTGGCTACTGGAAAATATTTAAGGTTTTTGAGACATTTTCCAGGATATTTTACATACTGATGATTTAAAATATGCACTTGATTGAAGGTTCAGTATCTGTATAACAAAATTAGGCCAGAGCAAAAGTATTATTCTTTCTAGTTTATCAAATAATTCGCCAATAAACTGACAGCTTGGTTGTTACAAAACCAGAAGACATTGCGCCCACAAGGACTGGAGTTGGCCATCCTTGTTTTAGGTTGTAAGCAAAATATTTCACCAAATACAAAGAAATCAGTTTAAAATAAAATATATTAATACTTTCAGATATCAGATACCTAGGAACCTTTTGGAAAACCTTAGTGATCTTGGATTTTCCTGGACTTCCATTGCAAGACTTCTGTCTGTTGGAACACGGACCATATACCGACACCGTCAACGTTTGGGGCTTCTTACATACTCCAGCTTCAGCAACATATCTGATTCTGAGCTTGATAATCTGATCCTTGAAATAAGGCGTTCAACTCCAAATGCAGGAGAGACATACATTTCTGGCAGCATACGTTCACGCAACATCAGAGTGCAACGGTGGCTGAATAAGAGAAAGACTTCATATAATTGACCCTGTTGGAGTTATAATTCGTAGAAGGTCTGCAATTCAAAGAAGAATATATAGTGTTCCTGGACCAAACTATCTTTGGCAAGTAAACAGTGATACATGTCATCAGTGGTACAAACGCCTGGTCCTGGAGAGCCACAGGGTCTTCTTGTTTTCACTCCACCTGAGCTCTTAATGACTTAAGAGAACCAGTTATTGAATTAATTGGTCTAAATTATCATTTATTTCCAGGTCTATAGCCCTTGCAAATTTGAAGTTGCCTATAAATCCTGCAGGGCTGTGGCCCTCCAGGACAAGGAGTGAGTATCATTGCATTTCGTCAGTAACATAATATTTACAGGATAACTTTCATAGCTTTTTGTTCTACTTTTTTAATGTCCAAATAAAATCTAGCAAAATTTTCAAGAGTTTAAATAAATAATTATATATTATATATACACTACAGGTCAAAAGTTTGGAAGCAAATACTTCTCTCTCTTTCAGTCATGCCTTATTTCCTTAAGGTACAAATAGCAGAACATTTTTCCTATATCAGTCTGCTTTCTTTTTGCCATCCTTTCAAAAAGGTTTAACAACAGCCACCTTCAGAAGTTCTTACTGAAACTGAGCTCCTGACAGTGTACATGTTTCCATTTATAGGGCTCTGAAGCACTTGGTAATCTCTGATTGGGTCTTTCTTCAACCAACAGAATTTGTACAGATAGAGTATAAGGTCATCTAGAAGGTTCTTGGCGTTTTAACATATCACCATGGTCTGGCAAAAGATGACGGATGACTGTTATAATTTTCATTGATCATGAATGTTGGCATGTATTTTGTAGTTTTACTGCATTATAACATACAATAAAAACATATGTAAATATACTTTTAATGTACTTACCCGATTTTTTTTTTGTGCTTGATTCCAAACTTAACCTGTAGCGTTTGTATATATACACACCTGTTATACCACATATATACCTTTATAGTTACTTTCTAAAAATCAGGAGCATATGACTCTCATGGTTTTTATGCATATGCATATTGTAATTGTAATTTCTTTCTTTCTTTTTTAGGCACATAGACAGTAACCATAAACTTATATCATGGAGGTTTGTTTTTCATGGGTGTGTTGATGGTTACAGCCGGACCATAGTGTACTTAAAACCAGCAAATAACAATACTGCATCAACAGTTCTCCATCTGTTTAAGGAAGGGCTAAGGAATTTTGGCTTACCTCTGCAGGTTCGAGGTGATGCAGGAACTGAAAATGTGCAGGTGGCAAGATACATGATAAACGAAAGAGGATCAAATTGTGGAAGCTTTATAGTGGGACGTAGTGTTCACAATCAGAGAATCGAACGCCTTTGGGCAGAACTGAATAGAGTGGTGTCTTCCTTTTTCAAAGACATCTTTTGCTTCATGGAACAAAACCTGCTTCTTGACAGCAATTCAGAACTTGATATTTTTTGTCTACATTATGTTTACATGCCCAGGATTACTGCAGCTGCCAATGAATTTGTAAATCAGTGGAACAGTCACAGATTAAGCACAGTGAACAATGTGTCCCCACTTCAGATGTGGCACGCTGGCATTCTTTCTTCAGGAGACAGAACAAACAGTCTAGGACTCTCTAACTTTCATTCTTTAGTACAGTTAGACTTGGGAATTGAAACCACAAATAATGTTGTTGTTCCTGAAAACGTTTTCACCCTTTCAGATGCACAGTATGAACATTTACAAGAACTGATTGATCCCTTACAGGACGATAACAACCATGGAATTAATAATTATCTAGCTGTCAAGGAATATGTTGAGAATGTGCTTGCCAGAGATTAATAAAATATAATTTTGTCAAAGTATTTTATGGTTTATACATTTTATACTGAATTGAATATTTCTAGAAAATTCCAGTAATGTTGTGCCTTCCCTACATTTTAGATAATAGAACTTTCTAGAATCTTCATATAATAGGTTTATATAATCTTTATTGCAGTGTTTGAAAAAGAAAAACAGTAGCTTTCTAGAATTCTCATGTAACTGTTTTCAACACTCGGTTCAAATCCCAGCTCAGCCACTGACTCACTGTGTGACCCTGAGCAAGTCACTTAACCTCCTTGTGCTCTATCTTTCGGGTGAGAGGTTGTAAGTGACTTGGCAGATGATGCATAGTTCACACATCCTTGTCTCATATCTTGTAATGCGCTTTGTGATGGTGGTACACTATGAAAGGTGCTATATAAAAATTATTATTATTATTATTATTGTTTGAACTTGATTAGTCACTTACCATCCCTCACTTGGAAATCTGAAGAGCACATCAATACAGAAGTCAGCTTTGGAGTGCAACCAGCATGCTGCCAATATCAACACCTGTAGGTAACCAGCCCAGATCTAGGTTACCTCTGAGACCTCTTTAACTGTGCATCCAATGCACTTTAAATTCACATAGTACACACATGGTAACATGAATGGCAGCAGAAATGATGTTCTAGGAGGTGACTGCAATACCTTATTACCACCCTTTATACTGAACTATGGGTGAATTGTAATATTGTACTTGTATGTTAATAAAGCCACTTGAAACCCCTTCTCCTCTCGCTTAGTCCTGCTGTTATCATCTGAGCATTCAGATCAATAACTAAGAGATGTTGTACAACTAAAACAATAGTGCAGCCCTGTGAAAGGCTGACCAAGGTAAGGAGACTCAAAGTCAGGATGTGCAGGGAAAATAAAAGACTTTTAATTAAACAAAATACACAAAACAAAAGGCACAATGGCCAACCAAAAAGACAAACACAAAAACAGGCTTTAAACAAACTATACCAAAACAAACCACTCACTCTCTCACACAGGTCTTCTCCCTCTCACAAACACTCACCAACTAACATACCCAACCACTCCCTTTTATACAGGTGCCTGGGCTAATTGGGCAATTCGCACCTCATTAGCCCAGGCACATTCCACACATTCCTCACACAAACTCACTCACTCACTGAACCACACCCCAAACTCACTCATATCCACTCTAAAACAATACAAAAACACAAAACCACCACAAAATAGGCTGCACCCCATCACACACCTCCCCTCCTTGTGCAGCACAACATGGCCTAAATGGCCACCTCCCCTTAAAGTCCCAAAATAGTCTCTTCTGGTGCTGGGGAGAAGGCAGAGGCTTCCCCTGGCCCACAAGCAGTCCGGTGGTCCCAAGCAAAGATAGTCCGGCAGCCCCAGGCCATAACAGCGGACCCTCAGGAGGCTGACGGCGACAGCGAACCCTCGGGAGGCAACAGCGGACCCTCGGGAGGCGACAGCGACAGCGGACCCTTGGGAGGGAAACTTGGGAGGGGAGCCCCTGGCCATGAAGGCGGCAGCGGAGCTCCACTTCTCCCTCGTACTTTGTAACTGGTGACTCCCCAGGCGTGCGGGCAGCAGGCAACACCAGGCGATCCAGGCGTGGTATCCCTGGCCGGAGTGGCTGTGGCATCCATGGGCGGTGAGAGGCAGGCATCCTTGGGCGGTGCGAGGCAGGCATCCTTCGGCGGTGCGAGGCAGGCATCCTTGGCGGTGCGAGGCAGGCATCCTTGGGCGTGGCCAACAGTGCAGGAACCTCCGGCCAGGGTGGCAGCGGCCAGAGTTCCTCTTCGCTGTTGGCAACAGGAGGTAGAGCCGCTCCAGCTCCTCTAATGGCAGGAGCAGGAACAGCAGCTCGTCTCCCTCTGGTGGCGGAGGCAGGAACAGCAGTTCGTCTCCCTCTGGTGGCGGAGGCGGGAACAGCAGCACATCTCCCTCTGGTGGCTGCTGGCTCCTCCGACAGCGGGGTTAGAGCTGTTGGCACTGCCGGCTCCTCCGACAGCGGCGTTAGGGCTAGTGGCTGCCGGCTCCTCCGACAGCGGGGTAGGGCTGGTGGCTGCCGGCTCCTCCGACAGCGGGGGTAGGGCTGGTGGCTGCCCGGCTCCTCCGACAGCGGGGTAGGGCTGGTTTGCGCCGTGCTCCCTTCAGCAGCATAAATAGAGGCTGCTGGGGACACCAGCATCCTGCCCTTCTCCCCCAGAAAAATTCAGGGGGTTGAGCCTGTAACTCCTGCCCTTCTGGCCCTGGAGATGGCAGTAATGGCTCCTCCCCTTCTGGCTCTTGGGGCGGCAGCGATGGCTCCTCCCCTCTGGCTCTCGGGGCGGCAGCAGCAGGTGAACCAGCAGGCATGCTCCCTCTGCTGGTGGCGGCAATGGAGGAAGAGACAGCAGGTAATCTTCCCCTGCTGGTGGAGGTGGCACCAGCAGGTATTCTCCCTCTGCTGGTGGCGGTGGGAGCGGCGGGTAGTCCTCCCACAGCGGTGGAGGCGGGAGCCACAGGCAGTCCTCCCACTCCGGTGGAGGTGGGAACAGCAGGTAATCTTCCCCTGCTGGTGGAGGTGGCATCGACTCCTCCCTCTCGGGCCGTGGGCGCACCGACTCCTCCCTCTCGGGCCGTGTCGCACCGACTCCTCCCTCTCGGGCCGTGGGCGCACCGACTCCTCCCTCTCGGGCCGTGGGCGCACCGACTCCTCCCTCTCGGGCCGTGGGCGCACCGACTCCTCCCTCTCGGGCCGTGGACGCACCGACTCCTCCCTCTCGGGCCGTGGACGCACCGACTCCTCCCTCTCGGGCCGTGGACGCACCGACTCCTCCCTCTCGGGCCGTGGACATTCGGGCTCCTCCCACTCGGGCCGTGGACGTTCGGGCTCCTCCCACTCGGGCTGTGGACGTTCGGGCTCCTCCCACTCGGGCTGTGGACGTTCGAGCTCCTCATAGTACCGGAAGGGACAGGCGGCAAACTGATGTTGCTGGTTACAGAGGGGGCACAACAGTGGTGACCTACAGCTCCTCGGGTGCCTGGCCCTGATGTACTCCTCCTCCTCCCTGTCCCTTGCTTCCGGTCCTTCTTCCATGTCATCCTCTCTTCCTTTTTCCCTTTTTTTTTTTTTAAACAAAACAAACAAAAAATCCTGCACTCCTGCTCCAAGTCTCCAGAGGCACTCTCCCTCTTCTGACACCACCTGTGAAAGGCTGACCAAGGTAAGGAGACTCAAAGTCAGGATGTGCAGGGAAAATAAAGACTTTAATTAAACAAAATACACAAAACAAAAGGCACAATGGCCAACCAAAAGACAAACACAAAAACAGGCTTTAAACAAACTATACCAAAACAAACCACTCACTCTCTCACACAGGTCTTCTCCCTCTCACAAACACTCACCAACTAACATACCCAACCACTCCCTTTTATACAGGTGCCTGGGCTAATTGGGCAATTCGCACCTCATTAGCCCAGGCACATTCCACACATTCCTCACACAAACTCACTCACTGAACCACACCCCAAACTCACTCATATCCACTCTAAAACAATACAAAAAACACAAAACCACCACAAAATAGGCTGCACCCCATCACAAGCCCTTAATAACCAGAACTGTACTTCCCTGTTGTAAAATACATTTTAAAAAGGCTGAAAAACTGGGGTGTATACTTTGTTAAATAAATACAGTATTTTGAATACTTATATTTTAAAAGGTTTCTATGATTATGTATTCACCCTTAAATGCCCTCGTCCAGTGGTTCTCAACCCTGGTCCTGGAAGGCCGCAGTGTCTGCTGGTTTTCGTTCCAGCTACTTAATTGAGTTGTCAGATACTTAATTGAACACTTAACTTATCTCCAACTGTTTAAGAGCTGAAAACAGTGGAAAATATCTAAAAAAATTAATAAATAAAAAGCGCTAATTAAAAATGTCAGGGAATTTCAAACATTTTTTTAAAGTATCAAAATTGTTGGTTCACAAGAATTTGTACATCTCAGCTACATTTATGACATTCTCCAAAAGGTACAAAAAATAGATAATGTAACTGTGCACAATATTGAAATAGTTGTATTAAGAACAGTTTTGACTATACTTCAAAGACTAAAATAGCCCAAAAAATTCACAATTCCTCATACTCAACTTATTGTAACAAGTTTTCCAACAATGTGAACTCCTTGTCTAACAACACAAACTGACCTGTCATTACCTTTAATATTTAACATTTTAAGTCATGCTCTTATTTTCATGTGCTTAAAACATTATATTTTTAATTGAAACATAAACTATATACTACACACCATGTGGTATTTCTTATAAGAATGTATCTCTTGGTCAGTGCCATAACGATTTTTAACATTAAAGGCCAGATTAGTTAATACAAAGTTTCAGATTATGAACAGTAATTCTTACATCAAATATATTATTTGATAAACAAAATCCTCAACTGAAAAATAATAATAAAAAACGTGATTCTATCTCTGAAAAGAAAAAGATGCAGTATCTGATGTTCATTTAAGGACCTACTGAATTCCAGCACAATTTGACCAATTAATTAGGAGTGGTTTGATTGATCTCTTGAAGGATTTGGAATCAAAACTTAATAAGACAGTAGTTTGAATGCCACCACAAATGTTAGGTCCTTAGTTACCACAATAAAACAAGTCATGTTGTGATTTTTTAGTACATACATAAATTTACTCATGTGTTTTTTATGCCTGCCCAAACCCTGGAGAATTCTGAATGGCAAAGTCCATGTTCTTTTTAAAGTCCTCATATTCCTTGTGAACTGTTGGTAAACGCAAAACATTAGCACATGTGTTTGCAGTTGGGAAAAGGTCGCTGCTGTAAATAAATTCAATGGACGGCTTAGTTTCCCATCCTAGAGCTGGAGGATAATCCGTGCCTGTGGCAAAAGCCAGAATTTCTCCAAGTGAAACTCCGGTTTCTTCTTCTGGGGAAAAAAAAAAGTAATTGATAAGATATTAAGTGACAGTCTAAAAGGTTCCAAAAGTTTAACATTAACAGAATGGAAAACCATTTAACTTGGTTACAACAAATATCGGTGCAATGTTTTCTGTAAAAATAAACACTGTTTTAGTTACACTTTTGAATAATGGGCAAAAATCCTAATGAATTCCTACATGTGTAAACCCTAACTTGAACCCTAGTCTGTAATCCTATCCCTAACCCTGACGATAACCCTAACCTTAACCCTTTCACATGTGATCAATATCAGAACTCAGAGGAAGTGCAGAAGGTATTCAGGTGCTCATCCTTAGGTTGTTCTGTAGGAATTTGTGCACATTAAAAAGTGTGATCCAATATTTTTTGTAAATATTTGCTAAAATATTATAAGGCTACTGTGGCGGAGTGTCCCGCCCCTATTTATTATTATTTGTATTATTGTTTGCGGCGCGGATAAAAGCGCCGTCTTTTGTTATTATTTATAATTTAAAAACCCGTGAGGATGCGTGACTGATCAGCTACTGATTATTTAACTAGCTGACAGTCATGCATCCTTACCAAACGCTGCAGACTGTGGCCGAGGGTAATAAGATAATTAACAGCTAGTTAACCCCTCGGCCAGAGTATAAGAACCTGCAGCTGTCCGTGCTGCAGGGTGGAGTGTAGAGTCTAGAGAGGAGAGTACGGGAGAGCGGAGAGAGAGCGAGGAGAGCGAGGAGAATATAAAAGAACAATTGCTATATTTAAAAATATACTTGTTTGTTTGGCCATCGCGCCTTTTTGTTTTGTGTTTTGTTATTGTTTAAATCTTTTGTTTTGGTTTGTTTATTTAATAAAGCTAGCTGAGTGCCGTAGCATTCAGCTTCACCCGCCCATCCATTGTTTTGATTCAGTTACTTCCTGGTCCGTGACGTCACCACACCTCACCACTGCAAGCTATCCTGCCACAGCTACATACAGGATTAATCAGTTATAAAAATACTATGTTACATGTACAATATTATAATACAATAGTTGTCAAAGCATACAACCTGGACACTAATGCAATGATAACCCTTGTGATTTCTGGGGCGTGGAAATCTGACAAATCTGCTCTTTTGGGACAATAAAATAATGACTATCATCCCAAAAATAGCCTGATACAATGAATAAGCCACCTCTATTTACTGTTTGTATAAAATTAGGACAATACAAACCCTGTGCATCTATCAGATAATCTCGCCACCATCCTGTGACTTTTGACTGCGTCTGCCTTTTGTTGCTTCCCTGACTCTCCAGAATGATAGAGAACATCTGATCAATGTCTTGAGAGGTAAGTTTGGTGTCTGTGTGGCAGAAGGCAGATTGAAATGCTTGAGGAAACTTCTGGATTGCATCTAAGACATCCAGGGTAGAGAGACCCAACTTGAACCTGTAAATAATAATAACAACACATTTTTATATATATATATATATATATATATATATAAATTTATATATATATAAATCACTCTAATTCAATTAATGTACCTCTTTATATTTCATCTAAATCTCTTTAAAAGTCCAGCTTTAAAACCAACGCAGTTTGGAATGTAGGTTTAATGTTTAACTTTCCTCAAAATTGAAAAATAGCATAGTTTAAAAACACTTTCAAAGGTTGATGTAGAATCAACTAATAACTGCAGCGCAACAAAACCATATTCAAAATAGAACACTTTACACTGTCTGAACACCTACACGCATACCTTTCAAATGCACTGCTTGTTCGCCCAAAGAAATACCAGTTTGTAGCGTCTTTTACAAGCTGTTTATGACCTTCTAGAGAAGTCACATGACGCAAACACCCTGCTAAACTGAGGAAATCCTGTGACATCAAGACAGCATCCTCTGCTGCTTCTAAACTTTGCGCATCAGCAATCTGAAATACAAATTTAGCATTTCTCAATTTGTGTTATACTGATACTAGTCTGGATTTGATAATACAGTACACCCTCTCTATAACAAACCGGTTGGAGTCCAAGCCTTTTGTTTGTTATATCAAGGGGTTCGTTATAGCGAAAGGACAATCAAAATGAACGTTAACCTGTTGGGAGTAAGTTAATGAGATGAGATTATGAATACAAGTAGAATTACATGTACCTATTCGTCTCAAGTATGCAGTATTCTGCCTTTGCTTTATTCTGTTTGTTAAAGAATTAAAACGCAGTACAGAAAGCAAATCCTGAATTGAAGCTGAACATTTATTCAAAATCAATCTGACATGAATCGTTTCAAAGTGCACCAAATCTCAATCCAACATGCAAGAATCCCAAACTGAGCTTTTATTCCAAATCAACCCAACATGAAAAGTTTGACTACGTTACTACTTTTTTTTAACAATCAATATAATTTCCAGCTTTGTTGCAACATAAAATGATTTTCATTTTGGATCTATAGTTACACTGCACGCTTTTTATTAAGATAAAACAGTTTACTTCACTGCAGAGGTGGCATCCTGTGCGTACAAACCGGCATGTTGATAGTATGTGTTTATATGATCTTTTTTTTAATTTTTAATTTTTGGTCCAGGGGCCAGGTTCATTATAGCCAAAGGTTCATTATAATGAAGGGCATTATAGCGAGGGTGTAATGTATATGCAAGGGATTTCTAAACTGTAAGACTTATCACCGGTCACAACTTTTTAGTTTCTTTAATTTAATTAACTTTGTAAAATGTATTTTTTTGTTTAAGGTAAATATGAACAATTTTCTCCAGCTGTGAAGTAGATAACAGACAACTGTATACCAGTCATTCTGCTATGTTGTCATCAGTTTTCCATGACTAATCCATGGCTTGAAACTAAGTTTGCAGGTTTTGCACAATATGTAGGAACCTTTTTGAACTTCATTGTGTTAAAGAATATAAAAACGTCCACTTAACATTTTAATTGATAGAATCAACTTGACAGTTCCATATGTTGATTAGTATTTTTAACAGAACATACATTTTAATAAACATACTTACTTTTTCCAGTTTTGACTTTATATCTTCATCTGGAATTTTCTGGAAATCACAGGTCACATTTTCTGGTCCTCTCACTAGTGCATCATATAATTCAGTTGCCAGAAATCGGGAGGTGGTCCACCATGTACAAGACTCACAGCAATAGCTCTTCCGGCAATGAAGTAGTCATCTGATCTCACAGCTGGGAAAAGATTAGCTTTTGTCAAATGTTGTTTGTTCAGACTTAAAAATACATATTTACCCCAAACAATTTCAATGATGAAATGATTCTGCTCAGGAATCCAGGTTTCACAAGCTTCAGGTCTAGGACATATTGCACTGATGAAGCAGAAAAGCAAATTTATTACTTCAAGTACACATACCTGTATGTAGAATTGAAAAAAAGTTTGATTAACAAGTAACATACTAACTTGCTACATGATTCCTGTACATGCTAATACTTTTGCAATGTATAATACGGGTACCAAACTAAATATTAGTGAACATACCATTCTAATATGTTGTTAGGGCACTGAGTATCACCTGTCCTGTAGTAGTTAATAGTTTAGTATCTTGTAGGCTTTTTTACATTACATGTACAAAACAATATACATTTCCGTTGTTACTGTTTGTTTCATAAATAAAATACAAATACCTGAACTATTTAAACATAGATGTTTTTGATTCTCTGGTCCCATAAATAGACAGCTGGTCTGCAGGTGCTTCATTAGAAGTCGTAAGAACTCTCTGCGAGGTCCACCAGTGTCAACTGCACCTTCAGAATGGCCCACATCATCAGTAAATTTCACAGATATTCTTTTGGTTGGGGAATATGTATTTCTTCGGAATCCACGCAGTGCACCTTCCCACACAGTAGATCTGTTAATATTAAAATACTGATTTCCTCGTCATTTATTGCTTTAGCTAGATTACCGAGGATGTCTTCAAGAAGGAAACTGAAAAGATAAATGTTCACATAGAGAAAATAAAGTAAAATCCTTCCAACTAAAAACAAAAAAAATCAGTAAGATAGTGAAACCTTCAGAACCACACTTACCCATCATGTGATGGCTCAATAAGATTGTCATCCAAAAGAATGGCAGCTTCAGAGTTGTCATCTTGAGTTAAATCCAATATGTTGATATACTGACTGCACAACAAGAGAAGCACTGAAACTAAAAACGATGTAATACTACAAATGTCAAACAGTAAGAATATTAAACAATATATTTATATAATTTCATAGCAAGTCATAGGTCAAGTTAACCTATTTTTATGAATTGTGGGGCAGAAATTGTTAAACTATGCAGAAATGGATTCTATAAGTTTCTTTCTATAGTAGCTATGCTGACATGTTGTTTTTGCTACATTTATCAGAAGGGTCTTCATTTTAACCTTATGCATTGTTAAATACATTTTTCAACAATTTCACTTGAAGCACCTTAAAATACTTTTTCAATTTAAGCACAGTTTTATTTAAATGCTGCAAACAGCAATACATACTGATATGGGTCACTGGATTTATTTTCTTCTGCAGTGGCTGTGCAGCTGGAATGTAGGTTTGGAGGTGTCCGAGTTTGTGTCATCAACTGAAGTGGTGAAACAGAACAGACTACTTCGTAATTTCCTAAATCAGAGAACGGTGTGCTGCATATAACATCAGTGTTTGTCAGCTGAAGGGTTGGTATCTCTTGGTGCAGTTCTTCACCCGTTCTGCTCACAAGAAAAAAACAAATGTATCTTAATATAACTTTAATGTGATTTTTACATTGATTCTGACTTGACATGTAAAGCAAATAGTAATTGATAAAAAACCAAAAAAGGAAATCACTAGAATGCAAATATTACATTCCACAAATGTATATTTCAAAATGTGTTTTAACAAGCCTTTATTAAAATTACATTTCATATTTTGTAAGGAAACTTACTGGTGTACTTCACAATGTGACTCGTCATTTAAAGGCTTCTGTGATTCATCTTGAAGGTCACTGGCATATGCATTTGTGATCTGAAACATATAAAAATTAGTGAATTACTTTGACAGACTCTAATTACTTTAATGAATGCAATATCAAAACATACCTTGTTTGTGTCATCATGTGGCATCTGAAGCAGCATCTTGTTTGGTCTAAGATACATGGCTTTAGATGCAAATACTTTGTGAATTAAAAATCCACTCAGAGTTTGGCCAGCAACCAGGTTCGGCTTTACCACTTTATTATGAAGTCCCATTAGAATTTCAAATCTGCATTTAAGATACAAAGCTATATTAGAAACAAATACAATTTATATTTGTAGAAACATATTTTAAGACATTAATAACAAAGTGTACATATATGCTGAAAATAGTAAGGTTTTCAATGTAATAATCCCTTCATTGTTTAGCACTGCAACATATTGTTCTTCTAATAAATCTATAAATGTATTCTGAAATATCTACAGTAACTTCATGTTCCTATTTTTTTTTAAAGAAAATACATACTTAACATTCAATGAAAACAAAGACTTTATGCAAACATATACACACTCACTGCATGGTGGAATCAATTTTATCTTGAAAAACCATTTGGAGATGTTCCATTATGGTCTTGGCATCCCAGTCTTTTTGAAACTCCACTGCGTTCTTGACATGACCATTATCAAACAGCCATTGCTTCGTTCCCGTCGAGGAACCAATTCAGCTGTAGGATCTGGGAGTAAAACTACCTCCTTTGTGAAAGTGTTAGGACCAAATATCCCTCTTTTTAAGTTTCTAGGATAGGAAAAATTAGGGGATATATATATATATATATATATATATATATATATATATATATATATATATATATATAAACAATATTATGACTATGGTAACATACATATCCTTTTTTAACTTCATGTTATTCATAATAAAATTGTTAGTATTCTTACCTATAGTAGCTATAACAAAAATAACTTTGGAGGCTTTATTAGATCTTTGAATACAAGGTGACAACTGTGATAAAACACCAAGAACAAAGATGTTGTTGGATAGTTTGGTTTTCATGGCCTGATGCAGATGGTGATGCTAAAGGTTAATATTCATACCATAATAAAAAACTCCATGTCAATATGTCATGGCTCTGTACTACTACTAACTGTACAAAAGGCCTACATGTTAAGTTGAAAATGTATGTCCTATGGCAGGGATAAATTATTAGAATTATACTCAAAAGCAGAGTCACTAATTCATTCAATAACATTTATTATTATTATCATTATTACTATTATTAATAAGACAAGCCTTTCACTCAAACATATTGTTACTCAAAAGCCATCCTTGATGATTGATTAAACTATGAATTGTGCTACTGCCATCAATTAATGAATATACCATCAAACAGGGTTTTATCTGCATATACATTTTGCAACCGTTATTTTTGATGAATTGGGGGAAAAATACCTTTTTGCAGACAGTCTTGAGGAACTCCGTGAATTCTGCGACATGTTTAATCTCGCAGTAAAACGAGGTGCGTTAGCAAGAATTCTGCTCCGGAAAATTCTCCTAACTTCACTGTCAACTGACTCCACGTTGTGGTCAGAGCCTGCGCTTTGATTTAGTTGAGCTACGCTGTCTGATGGCGAGTTTGTGTGGTGTAATGCCTCGTCCACAGCTCTGAGGACAGTAGGGCTGCTAAGAACTGACGAAATAAGATTTCTGCAAATACTTATGTTCTGCCGATCCTCCATGACACAGAATCTGAAACACACAACACAACTAATAACTGCGATTTCGATCAGTTCTTTGAAAGTTTATTATTTTTCTCCTAGAAAAATGGTCAATAGGGGCCGGGCTCGTACTCAAAGGGTGTACAAATCGTTATTAGGCCTACTACCACTTTTTTTTTTAAAGGAATACAAATACTAAAATGAGTCACGGTGCATACGGGTTATAGATGCTGTTTATGTATAAATCATTGTTCATTAATTTGACGATTTAATTTTGGTTCAAATTAATATTACTTTCACTTTGTGACCAAAATCGTTTAAACCTCAGCATTTCAAATCGCATTATTATTTTACAAACTGAAAATACATGTCACACAAGAGTATACGGTCCTTTATTAACTATTGATAGAAGGGTATATTAATTACGAAAACGGTTTACAAAATTCTAAAATACATTCTTCAAATAATACACCTACCTCTCCCTCGTTCAATCTCCACGTGGACAGCACCAGTCCAATACTGTTGACGCATTGATTTTCATTTTACTACTGCCCCGCCCACTTAGGTCACATGAACAACCAATATAGTATGCACGCAAACCGATATAGTGCGCACACAAACCAATACTGTATGCACACAAACCAACATTGTACACATGCAAACCAATATATTATTCAGGCAAAACAATATAGTAAGCACGCAAACCGATATAGTACACGCACACACCGATATAGTACGCACACAAACCAATATAGTACACACACAAACCAATATAGTACGCACACAAACCAATATAGTACACACACAAACCAATATAGTACACACACAAACCAATATAGTACACACGCAAACCAATAGAGTACACACACAAACCAATATAGTACACACACAAACCAATATAGTACACACGCAAACCAATATAGTACACACACAAACCGATATAGTACACAAGCAAACCAATATAGTACACACACAAACCGATATAGTACACAAGCAAACCGATATAGTACACAAGCAAACCAATATAGTACACAAGCAAACCAATATAGTACGCACACAAACCAATATAGTACACAAGCAAACCAATATAGCAATATAGTACACATACAAAGCAATATAGTATGCACACAAACCAATATAGTACACACACACAAACCAATATAGTACACAAGCAAACCAATATAGTACACACACAAACCAATATAGTACACAAGCAAACCAATATAGTACACACACAAACCGATATAGTACACAAGCAAACCAATATAGTACACAAGCAAACCAATATAGTACACACACAAACCAATATAGTACACACACAAACCAATATAGTACGTACACAAACCAATATAGTACGCACACAAAGCAATGTACTACATACACGGAGTATATGAATTATGGCCTGTTTGGCCCCTCATAAGAAACACATTAGATTTGTCTAAGAAAACAATACATTCATGTTGAGAAGTGACTGGTGAGAACAGACCTATTGTGACAGATTCTGTCTAGCGGCATATAATCGCCTCTTTATGTAATAATAATAATAATAATAATAATAATAATAATAATAATAATAATAATAATAATAATACATTTTATTTTAAATAAAGTATAAATTCAACCCCTAATTAAACCACAAGTCGAGTTTTTATCTGATTTTATCTGTACGGGGCACGTGGAGGATATTGTGTAAACGTCATGACAAACGTCAGGGTTGTTCAATAATGTAAACCATTCGTGTGTGTGTGTGTGTGTATATATATATATATATATATATATATATATATATATATATATATATATATATATATATATATATATATATATAACTTCAATTAAATACCTGCAGAGTTTATTTACAATATTTGCCAGCAGACATGGTGAGTATTGGAGACCGGCGATTATTTGAGACCAGCGTTTATATTAGATCTCTAGATTCACATGCTTCGTAACTCAATTTAAACATTCCAACAACTTTGTTAAAAGGTTGTGTGTCAGTGGGAACTAAGTAGCAGTTTTGCTTTATAACACAATTACATTGTATTGTACACCCTCAAGTATAAAGCGAAGTCTTTTTATATGCACTGGTTAACATGGATACGGTATGCAAAACTTTGGAAAATGAACAAGCAGAAGTACAAATTTGTACTTAAAAACGGAATTCGATCTACCATTGATAATAATAATAATAATAATAATAATAATAATAATAATAATAATAATAATAATAACAGTTAAATCCACTAAAAGACAGCCCTGTAGATATCAGAACACAGGCGTGTAGGCTACACTTACAGCACCTGAAGTACAAATTTGTACTTAAAAACGGAATTCGATCTACCATTGATAATAATAATAATAATAATAATAATAATAATAATAATAATAATAATAATAACAGTTAAATCCACTAAAAGACAGCCCTGTAGATATCAGAACACAGGCGTGTAGGCTACACTTACAGCACCTATACACTGTTTAACACTTAATTTTGAGTTATCCCTCCCTCCATTCCCTTCTAATGAAACATTCAAATTAAAAAGAGCCAGGTGTGAGCCCTACCAACCCATAAAACACCACAAACAGAAATTCAAAAATAAGTTCAGATTTTAAATTACTCACTTTGGACAACTTCAAATTATAAGGAGGCAAATATTTTCAAACTGTCAAATTACGTGTACGTAAATATATGTATATTAAGCAATAGCTGGCAGTATAAACCATTTCCAGTAAATAGTGTAAGTTACATATAATCTAAGTTCAAAATGTAATCATTAAAACACAGTGTGTGTTATAGTTGTATTACTGATTGATAATTGAGCGGCTATAGCTTTGAGAGAGTGCTGTTATGTGCTATAGTGTTGCAGGGACTGTGGAGAAGTTAGGGTGAAGTCTTGATTGTAGTACAATCCTGTAGTCAGTGTGTTACTTTAGCAACTTCAAACTTGCAAGAATAATATTCATGTTTGTACAATTGGGAAAGACATAATCAAGTTACTATATATCCAGGAGACACCTGGATTGGTTTAACAATGATCAGTCTGGAAGCTTTTTTCTTTCAAAGATCATCCGGCAACAAGAGCATTATGTAATTGTCTTTCTATACAATTTCATATCACTAGCAAACAGATGTGATTAATCGATTAATAGAGCATGTGATTAATCGGTCGGATGATTAATCAATCGATAGAAAATGTCAAGATTAAAACCCCTAATATATATATATATATATATATATAAACTACGTTTAGATATATTCCCATTCCCAACCCCACACAAGCAAGCCAAAGGAACCAGACAACACGAGCAACTGCAGACTGCTGTCATCAGGTAAGACAACTGGTAAGACTACTGTAGGTTCTTTCTGATCTGATACCCAGGCAGAATACCAGAATAAACTAGACCACACTATTATGTCGGGCAATGAACATCGTTTTATTAAATACAGGTGGTAAACTATACTTAACAAACAGGACAGATCTAGAATACACAGTCACAGCAAGGGATTTGCACTGCCTGTTAATTAAAACAATAATTAAATACGAATCACAATTTAAAACTAAAGGGCTGTGTAGCTCAGTACCTTCATGGAGATGGGGCTCACAAAAAAACAACAATAAAACCAATACACCCCACCTCCAGGACTCCTCTAAAACCCCAATGTCTTTTAAAATACTAGTTTAAACACACACATGATAGAATATACATCTACACTTCAATAAATACACATCCACTTCAGGCTGCAGAACTTTACAAAAATATAACTATAATTGCATGAACTTTTGATCTCAATGCAAGTATGAAAGGAATTGACATGTCTCTGCACTATTACCATTTTCTAGCATTTCAAAGCATTCAAATAACCATATAGCTTGGCTGGTAGGGAGTCTGCTACGGGGCTTAAGCCTCATTCCACCAGATATACTGTTGCCTCGATGGCTGCTTCCAGAGACATTCCTATGTAGAAATCTGCAGGGCTGCTACCTGGAAGTCAGCACACACCTGTACCTCCCATTACCATATCCACCTTGAGTTACGCTGGGATGCTTGTCTTGCAGCCTTGGTTCTGCAGTCTCTTTTTCCTAAATAGGGGGTGTGCGCCTTTACCCCTCCTCCAAGACAACTGCTAGGAGTCTGCCATAAGTGTGGATAGTGTACCTTATCCACGTCCCTAGAAATGAGGGTTACTCGCATGTAACCGTAGTTCTAGGAGTGGAATATGATACACACCAAACAACCCACCGACCTCCCCTGGCATATGGTGCATGATTCTTGCTTCCAGTAAGATCTGACGTCGCAGAGCCTGTGCCAAGGAGTATGCCACCCAAGCGAGTTGAAGCAAGCTTAAAGACCTTCCGGACAGAATTAAAGGGGAAAAAGAATATTTTCTGCATGTCGTTCAGGCCTCTCTGAAGCAGTCGACACACCAGCGCCGCGCATTCAAATTGAAGAGGTTTTCTATTTGGTGTCAGGGCATGGAGCTAGACCCTCTGTCCTGCCCAATGGCAAGCATGCTGGGTTACCTCTGGTCCCACCCAGTCAGGTCTACGGTTGAAGACCCTCTCTTCATAGCAGGCGTGGGCTACAAGGATAGTTCTATTTTTGTAAAGATGATACAGTTCTGCAGCCTGAAGTGGGTGTGTATGCATTGAAGTGTACATGTATATCCATTGCTACAGCACTGGTGGACCATGATGATGGATGTCTCTTGTGTCATCTGGAAAGAGTTGCATGTTCTATGTCTTACCTGATGACGGCAGTCTGCAGTTGCTTGTATTGTCTGGTTCCTTTAGCTGCTTGTGTGGGTGAGATGACAACTGTGAGTCAAACTCTGTTTGTTGCTGTGTGCATTGAGTGGGGTGGCTCCTGTTTAGAGATGAGGGATATGCAGCTCCTCTGTGTGAGTGTGACAGTTATCTCACACCGCAAGGGAAAGCAGCTGGAGCTGAGCAGGAGTCCTTTTGGAAAATGCTTTCGATGACACTTAGATGTTCTGATTGAAACGAGGAAGTGCTGCTTCCCCACTGCAAAGAAGATGTGAATCGTTTCCCAGCTCAAACGTGATCAGAACAGAGGTGACAGAGATTGAGCCGGAGACTTGACACTCTCTGGAGACAAGTGGCTCTGCCTGACTAGCTGGAAGAGACAGCTTTAATGGAAATAACAGGGACTGGCACATTCTTTCAAAGTGGTTGTAGCTAAATCTTACCTGTTGTGCACTTTCATTCAGTCTCAAATGTGCAGTTTCGAAAGTTTTTAAAACATGATGTGTTACTACACTAGGTTAAAGAAAGTTCCCAGTTTGCTTGGCTTACCTTCCAGGAAGTCTGTTACTGCTTTACTTTCCAGGTCATTTTCACAGGGTCAAAGCACTTTACTGGGCAGCAAAGCATGTCAGGCGATAGGGAAAGCAACTGGTCACTCTGGGCTTCTCTTTACAGCACATGTGTCTTAATTACACTTGACAAAACTATAATTACCACCCTTTAAATTCACTTCCTATATAACAGGTGTTAGGATCCCTACCTGAGCCTCCACTACTGTGCGGGATCTTAATCCAAATCTAGAGTATGGTGGCAGGATAAATGGCTTTACTCAATTACCTCTTTAGTGTCACTACTCATTGGTATATACACTAACACCACCTAGTGGATATTTAACATATTGCACGTCACAGTGAATCTAGATGATTTTGCCTCTAGGTATTGCACATTATGAGTAATGTTTCTTTTATAATATCTGGATTATTTGTAATAAATAATGATCTCAGTCCTCTAATTCCACCTCCCAGCTATATACCCGCCTGCTATTATGAACCAGAGGTGTCCTTGTAACAAAAATAAACAAATCAGTAGAATAGCAACTTTGTTGTAACAGTTTACAACCACGGATCCACACAGCAATAACACTTGTGCCCTACATCAGGAAAGAAAGAAAGAACTCCAGATAAGTTTATAGTAAGCAGTTTGTCAGAATACATTTCCTTTTGTTCTTGTTTTTAGTTGTTTTCCCCACAAAACAAAACAACAACCTTGATGCTCATTAAAAATATATAAAAAAGAAAAGCATAACGCTGAAATCCATTGCATGCATTTACCCAACCTCCGGTCATGAATTCACTGCATTTAAATAAGCTTGTTACCGAGGATATCAAGGCTTTTCTGAGCAAGGATTGAGTCACACAAAAAGCAATCAATTATGCATCAAATGAGTTTTTTGATTCTTTATGTTGTTTGTACTTTTTTCTTTGCTTTGAAAGAGTTTGCCTGCTAGCAAAGGCCTGTAACACAATCAAGACATGTTTGTGGAGTGGGGATACAAGAAAGAGCGAGGGAGAAGGGGATGGTGGAGAGAAAGAAATGTGGGCTGCCCTTATAATTCAGTTTGCTCCAAATACTGTAATAAAAATGCTCTTTAACTCATCTAACCAAAAGAGAGCAGAATCTGTAACAACAGTGCATCACACAACATTAGACTTGCTGCATTACCTTTTAAAATGTGTTTTCCGCCATGTCATTGTGTCTATTAGAAGTAGTTGGCAATGTCTAGACTGACATCACTCTTCAGGTTAAAGGAAATACGTAACTACTCTAGGGCCTGGATAGATTTAATGAAGAATTTATGTGGATATGAGCCAATTAGAACATTAATGTATATATAATGTTTATTAGGCTCAAAACCACAAATGTTTTAAAAGGGTTTGGATTCAGGATTCAGCTTCATGTTGAACTTTGCTGGGAACTCTTAAGGGGGAGTCACATTGGCTCTGACGCTCCCCAGGTGAGGGATGTGAAAACCGGCAGGGACTCATTATCCTCATCGCGCAACAGCGAACCCTACTGGCCAGACACCGAGCACATTCAGAGTGGATAAAAAGTAGGGCCTTTTCAAGCAAAATGGACAGTGGTGTGCAATACTCTCCATTATTATTAGTTTATTTAGCAGACGCCTTTATCCAAGGCGACTTACAGAGACTAGGGTGTGTGAACTATGCATCAGCTGCAGAGTCACTTACAATTACGTCTCACCCGAAAGACGGAGCACAAGGAGGTTAAGTGACTTGCTCAGGGTCATACAATGAGTCAGTGGCTGAGGTGGGATTTGAACCGGGCACCTCCTGGTTACAAGCCCTTTTCTTTAACCACTGGACCACACAGCCTCCCATTGTAAATCACCCACTCTTTTCGGTATTGGTGGCCTATACAGATTCTTGCATACAGGTGTGAGGGGTTCCTGTATTTGCAGCCTCTCTCGGCACTGGTGTATTATGCATGCCCTTTAAACTTATGTAATGCAGCACTTTAACACATATATTTCTGGTGGTTCTGATTCCAGCTTACTTTTACCTGTGAAAAACTGGCTCAGCTGTTATAATCCCTCTCCAGACAAGGCAGCACTGAGATGCATTAAAAACCCCTCCACCACATGCACTGACTTTGCTAGCTCACTTGCTAGTGATTCAGGGTTTTTCCAGGCTCGGTTGTCAAAATTGATTAAGTTCTCAACCAGCACTACTCTTCTGGAAATTAAGAGTGAAATAAAACTCCTTGATTCTAAAAGATGGCATTTTAAAAAGGAATTGTAAACTAGAGGCTCTTCAAGCATCCACAACAGCCCTACCGACTTAAAATCCCTGTGAGTCCTAAAAGCCTTCCAGGCATTCAGCATCCCCCTATAAAACACAGGTAAAACAGAGAGGTTTAACTGTCCACTATCCATTAAAAACAGGTGCCTATCAAAATTCAACCTCCACACCAAGCGAAGGAAAGCAAAAGCCAATGCTCTCCAGGGCAGAGGTTCAAGAGCGTTTTATGTCCATCAATCCCTGCCTCCCTTCCTCTACAGGCAAGTATAGCATCACCTGCTTTATCCAATGCAGACCATCCCAATACAAACTCAGCAATAACCCCCTGATTCTATTTTAGCCCTGGAGGTAAATCTGGTGGTGGCTGCCCTCCCATTCCTCAATCAGAAATGCATTACTTTTAGCCCAGTTTACTCTAGCTGAGGACACTATTGCAAGCACCCTCAAACTCTCCGCTATTTGAATATCATTCTTATTTATTATTAACACAACAAGGTCATCAACATAGGCCACCACCTTAACAGGTTCCATAGTCACATTCAGGATATAAAGTCCAGTCAATATCATTCTCAATTTTAACATTAGGGGTTCAAATGAAAGAGAGTACAACATGCCCGATAGAGAACAGCCCTGGTGATTTCCCCTCTGGACCTTAAAAGGAGAGCACAACCCACCACTGATTTTAAGTGCACTAAAAAATGTTACAATAGAGCAACTTAATAGTTCCCCAAAAATTGGGACCAAGGCCAAATGCCCTAACTACATCAGATAAATACCTGTGGTCTACCTGGTCAAAAGCTTTCTCTTGATCAAGGGAGAGCAGACCAGCTTTAAAATCAAAGAGCTTGGAGCCTGATATAAAATCCCAAATTAAAAAAAAATGTTATCAAATATTGACCTGCCAGGTATACAGTATGTTTGATCTGAATGCACAGTACTGCTCATTACTTTACTCAGTCTGTTCGCCAATGCCTTGGACAAGATTTTATAATCCGAGCATAGAAGACTAACACGTCTCCAGTTCTTAATGTTGCACAAGTCTTGTTTCTTAGGCTGCAAAGTCAGTACTGCACGCCAGCAGCTCAGAGGCAGTTCATTTTCCACAATGCATTCCTCTATCATGTCCAGTAGATCACTCCCCAACAGACCAGAACATTTTATAAAACTCAACAGGTAGTCCATCAATTCTTGGTGCCTTGCTCGTGTCGAGCCCTCGAAAGCACTAGAGAGTTCCTGCCATGTCAGTGCACTCTCTAGTCTCGCCTTCTCCTCTGGAACCTGTGTCATCCCCTGGAGGAACTGCTGGGTTCCCATAGACCTGCCCACAGCCTCTGCTGTGTACATCTCTGAATAGAACCCCACAGCATACCCTCTGATAGCCTCAGGCTCACACAACAGCTAACCGGCTGCTGTTCAAAGGCAATGTATTACTTTACTCTGAGACACTTTTTTTCCAAAGCGAAGAAATACTGAGTCAGAGCATCCATCTGAGAAAGACTGAAAAATCATGAGCATACTAGTGCTCCCTGTACCTGTGATTGCAGCAAATAAGCCAAACTACTCTTTTTTGAGCTTCAGGTCTTGGTAAAGCCTGTTGCTATATCTGGACTTCAGAGCCCTATGCAGTTCAGTAATATCTTCTTCGAGCTCTCTCATTACCTCACTAGTGCTCTTGGTAGCATTTTTAGTGTACTGCTGGCAGAATATTCGGGTCTGAACTTTATTCACATCCGATAATTGCCTTACTGATAAAAATGCCCCTTTAGGCCGCCTCCATTGTTCCCAAAATAACTTAAAAGGTTTTTAAAAAATGACTCTTTAAAGTTTTGTATTAAAATGCCAATAGGACAAATAAACATGTGAGGTAGGAACAATCATGTTCAAACTAACCAAACTATGGTCAGATAGACCTGTGGGGTGAATAGTAGATTTAGTAAAATAGTTTAAAACCATAAAATGTATCAAGTCGAGCTAGACAGGTATTCCCAGTGCTCCCTTTAACCCAGGTGTACTGCCTAACATCAGGGTTCATTGATATTCCCAGCGCTCCCTAAACCAGGTGTACTGCCTAACATCAGGGTTCATTGATATTCCCAGCGCTCCCTTTAACCCAGGTGTCCTGCCTAACATCAGGGTTCATTGCTCTTCACACATCCTCCAAATCATAAGAACATAAGAACATAAGAAAGTTTACAAACGAGAGGAGGCCATTCAGCCCATCTTGCTCGTTTGGTTGTTAAGAACTATCATGCGCTGTTAGGACAGTAACCAACTCCCTGACTGAGCTGGCATGAGCTATTTCTGTCTAGCTGGTCGTTAACTGCACAATTAAAATCACCGGCTAATAAAGCTACAGGTAGTGGACAAAAAATGGAAACACCTGGGTAAATGAGGGACACCAAGTATATTGAAAGCAAGGGATTCCACACAGGTGTGGATCATGTGTTAATTAAGCAAATAACATCCCAACATGCTTAGGGTCACGTATAAATATGCTGGACAGGTCTGGTTGCCTATAATTATGGCTAGTATGGCTGCAAGAGGAGACCTCAGTGACTTTGAAAGAGGGGTGATTGTTGGGGTGCATTTGGCAGGAGCTTCAGTGACCAAGACAGCTCAACTTGCTGATGTTTCACGAGCAACGATTCTAAGGTGATGTCGGCATGGAAGAGAAAGATATCATCAGCAAAGGGCAACAGTGGGCGGAAGCACATACTCCAGGGTCGTGATATCCGTGCATTAATTCGAAATGCAAGGCAAAACAAGCGAGCAACTGCAGATCAATTGTCTGCAAATTTCAACCTGGGGTGCGAGCCATTTTCATCAAAAATGGTCCACCGAGAACTCCACAGAGCGGGATACCATAGTGGCCCAATGCCCTATTAAGTGACTTTACATTGGTGTTTCATTTTTTTGTCCACTACCTGTACTTCTTCAGGCTGACTCTGTGCTAAAACTGCATCGAGGGTCTGAAAGAACTGTACTCTCTCTCCCATCATTTGGAGCATATATATTGATAAATACAAAAGTTATATCCTCTACTCACCTGCACTTTTAACAAGCATCCTTTAATGAGCTCACTGTGATAGAATCATACCAAAAACCTTTAGCAAATAACATGGCAACTCCAGCACTAAAATTTGTACCATGACTAAAAATAACCCCCCCCCAGTCATGAATCCATTCTGATTTATTGTTATCATCATTGTATGTCTCTTGGAGCATTGCAACGCTAACTTTCTTTTGTGTTATGTATTCAAAAAGAGCTGATCTTTTTGCTGCATCTCTGCCCCCGTTTCTATTTAAAGTTCCCTGATTAAGAGTCTGCATTGTAGGATTAAAAAAACAGACAGAGAGAAAAGTACAGACAATAGTAAAACAGTACACAGAAAAGAGAAAGGATGCTTTTGTAAAGATTATACATCATTGTTACTGTTTAAGAGAGACCCGCACTTTGCTTATTACATTTTTCAGTTGATCATTCTTTTTTGTCAATGCCCAGTACTACTGCATTGCGTCTTACTTGCTGCGTAGAACTTAGAAACAATTTTAAATCAGAAAAATGCTCGATCACACTAATCCCTCTTTTCCCTTTAACTAATTGTAAAAACGTCTGAATGCTTTCAGCACTGTACCCCCCTCTTGTTTGCTGGCTAGCCGACAAATCAGAGCTGACTGAGAAGTCGGTATTGCTGCCCCCATCATCACTAAAATCAACCAACACTGACCGCTATGCTGTGTGTCTCTCATGGACACCTCTCTCTCTGATTTATCAGCTCGAGAGACCTCAGCCTCAGAGACAAGGCTGTGCTTCACTGCAGTAGTGTGCCTAGTTTTAGCCTTTCTTTTCCCCTTGGGCAGTTTAAACTGGGAGTTTACCATCTCTTTCTCCTCACACACTTCCTTCTCTTTCCCGAAAACTGAAACTGCAACTTTGCTCTGCTCAGTAGTTGACTCTGTCTGTTCCCTTGCTTCACTTCCCTGTCTATCACCTGCAGATTCTCCCGCCTCCCTGTCTGTTGTGGACAGTCCCTGAACCTCAAGTTCCCTTCTACCTCACCATCAGCACGACAACCTCATTCCCCTTCTACCACACCACAGATCTGATTGGAGCTCTTCAGTCTCTCACCCTTGCTTTGTCTGCAGCACTGGGGATTTCTTCCCCCTCGCTTTCAGTGTTGCCTGCAGTCCGCTTGCAGTTCTTTGCTATGTGCCCGTGGCAAAGTGGTTTGCAGTGCACAGGTTTAGAGGTGATGTAATGCGTAAACAGATGACAAACAACAAGGGCAGCAGTGTGGAGTAGTGGTTAGGACTCTGGACTCTTGACTGGAGGGTTGTGGGTTCAATCCCAGGTGGGGTACACTGCTGCTGTACCCTTGAGCAAGGTCCTTTACCTAGATTGCTCCAGTAAAAACCCAACTGTATAAATGGGTAACTGTATGTAAAAATAATGTGATATCTTGTAACTATTGTAAGTCGCCCTGGATAAGGCCGTCTGCTTAGGAATAAGTTGAGAACAAAGTTTGCAGTCCAAACAATTCTTTAATTGTAATCTAGGTCTTGTTGGCCAACGCAAATAATAATCCCAGGCAATACACAGCAATGTCCAGAGTGAGTGCTAACGTGCAAGTGGTGAAATACAATTCATTAGTGAACAGTAGTGCAGTGCTGTCCGGGTTGGTGCTGGCCTTTAGCGACAGCTCCCGGTACGTGTTAGCCATCTCACACCCACATTTAAAACATTTCATGAGTTCAGAAGAGGCAAAGACTATATATTCACTGCCGTCCACACGAAACCCAAAAGCTACATTTAAATCTCCATTCGGATCAGTAAGGAGCATATATAATTGTCTTTTGAACGAAGCGACATGATTCAGATCAAGGGATTTATAGCCCAGAAGAATCATAGTGATACTTGACATTATCTACAATCTTTATGCCATTTCTCTGTGTCATATTTTCGAAATTGGGACCTGATCCCCTATTTTGGCAATAGCGGCCGCCACAATTCCGCTGACAAAATCAGCTTATAAAAGAACCAACTGTTAATCAGTTTTTTACTATATTAAACTATAACATAAGAAGAATAAACAAATAGAAAGAGGAAAAACCAGGGAGAACCACTCACTCACTCTAAGCTCTGAGCTCCACACTCCGCACACACCCTCACACCACAAGCACGCCCGATAGACACAGATAGATAGATAGATGTTTGTAATCCTGTGCATCGGGTGTTGGGAAATCATCCCAGACTTTCAAAAGTAGAGTTTAAAGGGCCTTGATATATTCGTCATGCTTGTCTGCCAAAGTCCTAATATACATTTAACAGCATTATTTCCTTACTTGGAACTGTATCACATATCTCTCAGGAAAGTAGTTATGCACAGCAGAGGTGTAACAGGATTAATGCTGTGCCTCACTCTGCCTTGCTGTGATGCAGGAGCACCCCACTGTGCCCAGACTGTCAGAGAGCAGCTTTGACACAGCCAGCCCCTGCCAGCCACCTGCAACAAGAGAGCGGAACAATACCCAGACTGCGCCAAGCAGGGGGACTGAACAGACCCTTCATGCATGCTGCTAACCGCTTGTTGTAACAGGCGGAGGAACATCTTAAAGTAATTGTAGCAAACTAAATAATTCTATACATCTCTTTTGCACCTCCACTGGCTGCATAGGTCTTAGATGTGCAGTTTTGAAAGAAACACATGTGATAACAAACTTTTTTTTTTTTTAATAACATGTTAATTGAAGATGTTATGTACATTAAATGTATACTGAAGAATTGTTAGCCATCCCAATGCAGTACACATATATTGCATTGACTAAAACAAAAAAAAAATCAGATCTAGATTAGCATTTAAACCATGAAGCACTCCCCTATTTATATCCAGCCTCTCCTAAGATGTTGAATAAATTCCATCCCTCGATTGCATAGCCTCCTTGGAGTTGCCATCTTGGGAATGACATGCTTCTTGAGAATGTCATGGTCCCGGGGAGCCAGCGTAAAACAGACAGGCAAGATTGTGGTGTCTGCAAAAAAATAAAAAGCCAAGCTAAAACTTTCATTTACTAGTTTTATCTGGAAAATAATTGAATAGTTTGTTCAATAAGGTTGTGTATATTTCATTGTTTATTGTTGTTTCATTTTCCCAAATCTTAATGTATGTGTGTATTTATGTATGTGATAGCTGATTGCAGGCTATCTAACTGGTTTCATCATTGCAGGTATACCCCTGATCTGTGCTTCTCATGTCATGAACGATCCTATTTATATAGTATTTTATATCTGTAAATTAATTGAATGTGTTGTTTTATTCATAGAAAGCCTCCCTTATTAACTGTAACCTAGCAACCACTAAGGGTTCTAAATGTGTGTCTGTGTGTGTGTGTGTGTGTGTGTGTGTGTGTGTATGTATGTATGTATGTATGTATTGGTCATTCAGAGCAATTAAACACGACATAAGTACTGTATGTTTGTATATATGTATGCATGTACATTTAATATAAATGACCATTCACATTTCAAATAAACCCTTCTAGATTTGTCTTTAGAAGGCAGAAGTGATGATGGTCAGTTCCCTTCAGTTGGTCTGAGAACTTCCATAGATATAGGGATCTATTTTTAAACAAACGGCAAGTCAACTTAGCTGTAAGAAGAAGCAGCTCAGTTACTGTTCTTAGTAGTTTCTTGCTATTTTTCTTGGTAGTTTTATTCTCAGAAAATGTGCCATAGTTTTGACACTTGATAAAGATGTTATAGATCTAAAACATAATTATTCTTTTCATATGGGGGGGAAAAGACTAACAACAAAATCATATGGAAAAAAAAACCAAAACATTATTTAAACTATTTTACTTCAAAAAGTAAATGCAGAAAAAAAACACCTGTTAGTACAAAAGCTAGAAAACTACTTAATTTGGTGCAGCTGAAATATGTTTTTTTTTTCTCTCTTCCATTGAGTCATTTACACTTTTGGGTAAAAAAAGCTTTGAAAATCGACCCCATAGTCTATGTTATCCGAAATCATGCACTGTTGCTTTAAGAGCACTTCCAGTTTCAATAAACAGCCCCCTAAAGGCCCGGCGCTGTGCGGGACTCTTGGTGCAGAGTGCAGTTGGTTGAGACTGGCCGTGTCACCGGAATGGATTTGTGATGCATCTTGGGCTGTCAGGGCTGCTGAATGGATAGCCACCTGGGAGTCTTCGGTAGATATCAATCAATCACATAGATTAGCTCTCAGCACAGCTATTTCCACATCTGATTTGAACTTGGCCAGGCCTCAAACTCTGCATCTAAGCTGTAATCAAAACCTCTTTTTGATGTGCTCTTCTCCTACTTGTGTGTTTTGCTGGTGTGCCACTTTTGTAGTCAGTAACACACACACACGGGGGAGCAGGCACATTGCAGGTTGTGCTGGGTATATACAAGCTGCTACGGTTACCGTTTACTGGTTTTGTTTGTTAAGGTATCAGAACTTAAATAAAGGATTGATTGTGGAGTGTCCCTCACATCCGATGTCACCAAAGACAGATCATCTTTTTCTAATGCAAATCACCTTCAAACTGAAACGCTCTTCTGGTATTTCTGTGATCCTTAATAATATTGGAGCCATGACATCATACCTTCTCTGGTTAGCATCAATTCTATATCTATGATTGGAGCCAGGGGGGGCAGACATGGCAGATTCTCCTTTCACTAACTATCCATTGAATGGAAGGTCTGTAGCAGTAGCTGCAGTAGATGCTGAATTTGCAGGTGGGAGGTGAAAAGCCAGGTTGCTCACTTGCAGGCAGTTCCAGCATTTGGTCTGAAATACCTTGCCATGTACGTGCTGACACTTTAGAAGGTCTCCCGGTTTCGTGAAGAAATCCTAAGCAGATTCAGCATCTGTGCTAGCTATGTCTATAGGAAACAAATCTTCAGGCCCCCTATACGGGGCTGGGCAGTGGAACTATACAGCAGAAATATCTTCCACACCTTAATTACTGGAAATGCAGTATGATGACTCATCTCAATTGATGCCAAAATGCCCACTAAAAAAGTAAAGAACTAAAGAAATTGGAACCCTGGCATGCCTAGTAAAGGCACAACCAGGTGGTGTGCTGGGTGAGTCATACAGTCAGGGGAACACTGGTGCGCTCAAGAGGACACCTGCAGGGCTGGCTGTTTGGCTGTAAAGTGGTGATTGGTTTGGTCTTGGGATCGGAGGACGCCCACTGACCTTCAGTTCTAGTGAGCTGTTGTGAAGGATAGTGTCAGTGACTAACACAAGTATGTGGGGTAAATGGCATTTGGGTTGAATTGTATGTACTTAAATGTACTCATGTACTAAGTAATCAATTTGTTATCACTGTTTAGTATTGCCATTCAAATGCTTGAGAAACAGTAATTAGAATTAGCCCTATTTTCATCAAAGCCAAAACAGTTGCACTGAATTGACTGCTTAATTGTTTCCATTGACACTAATTGACCAGACTATAAAGACTCTAGGAACCAGAAGTAAAGGAGCGTGGAGATCAGGAGAAAGACCGGAAAGGATGCACCAGGAAGCAGGAAGCAGGTAGCAGGTAGCAGGTGCAAGCTGCAAGCTGCAAGCTGCAAGCTGCAAACTGCAAACTGCAAACTGGAAAACACAGCACAGGAGCGAGAGAAACAAACGACATGGTAGTACAAGGAAAGTAAAACTGTCATTTTAGCTGCATGGGACATGTTAAGTTAACTACTTTTATAAATTATTGTTTCACCCATAGGAATTATTTTAATTCCAACATTGATTTTGTTGTTTTGGTTGCTGAGAGGCAGCAGGAACCCTGTGCTCCTGGCCCCCCCTCCCTCTGTTATCGACACAACACCTGGAGAAAGAGGATACCAGATGGAGGGAGAGAGAGGGAGGTAATACATACGGAGGAGACCAGCGTCACTCAGGCTGACCCCCACAAGGCTAACCCCCACCCCCACGCAGTTAAATACAGTGTTGCTGGGTCCAGTCTAAGTAAGGGAATTACAGAGAGACCGGCCCACACCCTTGACAATCTAACATTGTACGAGAGCTGGGGGAAATTGGGGGTGACGGGGTGACTGAAGCTGAGTGACCACGGGCTGTCCCTTTCAGTGCTCGAGTCCCAACCAGGAACGCACTATATCATTTCAACAACAGTTAAAAATGAACTAAGAATAACATACAGTAGAAGCCTGTTCATCTGAACAGCTGGGGAACATAGCAATGGTTCGATTTAATGAGCATTCAGATGTTTACAAAAACAGCAATACACGTACATATATTTCACTCTAAAGGTTTATTTAAAAATGAGCATTTTTCTGATAGCCCCAAACCTGAGTTTTATACTGTATATACAGTAACTTCACTCTGCAAGCACATCTGACAGCGGTACTGAAGCGTTATATGCAAGTACATTAAATGTAAAACTGATTCATGGAGGCTGTGTGGTCCAGTGGTTAAAGAAAAGGGCTTGTAACCAGGAGGTCCCCGGTTCAAATCCCACCTTAGCCACTGACTCATTGTGTGACCCTGAGCAAGTCACTTAACCTCCTTGTGCTCTGTCTCTCGGGTGAGACGTAGTTGTAAGTGACTCTGCAGCTGATGCATAGTTCACACACCCTAGTCTCTGTAAGTCGCCTTGGATAAAGGTGTGTGCTAAATAAACAAATAATAAAACATTTGAAGCACTGTGTGTGTTTTTTTATTTGTATGCACATACATATCAGTTCATTGCTTTCACATTTTTTTAAAACTTTAAAAAAGGATAAACTATAAACTGAATACAGCACTGAAAACAGGTTTCAATACTATTCTCAAAACAGCAGGCTGTATTCCATAGTGTTGTTGGTCCTAGACTTTTACGTTTACATTTGTGTGGATACTTCCCCCAAAACAACAACGAACATAGTTTATGACGTTTGAAATTAAATAAGCGATAACACAGTATCACATCTTTCTTAACAGCTTGTCTAACTAGGGTTCCAACTGTAATTTGTAACTTATGTTTCTTATCAATAAATTCACATTTACTATCTTATCTCGTCATACAATGTAAAAACGTTTTTATTGAATTAAAAAAACAACTGGTATTATTCAAAATTGAAGATTATATAGGCCTAACATGGCTAGGCAAAGGTATGCATGCAGCTACCAACAATTACTAGGCACGAAACCCCGGACCCGGCACAAGCAACTTGAACTTGAAGCATGTGTGGAAGCGACTGTAAGTGTAAATCACGGTCAGCACATACTAGCATAAAAACAAAAATCATATCCCTCTTCCGACAGTATATAATGAGTAAAAGTTAAATACATTTATATTTTATGTTTTTTTACATTTGCTTTTGTAATTTCTAAATATTGCGTATATACAGTAAATCAGTGGTCACAAACCCAAAATAAATGTTACTTTTCTTAACTTTAATATATGGTAAGACTAGTGTTTCAAACATTTATTAACTAAAAATAAAAGGTCTTCACTAATTTATATAGCAAACATGCACATGCCATACACTGCTGAAGTGTACATACTGTAACAGTTACACCCCTGCTGTTTTTATGTATTTGTTAATATGGAAATTTAACTTACCTGTCACAGTTGTTTTCAGGCTTCTTGTTAATGACAGAAAAGTAGGACAGTATCCCACTATGCTTTTTATCAGACATTACTATCAGCGGTGCAGTGGCAAATGAAAGTTTGGTGGAGTTGAACAGATAGATTGAACAAATAATAGACAAATAATCTATGTTGACTCAGAAATGTCTTCATCTAGACAATGTGGGGAAGCTATAAAAAAGGCCAACAAGATGCTCGGATATATTGTGAGAAGTGTTGAATTTAAATCAAGGGAAGTAATGTTAAAACTTTACAATGCATTAGTAAGACCTCACCTAGAATATTGTGTTCAGTTCTGGTCACCTTGTTACAAAAAGGATATTGCTGCTCTAGAAAGAGTGCAAAGAAGAGCAACCAGAATTATCCTGGGTTTAAAAGGCATGTCGTATGTAGACAGGCTAAAAGAATTGAATATGTTCAGTCTTGAACAAAGAAGACTACGCGGCGATCTGATTCAAACATTCAAAATCCTAAAAGGTATAGACAATGTCGACCCAGGGGACTTTTTTGACCTGAAAAAAGAAACAAGGACCAGGGGTCACAAATGGAGATTAGATAAAGGGGCATTCAGAACAGAAGATAGGATGCACTTTTTTATAAAGAGAATTGTGAGGGTCTGGAACCAACTCCCCAGTAATGTTGTTGAAGCTGACACCCTGGGATCCTTCAAGAAGCTGCTTGATGAGATTCTGGGATCAATAAGCTACTAACAACCAAACGAGCAAGATGGGCTGAATGGCCTCCTCTCGTTTGTAAACTTTCTTATGTTCTTATGTTCTTATAGGGATTCAAGGAAATGCATGCACATGGATTAGGGAGTGGTTAACCTGTAGAAAACAGAAAGTACTGATTACAGGAAAAAACTCAAAATGGAGCGAGGTAACCAGCGGTGTACCGCAGGGATCAGTATTAGGTCCTCTGCTATTCCTAATCTACATTAATGACTTAGATTCTGGTATAGTAAGCAAACTTGTTAAATTTGCAGACGACACAAAAATAGGAGTGGCAAACACAGTTGCAGCAGCAAAGGTCATTCAAAATGATCTAGACAGCATTCAGAACTGGGCAGACACATGGCAAATAACATTTAATAGAGAAAAGTGTAAGGTACTGCACGCAGGCAATAAAAATGTGCATTATAAATATCATATGGGAGATACTGAAATTGAAGAAGGGAACTATGAAAAAGACCTAGGAGTTTATGTTGACTCAGAAATGTCTTCATCTAGACAATGTGGGGAAGCTATAAAAAAGGCCAACAAGATACTCGGATATATTGTGAGAAGTGTTGAATTTAAATCAAGGGAAGTAATGTTAAAACTTTACAATGCATTAGTAAGACCTCATCTAGAATAGTGTGTTCAGTTCTGGTCACCTCTTTACAAAAAGGATATTGCTGCTCTAGAAAGAATGCAAAGAAGAGCGACCAGAATTATCCTGGGTTTAAAAGGCATGTCGTATGCAGATAGGCTAAAATAATTGAATCTATTCAGTCTTGAACAAAGAAGACTGAGTCAAGCATTCATATTTCTAAAAGGTATTGACAATGTTGACCCAGGGGACTTTTTCGACCTGAAAAAAGAAACAAGGACCAGGGGTCACAAATGGAGATTAGATAAAGTGGCATTCAGAACAGAAAATAGGAGGCATTTTTTTACACAAAGAATTGTGAGAGTCTGGAACCAACTCCCCAGTAACGTTGTTGAAGCTGACACCCTGGGATCCATCAAGAAGCTGCTTGATGAGAGCCTGGGATCAATAAGCAACTAACAACCAAATGACCAAGATGATCTGAATGACCTCCTCTCGTTTGTAAACTTTCTTATGTTCTTCTTATGTTCTTATGTAAAAAACATGAACAGATTGATCGTTATTGCCCACCCACCTTTATTGTCTTTTCCAATGAGCACGCAGAGAGGTTGACGTGAGTCCATGACCAGGACTCGAGCACTGGTCCCTCTTCTCTTTTCCTCCCTTCACCAAATGGGGTTACCACAATGTTGTCGACGGAGGGGAGTCGGTCCGTGGTCATCATGGGAACTGGAAGTCTTGCGAAGAGGACGTTCGGCGTGAGACTTTGTATAGTGGCGATTGCCACTTACGTGACTAAAATAAATTTGTGTTTGCCTGTCCTTAGCAACAAATACTACCCCTGCACTGGGTAGGGGAACAGTTGGTGCATGGGTGGTGTGAATTCACTTTTTTAGCAAGTTTTAGAAAAGTTTAATCGTTCTTTCTTTATCTTTGTGTGATGATTTTTGGTGTGAAAAATCAGCTATGATTATTTCTTATACCATAATTTTTAGAACAATTTGCTATGTAGTTAATGTGCTGTGTGTTATTGTGTGCTGTGCTATTCAAATTTGCATTTTTGATAATTACCTTGGCCGCTGTCTCTGTTCATCCTGGTTGGGGTCAAGGGTGGTCCACTGGAATTCCAAACGAACATCAACAGGAAAGGGTTAGTCATTGGGGCTAGCAGTGTTATACACTTACCTGAGCTACCTGTGACAATAGCTGTGGTGAGGAGGTGCAATTGGACATTCAAAATTCAAAACGGGGTTAAAATAATTGAGCACTCTAAATTAAAAAATAAGAAAGAAAGAATCACTTGCTGTAACTGCTGTATTAATAATATCAGCAGAATGGCGTTTGACCAAATAACAATGAGAAGTAATTGTAGACTTCAGTCACTATGGACTTGTTTGCTTTTCAGCTGGAGGGAATCATGTGGGATAATAATTAGTTAATTCAATTAATGGAGTGCAAAGAGAGTGATCTTTATTTGGGAACAATTTACACATCATCAATATCTTAATCAAGCCCTATATAGGGTTTGGTTAATTATAAATGATCCTCTAATGTTGTGATGGATAGGGGTTTTTGTAGCAGTGTACTGTATTTGGGAAATTCTGTTCCAGTAGACAAAGGTTGCTCTATTACAAATAAATATTGATCATTATTTTTAGTTACCAACTCAGGGCCATCTTTGATTTTCATAAACTGATCACTCTTTCTTATGGATGCTCCTGGTGTATCTTCTGTTTAAACATTTCCTTAAACTAATCTTTGGAACTGTTTTTGTAATGACCAATCTCCCATTCTCTGAATTAAGACCAATAAAACATAAATATTTCAATTTCTTCAGTCCTAATGTTATTCAATGAAACCAAATTAGGCCCCTACCCCCTGGGCCATTTACAACAAAACAGCAAACTAAAACTTAAAAGCATAAGTACGAACCCTTACTGATTTTAATTTGATGTGCCATGTGTTCCTGTAGCATTTTTAAGTGGACAAATGATTAACAGGCTTTTTTTCAGTCTCATTTTTAGGCCATTCCCCTCACTTCATTGTGATTACATTGTTTACCCAATCCAAGCCTTGTCATCTGCAGTAAGTAGTCTGACTGTTTATTCCTGCATTAAAAATGCTTAAATGAAAAGCTTCATTTTTTTCCCTCACAGCATCACCCATCTGGAGTTTCAGAGACTTCACATTGGTGGATTGAAGGAACTTGCTGGCGATGCATCTGAACGTCAGCTTCCTCTCCTGGGCTGTGAATCCCCCTCGCTGGGGTGTTAATAGGTGTTGTTAATAAACATGGATGTTTACTCGATTCTTTGTAGCTGCTTGTGAGTGCTTTGTGAAATTCCGAAGACTGTTGGGCCAAAACTGTCACCAGAGATGCGCTTGGAAGTGGGGGCGGCATTCTTTAGGGATTAGGAAGCTAATAAGTTGTCGCACTTTGCCAGTCCTTGAAGCCACTATAACAGCAAGTAATTGAGTGAGATATCCTGCACGTTTCCTCCAGGGTCCCTGTGAGGTTAACGGCGGGGAGTTTTAATAAACCGTATGTCTTTCAATTTCAATTGTAACTTTTCTTACAGGTTTTACGTTGATTTTTTTTTATCCTGTTGACACTTACGAAAGCACGAACCGAAATAGTTTGTCTTCTTGACACAGTGCTTCTATAGGCAGTCAGTTGTAATTGAACAGTTCTATATAATAATATTTAAGATGCAGGTAGTTCAAAAGACTCATGTGACTCCATGTCTACACATGTATGTATGTATCAGCATATGTGTAATTTGTGAATATATTGTTAATGTATTTATTTTGTTGCATTGTGTATGTGTGCGTGCGTATCAGTGTGAGAGTCACTAATAACGTCTCTTTAGCATGCTGCGACAGGAGTCAAAAACTGAACTTGGAAATATGGAACCTCGTGGCTTCATAATTGGGAATTCGGCTTCAGAATGTTACAGGGTTGTCAAATCTGTATGAGACCTTCAGCAGCACGGCATATTTAAAACAACAGGAGAGAAAATCTAACTTAATTTAAGCCGAGGGAGGGAAATTGTCAATAGGGTCAAGATGGACTGGCCCTGAGAGGCCTTGCAGATCACACACACTTCTAGGGAAAGCTGGGAAGCCAGAATGTCGACGTTGCAGGGAGGGAGGCGAGATGACAGAATAACAGCCTGTTCTTTTTCTTTTTCTGAAAATAAAACAGAAAGCTCACAAAATGATGAGGGGAGACATACTCAACTATCGTTTATTCTCTTTGACAAGACAATAGATTTCCTTTTCTCTTCACTCTCTACTTTTTTTTATTTTTTTTGTTTTTCATTCCCAGCGGGAGAGAGAAACATTTCTCAGAAGATGAATAACAGAGAGAGAGAGAGAGAGAGAGAGAGAGAGAGAGAGAGAGAGAGAGAGAGAGAGATGTGTGTTAAAAAAAACAGCTTTGAACAGAGCTTCAGATGGCCTTGTCAAACTTGAGCAGAGAGTAGCGGTGTAAACAGCAGAGACAGACAGGTAGTGAGGGGTAGAGGTGTTCAGTAGCAATGTAATAGAGGGGATGGATCCATTAGGAACAGAGATGCACTAACAGGAGGTTTAGGGGCAGTGTATTCAAGCTGAGATGGGATTATTCATTAATTCAGTAACAAATGCTCCCTACAAAAGTCTGTCAGTAACATAAATCCCCCATTGCTATGGCTGTAAATTAAAACATTAGAGCTATCAGTATAATGAACATGTTGATGACCATGACATACTGTATATAAACAGTATATACAAAATAATACAGAAAAGGAAATGGTGATAAATAGTAAAATGAAAATTGGATAAGTGGTATTGAGGACCTAGATATCATAAGGGAAGCAAATGAGGTGTTAGTGTAATGACAAAGTCTATTAAAATAACTGATTTTCAGGATGTGTAATAACTTCTTGTGTTTTCAAGATGCATGTAAACATGTGTGACATATTTACAGACAGACAGACACCCCTACATATCCCTAATTCTCTAAGTAACTTATGCTAAATAATGTTAGACATTACAGCTAGAAAGGCAGTTTTCCAGATACATGAAAAAATGTAAGAGTGACAAATATACAACCGTCTCCACTATATCCCCTTCACAATCTTGTTGTAGGAAAAAATAATTTAATTACACTTAAAAGTGTAACAACTGTAAGTTAAGCCCAAGATCCCAGGCTTTTACTCGCTTGCTGTAACCATTATAGCCCATAAATGTCCTTCTTTTCTATGTAGAATTGACCTCTCAACCTTTATACACTGTAGGGAAGAACTGGATTAATTGATTCATTGATTGTATAAGTGTTAATTAATTCATGTTTTTATCAGTAAAGTAAAGTTTTGGTATATATGTATATACATACATACATAGATATGTGTGTGTGTGTGTACTAGCTCAACCACAAAGTCTCTTATTCTGGTGAGAAGTGAACATTACAAGAAGTGGAAAGACTGCTTTTTATGCTGTGATTTAACACGATTTCACCCAAAGATTTCTGTCAGAAAATCTAGCTATTAACCTCACATATCCCTTCAGAAAACATTTTAAAAATCAAGCTACTCAAGATAATCAATAATAAATATGTTTTGTTTTTAAAGTACAATTAAAATTGGAAGATTTTTATGTTGTTTGATTTGCCTTGATAAAACCTTGATAAAGGTACCACTGTGTGGAGTGCTAGGAGAGTCTGGTTGAATCCCATTCGAGTTATCGATCTTGGCTGGGGATTCACGCTGTGCTTTCTTGGGCAAGGGAGGAAAACTGGCTGAGGTTTAAAAAGTTACTGCAAAAAGCCCTTGTGGGGAACTAACTAGAAGCATGTTTTAATGGCCTTTAAAAAATTATTGCTATGAACCATGCTGAACTCAAAACATTTTGTAATGAAAAACAAAATCAAAACAAGAATTGGAAACCATATAACATGACCAATAAGTGGGTGAGATAATAATTTAAGCCTATACAGCCTATTTATTCTGCCTTGAAACAGCACTGATCTGAACTGCAATAAATTATTGCTCTTCAAGGTATTTGATGTTTCATGCTTGTGTGAATTGAGGATATTTTTGCTGACAGACAGGGATGAGTGACCACTTCAGTGATGAAACACCAGGGCAAGGTCACAGCCGACTGCTTCAGAACTGAAATCATTCCAGGATCCAGAATCAAGGGTCATGCCTGGGATTGACATGAAACACGCCTCGGGATCGCTGCTCAACTCCTTCACAGAAGAGGATCTGAGCTGCATTCCTTCATTAGTTTAGCATGACTGCATGTACCCCAAAAAGTAGCGAGAAGGATACAAACGCTGTCACATTACTCCTTTCTCAGAACAGGAGAAGAAATCAGGCAATCTGTTTGGATTCATGTTGACCGTTTCTCCCTAATCTAAGAAGTAATTCCACTTTAAAGCTTCAGAGATTTTGTAGAAATTAATTTGAAGAGGGAATCCTGTAGCAATGTTTTCCAAGAGCTTTTGTAAGGAAACAAGGCCTAATATTTTCTTACTATCTATTGAGGCCTGAGAGTAAAAAATACTGTCAGGGTCTAATACTGTTAATTCCAGGTAAGTATACGTTTTTATAATTATCTTTATAACCCTTTGCCCACAGGTTGTTTTGAATTTCGAACTGACCACCCGAACCTCCCCAATGAGTGTATAGGAACCACACAAACAGGTAAGTAAAAATAAAATAATGATTTCTTTTCTTACAGGAAATGATACAATTGAATACAACTTGCTTTATGAGACGACTTACAAAACCCCCCCTTTCAAACCACCTTGTACGATATTTCATTACAAAAGCTATCGTAAAAACACCTAAAACTGTGCACCAATTAAAACCACTAACACTTTCCATAAAACATTGCTAACTGGCTACTTGTGACTTCAGGGGGGTATTTTTATTACAATTATTCAACTTCACACCATACATTACCATAATACAATCTCAAACAATATAAGCAGTGGTTTGGTGAAACGATAATTCCAGTATATTCACCTGGGCCTCAGAAAGGCCAAGAAGGTAGGTCCTGTATTAAATCCAAGTAGCCAAACACTGTCCCGGTAGAAATGCCAACAAGGAAAGTTAAAGTTGAAGGTGACCGATGCAAGAACCTCCTAATCCATTGGTTTGCCCCTGTGCAAGGCTTGTATTCAGCTCCTTCAGGCTTGATCCCCCCCTCTCCAGCACCACGACGCAAGATCCTGCAATGGAAGAACAAACAGCACTTGATAGCCACACTCCTTCTGTGTGCCTGGTCATTCGCCATCTACACCCCGATCTCGGCCCTCCATACTCTGATTTGGTCTTCCAAACTGTACAATGGTACTTAACATAAGTAGGGTAGGACCTCGTGTCTCGGGTGTGTACAGGGAGCTGGCAGGTGGCTGGTGCCTGTTTGCTCCTCTGGGGTGTCGGTCATGGAAGGAGGTGCCTTGAAGGAAAGCAGTACAACACCTTATCATAACCCTCCCAATATCGGTAAATCTGAATATTTCTGCCAAATGTCTTTACTTCTGAATCATTTGTCAAACACTGCACGATCCTCGGAGTAATAATATTAAAAGTCTTCTTTTGATGAAAAAGCATTGCTTCAACAGTATTTGCTTCAAGGATGAATACTTAGCTTTGCTATTAGTTTCTGACTGGTCCTTCCTTCCATCGGACTGCCTTGTCATTATCCTTCTGTATTCCCTTTAGTTCCAAATAATCCTTATTCTTACCATCCAGATCTGTCTGTCAAGATGGCCGATTTCCTGCATCCTCCGTTCAATTCCCCCTGGAACCATGCGCTCCCTTCCTGTACTTTTAGTTCCCCTTTTATAGGGGACTATCAATGATAGTTAATTGGTGCAAATGGAAACTAATATAACACAGAGAAATGCACTACTAATGGAGTTTATGAATTAGCCCTGATACAGAGTAATAGATAAAGCAAAAAGCTATTTTGCTCTGGACAGTTGGCACGAAGTCAGCCGCTCTCCTGCATTTTCCAACTGTGCTGAGTTTCACTTAAGGCAGACATGTAAAGTCTCTAACCCCCACCCCAGCCCACACATTCCTTGACAAGCCCAATCTCCTTATCAGCAACTCCTCACTTAACGAAGAATATATGTCACCTCCCCTACTGTTCTCAGATTAGGGGAGAGGGGAGAGAGAGAGAGAGAGAGAGAGAGAGAGAGAGAGAGAGAGAGAGAGAGAGAGAGAGAGAAAGAAACAAATAGAGAGGAGGAGGGAAAGAGACAGCAAGAAAGGAAGAGAAAGAGAGAAATACAGACACACACACACACACACACACAAACCGTGATGCCCACACTTACAAGGATGGAACTCCTATTGCATAGCACTTTCACCCATTCCTAGCAACCATTACATGTATTGAACTAATTCAGTTATCAGCAAGACATAGTCAATTAAAAGTTTATTACAAATACTAAAATTGTCAAAAATACTAGATGCATTGGTGCCCGCAGCCATACGCCCGTTACGATCTGTGCGTACCATTGGTTTGCAAAATGTCGGCTTCATAATTGTGGACTTGGATGTAATCTCATGCGGTCGGTTGAAGCGAAACAGACATTTTAAGCTTAAAGGATTCTACTGTTTATTTAATGGTAGTGATGAGCAAATGGAAGCATATAAGTTTGGTTGAAGCCTTGAAAAAGAGCAACTTTCTTCTTAGACCCAGAATGTCAGAGGGAAAAAATCTCAAATTATGTCTTATATTAAAATGAATAATACATTTCGTAATCATTAACACATAAACGTTGTGTTATTGTTATTAGTAGAAGTAGTAGTGGTAGTAGTGGTAGTAGTATTGACGTAACATTTTTAACTGCCTGTTTTGTCACAACGTGTAAGATAAAAAAAATAAACAAGTAAGTTTATGTTTTACACCATGCTTAAGGGAGGAGTAATGATTAGTTGTAGTGATTGTGAGAGTAAAATGATTAGAAATGGAACCAGCATAAAATATTTGTAAGCTAGTTTTTCCCCTAGTTTAAGTCTGTATTTCAAACAGGTTTATTTGTAGCTTTTATTGTTGTCGTGGACTATTTGGCTGTCAGTGTAGTTGCTTTTTTGTCTCGATGGCATCGCACTGTGTTTATTCGTTTTTAGAAAGGGAAACGGTGATGCAATTTGATTGCCTTTTTCTAATGTGACAGTGTAGGTGCTGTGAAACAGGAAAGAACAGCAATGCAGCACTCTGGTAGGCTGAAACACTTTGCAGCGTGTTAATGCAGAATTGTTATCGGCGTTCCATTTGAAAGATTTCTGGGGGCGCTCCTGACTAGATGTTCCACTGTTTTGAAGAATTTAACTTGAAGAAAGTTGTACTTTTAAAATTTAGAAAACAAACTTTCAAAGGAACATAGCTCTCACCAAATATCTTATTATTTATAGAGAATGTTAGACAAGTTCTGATATTTCATTTGAGACGCATATTAGGGAAGTTACTAAAGTATCTTTTTTTATCATTTAAGAAATATAGCCAAACTTAGACCAATTGTTTCCGAGAGACTAATGCCTTTGTTTCATCTAGAATGGATTATTGTAATGCACTTTTTTCTGGTATCCCAAAACATGTGGTATCCTGCTTGCAGCTTGTTCAGAATACCGCCACTAGAATTCTGACTAAAACCAGGAAAAGTGAACATACCCCTGCTTTGGCCTCTTTACACTCTCTCCCTGTGGAATATAAAATTGATTTTAAGATGTTGCTGTTAACTTACAAGGCCCTGAATGGATTAGCACCTAGTTATTTGCAGGACTTACTGACCCCATATCTTCCAAACCGCACTCTGAGATCACAGGATGCTGGGCTGCTGGTTATTCCTAGGGTCAACAAAAGCAACACAGGAGGTAGGGCTTTTTCTTGTAGCTCCTAAATTATGGAATGCTCTGCCTTCGTTTGTCAGGGGAGCTGGGACCATTACAGTTTTCAAGTCAAGACTAAAAATGCACTTTTATAAAATGGCTTTCTTGCCTTAGTGGGGTTTAATGTAACTTCAAAATTGCTGCTTTTGTATTATTATGTTTATACTGTTATTTAAATGGTCTGATTGTGGCAGTTGATGTGTGACATGCTATACAAATGTATTGTGGTTTGTTCTTTTCCTGCTATGTACTGTACAGTGCTTTGCGATACTTTTGTATAAATATATGAATGCAATAAATAAATAAATAAATAAAGATCTTGTGCAATTTAACTGGAACAGAACAATGTGTACACCGCCCTGCACAGGGTGCGTGTTTATCAGAAAAAGCCTATGTGTTCCATTTGTATATTGTGTTATTATTTCTTACACAGGCATAGAGGATAATAATACAACACTGACCATTGTAAAAACACAAAACATGTAACACATTGTCTGTGCAGGGGAGGGAACATCAGAGGGAGAGAAAAATCTGTATAACAATCTCTTACTTTACTTTCTCAATTCACTCACACTCATTGTTCAAACCAGCATACTGTACACCAGCCGAATACTTACCATCAGGAAAGTCCATACAGGCTTGTTTCACTTACCTCTGTTTCTCTCCGTTCCAAACACTAAAACTGTGATCCCACTCCTGCACAAACAAAACCACAACAAATATAGATGCAAACCTCCAGAATGGCCATCCAGTTTGCAAGAGATGTGGGCTATTTATATTCAGGTGTGTAAAACCATCAACATTTCAATTAGTCGGTACCCACTAAGGCATGACAAGTGAACTGAATGGAGAAGCTACTAGAAAGTGATAAATTACAAAGTTTTAGTCAAAAATATATAAAACGTGCACTAATCAAATCAAAGTGTAAAATTATTTTTTTTTAAAGTGACAAATAAATATGTGAAATATAACAGGGATAATATTGACCCTGTTACAAAACCATGGCGTTTGCTTTAATGAGCAACACAGCAGAGGAATTGAAATATTGAATTCACCCTGTTAACTCTTTATAATTGCACCCCCAATCTTTAAATGTCCCAAGCCATGTTTTGACCATATTGCTTCCTGGAGAGACAGTGTGTGGGTGACTACCCAGTGGCTGCACAGGTAAAGATCGGATCAACCCCAGTCACAGGGCTGGCAATCCACTGAAATGCAGGCGTACAACTGGCGTAAGCAGCAGCAAAACACCACAAAGGGTTACAAAATATTTGCTGGCGTGTGTATTTTATAGCCGAAGGCTCTCTGAGGCGATAAAATAAAATATGCTATGATGGTGAAAGCAGGAGAGAGAGGGATAGAGAGCGAGAGGAAAGCTGAATGACCATTCTGTGAGAAATAATATTGATGATTCAGGAATTGTAAATTATTAATAAGGAGTGATTGCGCTATTTGACATTTGATCTCCGGTGCTGGATAGAGAGTTTAGCAGAAGGCAGGGGAATATTAGAAATCAATTGGATGATCGGGAGGGTGCTGCAGTCCCACAGTGGCCTGTAGGAGGGATGTTGAGAGGGACAGAGCTGCATTGTGGGTCTCAGTTATGCACAAGGTAAGCAGAAATTAATATCTAGCCAGTAGAGCCCTACTGAAGTGTCACAAGGGACCTGTGCCCAGTTTTATAACCATGCGGGATTGATTGAGGATTGATTTTACCCAGAATAAACCAACTACAGTAAGATAAATACATCACAAGGTGTGGAGGATGGAAAGCTGCAATCTTCATTTAAAGCGATTCTCCAAGTTGGAAATAATGCAGGAGAGAACATTGAACAGAGTCCTTTTTCCAACCACAATAAACTGCATTGGACTAAAGAAACTAGTAAAATTGCAAATGGGAAAGTTATCCCTTAATGTAAGTTGCAACATGCACAGTACAAAAATACAGTATATGTTGCTCCTATACATATCACCACTCTGTATAAAGCAGGGGTGCAAATTTGGTGCTATGGCGCTAGATTCTAGTGCCAGGGTATTTCATACAGAGCCAGCAACATTAAATTATGTCGCCAGTAGACATGTTTTTATTAAAAAAAATAATAATTTTTTGTTAGCAACCAATGAGTTTTTCATTGGGTCTGGACTACTCACATGACCCACCCAAAACACTAAAAATGAATTGAAGAGCAGTGGGAGAGGGGTTAATTAGGACAGAGTTTGATAATTTAGCACCAGTAGCAGTTTAGCATAAATTTTCAAAACGATTTGAACCCCTGAGAACTGGCTCCATCCCTCTGTCCTAAGTCTATCTCTACTTACATTTTCAGCTGTGTCCTCTGGTCCTGGTTTCTGTGCTGTGCTTAAAGTATTGGTTCATGTTAACTATGTCAATTTTAAAGATTTCAATTATGCTTGCCCCTCCACTAAGTCTTCTTTGTTTAAGATTTAGTTCATTTGACTCTCTCCAAGGCCACTATGACCCTTTGTGTTCTCACCAGTGCATTATACAACCTCATCCTGATACAAGCACATTAAGTGTAAGACAAAAGTGTGGCTGCCAATCACAAATAAACAGGTGATGAACATCTTCATTCATATATTCTGAGATATTTAGACTAAATAAAGGTTGGTTATGAATTTGATATTCCCTCTTACACAGAAGGTCAACGATCTATAACCCTTTATTAGAATTCAGCGAGGACGCAGGGCTTGACATCCTCACAAGATTTGAAATTTGTGCACCATACATCAACGTTTGCTGTCCATTGTACTTGTTAAAATATTTTATGGGTGTTCAATATAAATGTCTCTTTTTGTATCAAATATATGTTTTACTGTCTTTAAAAAAATAGTTATATACATAAAAAAAATACAATTCTCCTTGTATTAGGATTAGGGTTTAACACAAATATTGAATCCTTGATATATGGTTCCAAGTAGGCCTCGTCTCCACGGCGACAGGGGCTGTAAGTAGAGGATGGCAGTGAGTCAGAGTGACACCTCACTGAGTTCTAATGGCCTCCTACTGATGACAAATTCCTCATCATCAAGGACAAGCAGAGAGGCAGAGAGTGGAAAATGGATAACAGGTCACTAATCCCCAGACAAGGCATTCAAGCCCCAGTCATATAAAACATTCAGTTGGGAGAGAGGGGTGTGAGGGATTTTCTTATCCCTCTCTTTCTCTCTCTCTCTCTCACTCTCTGCCTGCTCCCTGCCTTCTACCTGAAAATGGCTAATGTGTCTAAAAGTGGAAGATTTGCTGTCATATCGCCATCAATATGAGTGTAGCTAATCTGAAGGCTGCCATTTCGATGTATGAAGATGAAAAGCAGCGTGCCACAAGGTTTCAGCCGCCTGCCGGATCAGGGTGCTTTTTACTTCAAGGCACATTGGCTTTCACTGCGGCCAGCTTGTCATCAAACTGACACTAAAAGTATAAAAAGATTATGTTTGGAGTCGGGGCGGAGGGGGAAGGTGGGGTTGACTGGCCTGCCACTCTCCTTGCAGTCAGAACGCTTTCCACCCAGGCGTCCGGAAATCTACTGTCACTCCGGACACCGAGGGACTGCAGGCTCTCTAGAAAGGTAAGCTAAGGACCCCCCTCTACTTATTCACAATTCAGAAATTGACCAGGGGGTGTTTATATCTACCCTCACTCATTAGACCCATCGTGCATCCTCTCTATACCATATATTGCTTTTGTAAATGTGTAAATGACCTTGTGTAAACTGCAATGTGGAGCCAGCTCAATCAAAAACTGACAAAAATGATTAAAAAACAAGAAAGCTGAAAAACTGTATTTTACATTTAGTTGTAAGCAGTTCACAATGTTAAATAGCATTTAAGAAGAAATGTTTTTTTTTTTTGTTTTTTTTAAATAATTAGCTTCTTAAGGAAATGCCAATGCAACCTATAGCATTCATCAACTGCTCCTTTCATAAATACATCACTGCAGAACAACACCGATCATCATCTGAGGAATCGTCTGGGAATGCACAGGTAACGTCTACAAGCAAAAATGAAAATAAAAACACTCAAAGCCCTGTTTTCTTTCATTCAGTGCCGTTTGTATTTTTATTATTTTTGTATTTTTTATTTTTTTTAATCTGCACAACTAAAAGTTAAACTCTAAAAACTTCAGAAACAACATGAGAACTCTTATGTAAAACTTTAGTCTAATGTTGTCTGTCAAGATTGTTTTTAATATTCTCTTGAAACGACAATCAAATTGCATCCTCTCATCCATTGAATCCATTGTTTAAATACAACCAGTGGGCCTCAAACAATAGCTGGAAAGCAACATTTTAAACAGAGTCTGCATCTACAGAGACAGACCCCCCTTAGCCAGGGCTTTGCAGTCCTCTTCTGTCCGAAATGCATCTAACAATAAGACATACCTATGTAACTGACACTTGCATGTGGTCATCGGTTCGTGCCCAGCCTACACTAAGCACTATAAGAAACTAAGACAAGTAGACAAACGTTTCGGCTTTTTCAGTGTACCAAAGAAGGCACCAGACGAATAAAAATAGCTTTTTGTAAACTAAATTAATACATAGTGTGCAGGGTGATGTAATTTTGCACTGTCTGAGCAGACAGAACCCAAATCGTATGATATTGCGCAATAAGAGACACCCTACTCAAAATGTATAGCAACGTGCACTTACAATACAATACAAATTTATTTTTATATAGCATCCTTCACACCAAGACATCCCAGGGCGCTGCGTAAAATTAAAAACAAAACAAATTAGCTCATTCAAAAAGTATGTTTTCAATTTTGATTTGAAAGAATCCAGTGTTTCACCCTGCCTAATGGTAACCAGAATAGAGTTCCACACCCGAGGAGCACAACGGCACAAAGCTCCGGCTCCAGCTGTTTAAAGATGACTTTTTGGAACAATTAAAAGCTCTGCATTTTCTGATCCAAAGAAAAACTAGGAATATACAGAGTTAGTAGTTTTTGGAGATAGGATGGCCCTAATCCATGAAGGGCCTTATAAGTTATTACAGCAACTTTAAAATCAATTCGGTAGCTCACTGGTAACCAATGTAAGGACCTAAGCACTGGAGTAATGTGTTGAGAACGACGAGTATGAGAAAACAGGCATCTGCGTTCTGAACAAGCTGAAGCCTTCTGAGTTTAGTAACATTACTTCATTAAATCTATTATTTGTATTATTATTAGTATTATTATTATTAGTAGTAGTAGTAGTAGAAGTAGTAGTCATAGTAGTCGCAGTATTATACATGGTAGACTGTTATTTTCCAATAAACTCCTGCCTTTATCGTTCTTATTAGCGTTCAGTAGGTACGTCATGAATAGCTGACAATGAGATTGCACATGACCCCTGTAGTTATAAGACTGCAAACGTCCGAGGCTCTGACGTCAGCTTTTCAAAACGAATTGTTTCCACCAGTACATGTACACAACAACACAATGTCACTACCAAAACAAACAACAACCTGCAGATTTTAAGTTTTATCTGAGTAAGACAGGGAGATATGGGACAACATGCCTGACATGTCGACCTGTTCCTATCCAATTTTAAATAACTTTAGCATAACAGAGACAGAAGTGTTAAAGGGACTAGGAGCTCTTAAAATAAACAAATCCACTGGGCCGGATGAGATCCTCCCAATAGTACTCAAAGAAATGAAAGAAGTTATTTACAAACCGCTAACCAAGATCATGCAACAGTGTCTTGACACAGGGGTTGTACCGACAGACTGGAAAATAGCAAACGTAATACCGATCCACAAAAAGGGAGACAATATCGAACCAGGTAACTACAGACCAATAAGCCTGACTTCTATTATATGTAAACTTATGGAAACTATAATAAGATCCAAAATGGAAAATTACCTATATGGTAACAATACCCTGCGAGACAGTCAGCATGGCTTTAGGAAAGGGACTAACTAACCTGCTTGACTTTTTTGAGGATGCAACATTGAAAATGGATAATTCCAAAGCATATGACATGGTTTATTTAGATTTCCAGAAAGCTTTTGACAAAGTCCCGCATAAAAGATTAATTCTCAAACTGAACGCAGTAGGAGGCTGTGGATATATTGTGAGAAGTGTTGAATTTAAATCAAGGGAAGTAATGTTAAAACTTTACAATGCATTAGTAAGACCTCATCTAGAATATTGTGTCCAGTTCTGGTCACCTCGTTATTGCTGCTCTAGAAAGAGTGCAAAGAAGAGCAACCAGAATTATCCCAAGTTTAAAAGGCATGTTGTATGCAGACAGGCTAAAATAATTGAATCTATTCAGTCTTGAACAAAGAAGACTACGCGGCGATCTGATTCAAACATTCAAAATCCTAAAAGGTATAGACAATGTCGACCCAGGGGACTTCTTTGACCTGAAAAAGAAACAAGGACCAGGAGATTAGATAAAGGGGCATTCAGAACAGAAGGCATAGATAAAGGGGCATTCAGAACAGAAGATAGGAGGCACTTTTTTACACAGAGAATTGTGAGGGTCTGGAACCAACTCCCCAGTAATGTTGTTGAAGCTGACACCCTGGGATCCTTCAAGAAGCTGCTTGATGAGATTCTGGAACCAATAAGTTACTAACAACCAAACGAACAAGATGGGCTGAATGGCCTCCTCTCGTTTGTAAACTTTGTTATGTTCTTATATTAGCGGAGGAGCGGAATAACAGAAGTACTGTACTTCAAAAAAGTGACTTGAATTTAGTAAGAAATTCCCTCAGCAGAGTCGGTGAACCATGAGATATATAATGCCAAACTGTACATATAGGCTTACTTTTATGGGGGGTTTGTGGTGGTAATTGGAAGTACATTATTCCTTGCAGTGTTCTTATAAAGGGCTGTAGTCAGTGGTTGTTTCTGTTATGCAGACACACTCGCATTCTGCCGATCAGGCTTGTTCTCTCCACACACAATATAACAGCAACAGCCCCAGAGGCTGCAAGCAAATAGCGGCGATCATTGCCCCACTCCAGGGGATTGCTGCGGGAAAATCAATGAGCCTCGCGACAGGGAGAATGGTTAGTTGAGTGCTAGCAACTCGGGGCTTCATTCTGTGACAGCCTGAGTTTATTTACTGTGCTGATCGCTCCTGACACATGGCTGATTCATTAACTACACAGGCCAGGCCACCGCAGAGAGAGGCCCAGATAAATGCTGCCGCTGGAGCGTAAGAGAGAGGAAAGAGAAAGAAAGAGAGAGAGAAGGAGAGAGGGACAAGCATGGCAGCTGTAGAACACTGGCAAGAAAGATCATTCTGTACTCCAGTCTACAAAAAAAGCAAAAACCTTGTTGTTAAACTACAAATAATCCTTACTATTTCCATAATATAATATTGGGCACTCAATAGTAAACTCTAGGGTGTAACATTAATATGTAAGAAACTGCTTGAAGTTAGCAAACATTTTGTCTAGCATCTCCATTAGCAATTTCTCACGTTTAAAAAAAAAAGTTCAGCATGTTAATTTAGTGTTTCCTTCTGCAATGCATGCCCCTCTGGTGAACCAGGTCATTATAGGTACTTAGCAAGTGAAGCCAAATTGTTGCCAGCTAAATATAACGTAGGTCTCCCATTTGGCTGCAGTGGTCTGCAGCTCCCTGAGTTTTGTAAGAGGTTATAAAAACAATCCATGCCTACCCAAAGATATCAGACACTGATGCTGCCAGGCTTCACCCAACTGGTTTCTTCTGAAGACTAAACAGACATCCCTTACTTTCTTACATTTAAGAAAATATCCTTATAAAAGGTTAATATTTTACCTGATCTGTGTTTAAATAGCCACTGCTTAGAAGTGCAATCCATTTCTTAATCAAGTATTACACTGAGAACACTTTGTTATTCAAAAACAAGAAGCAAACAATATGTGTGGAGTCTTCTTGAGAGACTTCAAATACAACTGAAAGCAGGCATGACATGTAGTAGTATAATAGAAATGAGCAGCTCCACACAGGGCACCTGAATGATTAATACTCGATCAATGAGTGTTTAATTGAGGCTCGCAAAGTAAAAGCCATGCTGATCAATAATCTATTAAAGTATTGCATCCCTACCATGGCTGAGACAAGAGGTTTTTTACTTTTCACCAATTCCCTGTAAAAAACGGTGATCTGATTTTGTAGTTTGTACAGTGGACCATCAACTTTGAAGTACAGTTATACAATGAAAGGGTTTTCAAGATCAAAAACTCTCAGGATAACCTCTATGACAACCTCTTCTGGGGAGGAATAATGCAACGGGAACTCCTCGATCCGTTACCGTGACCACGGTCAAGAATCCCTGAGCATCACAAGGTCACACTGACGACTGATAGACTGCTGTTGTGGATTCTGTCCCCTATTGGTGAGATGAGATGAGGTTAAAAGCTCAATAACCACGATTGCAGAGGAGCCCGGTGTTGTGTCAGGTAGGAAGCAAGACTCTTGTACTTATAAACGTTGTTGTTTATTATGTGTCAGAACTAACACTCACTAACACTCAGCTTTATTTTAGAAGTCTGACCCTGTGTTCCTAGCCCAAGCTGTCCCCACAGAAACTGTCACCCGATTTTACACAGTTCCCCATTACGTCACCCCTGTAGCATCGAACATGCAAAACTCTAAACATAACATTCCCCCCCTTTTTAAACACCATTAGCCAGTCACATAGTCCTTCATCCATATAGGCTGTTGTTTGGCCCTCTGAAATCGCCGCACAACTTGAGGAGCCCTGAGAGGTGCAGGTGGGGCTGCCAGCCCATTGTCAATCGCAGCTGGGGGCTGCCAGGAAAGAAGTGAAGGAGTGCTTCCCCCTCCTTGTGCTTCTGTTGGCACCGGAACCTTCCTCTGGCGATCTGCATGCCATCGTAACCCATCCTGCAGACAGTAAGTAGCTGGACCCAGCTTTTTCATGATCTGTGACGGTTCTGACCATCAAGGCTGTAGCTTGCTGTGACGCCAGGGAAGCCAGACACGCACCCAGTCCAGCTCCTGCAATTTAGGTGGTTTGGCCCTTCTGGACTGGTCAAACCTCAGCTTCATGCGCTGCTGCTGAGCCTCTACGTGCAAACGTGTAACTGACAGTGCAGGATTACTCTTTGCAAAACTAAGGCGATCAAGAGGGAGTTGTAATTCCCTTCCCAGCATCAGCAACACTGGGGACACCCCTGTAGTTGTGTGCTTAGAGGCACGGCAGTGTAGGATTTGCAAGAGAGCTGCTTCAAACTGCCAGCCCTCGGTCAGGTAAGCACGAATGCCATTCTTTAGCGTCTGGTTGAGGCGCTCCACACCTCCGTTAGACTGAGGGTGATAAACAGCTGTCCTGATGTGTTTAATAGCTTTTTCTGCCAGGTAAGTGGTAAAGTCAGTTGAGATGAATTGGCGCCCGTTGTCTGTGGTAATGATGTCTGGTAGGCCCCAACGAGCAAACAACAAATCCAGCCTTTGAATCACTGCTTGAGTGGTGACTGACCCCATCGGCAGAGCTTCTGGCCACTTTGAATGAAGGTCATGCACCACTAAGAGGTATCGAGCATGAGCTGGAGCACCATGCAGTTCTCCACAGAGGTCCACCTGGAGATGCTTCGAAGGTGCAGGAGGCCACTGCACAGGAGACAGAGGGGCAGGAGTCGGTGGAGAAGCCTTGCCGCTAAGAAGGCATGCAGTGCAATCTTTGACCATCAGCTCGATGTTTTAGTCGATGTTTGGCCACCAGACAATGTCCCTGCAGCGCTGTTTAAGTTTAACCACCCCAAGGTGTCCTTCATGTGCCATTCTCAAGACCTGTGCTCTCAGAGCTGCTGGAATCAGGGTGCGGTGACCCCTGGCGATACAGACGTCCTCCCAGCAGGATAGCTCTGTTCTCACTCTGTAATAGGCCAACAGCTACCCTGCCATGCTGGATGGCCACCCGCCTCTGATGTAGGTGCAGAGCGTGGTAAATAGTGCATCGTCCTGGGAGCCTTTACGCAGCAGTTCCATGGAGACAATCGCAGACAGGGGTGCTTGAAGCAGTTGCACTAGGTCAGGTTCGGTGTCTGTTACCTGCTGGACTGTTGACGGTGGAACCACTGCTCTTGACAGAAGATCAGCAACTGTGTTCTGTTGGCCTGGTGTGAATTCTAGAGTATAATTGTACTGGTTTAAATGGTCAGCCCATCTCAGTAGCCGTAGTGGTTTATGTCCTGAGCCACTAGTGGACAAAAGTGCAGTGAGAGCTTGATGGTCAGTTCGCATTGTGAAGGCTCTGCCGTAGAGATAGAGGTGCCAGCGCTCACATGCCCAAATGCAGGCCAACGCTTCTGTCTCACCCACCGAGTACCTTTGTTCAGCTGGAGTAAGGGAGTGGGAAGCAAATGCCACCGGTTTCTCTACACCGTCATGAAGTTGTGACAGTACAGCACCCAGAGCCACAGCAGAGGCATCACAGGTAACAACTGTGGGTGCTGCAAGACTGAAGTGTGCCAGTGTAGGGGCCGAAGTGAGCTGATGCTTAATAGTCTGCACGGCATGGCGACAAGCTGTGGTCCACTCCCATGGTATGTCCTTTTTGAGGAGGTGGCGTAGTGGAGTCGTAGTGGAGGCAATGTGTTGAGGAAACAGAGGTAATACGTAGCCATGCCCAGAAAAGATGCCAGTTGGGGTACTGACTGTGGGTCAGGGAGGGTCTGGATGGTGTCCACATGCGAGAAGATAGGAGTGATGCCTTGCCCTGAGAGCTTGTACCCTACAAACTCTATCTCTGGAACACCAAGTAGGCACTTCTCAGTGTTAAGCGTGACGTGATGGGCAGAGAGCTGACGGTAAACCTGAAGTAGACAGGCATCATGTTGAGACTGGGTGGCTCCATGAACTACAATATCGTCCAAGTAGATGGACACACCAGGTATTCCAGCTAGAAGAAGGGACATTATCTTCTGGAAGCAGCTGGGGGCGGAGCTGAGGCCAAAGGGCATGCATTTATATCGGAAAACCCCCATATGTGTGACAAAGGCCGTGAGGTCTTGGCTGGCAGATGCCAGGGGCACTTGAAGATAGCCCTGCTTTAAATCCAGTTTGCTGAAAACAGTGGAGCCATGAAAATGTGTGGTGAGTTCTTCTGTGGTGGGCAGGGGGTATTTATCTGGAATGATGGCTTTGTTGACTGCACGGTGGTCTACACAAAGACGCAGTTCTCCAGATTTTTTGCGTGCGATGACCAGGTTCGAAATCCAAGGGGAGGCGTTGATGGGTTCAATGATGTCCGAGACCTGGTCTCGGAGGGACAGAGGCATTCTCCACAGAGGTTGGATGACCGGGGTTACAGCCAGGTTGACTGAGGGCTGGTGTACAAAGTCAGTGATGCACCCCAGGACTGTAAGCAATGCAGGGAACGTGTGGTGCCAGGTGGTTGTTACATTCAGGACGTCTGTGACACAGGAATCAGACAGCTGAAACTGTAGGCTTTGAAATAAGTCCAGCCCCATCAAATTGGCACCAGTAGCAGTGATGTAGAAAATTGTATTCATTACCACAATACTGCATGCCTGCCTGCCCGATTGCCTGCCATGCCTCCATCTCAAGTCAAGTTGGTGAGATGGCAAGATTACACAACAGAGGGGTTTATCTTTACTGTTTAGACACAATTAGTCTTTTCTTTCTTTCTTTCTTTCTTTCTTTCTTTCTTTCTTTCTTTCTTTCTTTAATAAGCACACTAAATATCAACATTTTTAACACCACATTCCCTCTGATGCTTAAACAACTCAGACAGCTGTGGCTCCACCAATGCCTCCCACACAAGACAATCCATTTCCACAGTAAACCATTTTGGTTTGGGAGACCTTGCAGGAAAAAAAAACCTTCTAACAAAAAAAAGAAAGTCATGCACAGCGTTCACTTCCTTTAGTTTTGATATTAGGTGTTGAGGCTGAACGCAAACCGGTGACACTGTGCACTGCAAACAAGTGTCTTAACCACTGTGCAAAAGAGCTGGGTGTTATGTTTAGAGTTTTGATTGTTCGATGCTACAGGGGTGACGTAATGGGGAACTGTGAAAAATCGGGTGACGGTTCCTGTGGGGACAGCTTGGGCTGGGAACACAGCCAACCACCTGGTGCAGGTTCCATCTGAGTCAGCAGGTCTTTACTGTGTGCGATGGCAGCCATCTACAAAAGAGGTTAATGACAGGACACAGAGGCGGGCCGAGTAAAATGCAGCCGGTGAACCTCTTATTAACCTGTTGGATAGGGGAAAAAGATCTGAGGATAGTAAAATGACGGCAGTAGCTATGAATTAATTTGCAAAGCATAACATAATTACTTAATTTCGGCCTATATTCGGTATGGTATTTGGGTTTGGATTCAGGTATGATATTGGGTTTGGGTTTGGGTTTGTGCACATCCCAAGTTGCTGTAAAGCGGAATTAGTGGGTGATGTTGATTCTGGTGATCCGTCAGTCACAAAGACATTGTGTTTCAAGAAGGAAGTAGGCCAGGCAGGTTTTTATGTATGTGTTTTTATATAGCTTTGCATGAGAATGACTGAGGGTGGGACATTGATATCCCCTTTTATCCCTCTCAGACCCCTTTCTTATTAAATATCATAGTATCCCTGAGTTGCTAATCACCTCCTCCTTAAAAATTGCAAGGGGTTTAATGATCAAAATGTAATACAAGTCTGAATTCCCCAGGCAGGCTGGGGAGGGGAGTGGAGTACTGGGGCGGTGAGAGATGGGACAGGGGTGAGAAGGCATGCTGGTGAGGGGCGGAGTACTGGGGAGGTGAGAGATGGGACAGGGGTGAGCAAGCATGCTGGTGAGGAGAGTACTGGGGAGGGGAGACATGGGATAGGGGTGAGCAGGCAGGCTGGGGAGGGGTGGAGTACTGGGGAGGGAAGAGATGGGACAGGGGTGAGCAGGCATGCTGGGGAGGAGAGTATTGGGGAGGTGAGAGATGGGACAGGGGTGAGCAGGCATGCTGGGGAGGGGCGGAGTACTGGGGAGGGGAGACATGGGATAGGGGTGAGCATGCAGGCTGGGGAGGAGAGTGGAGTACTGGGGAGGGGAGAGATGGGACAGGGGTGAGCAGGCATACTGGGGAGGAGAGTATTGAGGAGGGGAGAGATGGAATAGGGGTGAGCAGGCAGGCTGGTGAGGGGCAGAGTACTGGAGAGGGGAGACATGGGATAGGGGTGAGCAGGCAGGCTGGGGAGGGGTGAGAGGAAGCAGAGAGGGGTGAATTTGAGACTGGAGACGGGAGTGGAGGGAAGGGAGAAAGGAGGCAGGGATGTAGGGAGGCTGGGGAGAGAGAGTACTGGGAGGGGGTGGAGAGACTGGGGAGGGGAGAGAGGCTGGAGAGCGGATAGAAGCAGAAGGCACAGGGAGGCAGGTTGGGGAGGGAGATGAGTACTGGAGATGGGGGAGAGAGCTGGCAGGGAAGATGGGGAGAGGGTTGGAGAGAGTTCAGGGATGGGCAGTATTACCCACTTACCCAAATTAACTCACCACACTCATTGTGTAGTTTATTAACTCATCAAAAACGTGCTGACATCTGTAGTAATGACAACATACTATTAAGGCCACATTCTCTTGGCCCATTCACTGACCATTAAAAATTCCTATTCGTCATATCCAACAAAGACAAAGCTCTCTTCAGAAATTCTGCTTTCAGGAGTATTTGAAGCAGCAGCCTCTAGGTTGAGAAGGGAGATTGGTTCAGTGCGCCTCGTTAATGATGAACTAAGTGAAGCAGCTGTAGAGAATGATAGAGAACACACATGATAGGCTATGAAACAGTATGTAAGAAATGAAATATTCTTACAAACTGTAGATGGTATTCCCGTTAAGGCTATCCCCTACCCTCACCCGCACCCACAGTGTGTCCTTTAGGCAGATGGATTTATGCTTGGTTAATGCAGTCTGTATTAAATAAAACCACTCCTGCCCTACCCCCTCTGTCCTCTCTGCCGTTTAGGTGCAATAAATCTGGGGGATTATCGAGCGGGTCGTGGAGTTAGTGGCGTGTTGAAAATGCTTCAGTCTTCATCACTTACAGATAGCCTCATCGGATGGGAATCTATCAGAGAAAGTAATGGGGTTGCCCCGAGTGATGTATGTCTCCCTCATGGACCATTCCATTCTGCATGTGTGTGTGTGTGTGTGTGTGTGTGCGTGTGCGTGAGGCAGCATGCCTTGTGTGTGTATACAAAAGTGTGTATTAAAACACACAATTGTGACTTTATCTGCTAGCGCATGCATGTGTGTGTGTGTGTGTGTAAATAAGTATTGCATGTATGTCTGTGTCTAGATGTGTGTCTTGGCAGTGTTTTCTAGTTTATATATACAGTACATACTGTAATAGATCGGCATCTCAGGCGATTGAATTAAATGGAGAGACAAGGACTGAACACGGGCCGCTACCTCACCATTTAGCTAAATAGCAAGCTCTGTCGTTGAGAGGTAAGTACGTGTCTTATGCTGGTGTTAGTATTATTAACCCATCAGCTGCTAGGAGTAGATTCATTACAAAACACTATATATATATATATATATATATATATATATATATATATATATATATATATATATATATATATATATATATATATATATATATATATATATATATACACTGAGTGTACAAAACATTAGGAACACCTGCTCTTTCCATGAAATAGACTGACGAGGTGAATCCAGGTGAAAGCTATGATCCCTTATTGATGTAACCTGTTAAATCCACTTCAATCAGTGTAGATAAAGGGGAGACAGGTTAAAGAAGGATTTTTAAGCCTTGACACAATTGAGACATGGATTGTGTATGTGTGCCATTCAGAGGGTAAATGGGCAAGACAAAAGATTTACAGTAAGTGCCTTTGAACGGGGTATGGTAGTAGGTGCCAGGCGCGCCGGTTTGAGTGTGTCAAGAACTGCAACGCTGCTGGGTTTTTCACGCTCAACAGTTTCCCGTGTGTATAAAGGATGGTCCACCACCCAAAGGACATCCAGCCAACGGCAGGCCAGTGGTCGAAAACGGCTCATTGATGAAAGACGCCAAAGGACGCTGACACGAATTGTGCAGAGCAACAGACGGGCTACAGTTAGTGAACTGACAGTCCAGTACAACATTGGTGCCGAAAGACCCATAAAAGAATGCACAACTCGTCGTACCTTGACACGAATGGGGTATGGCAGCCGACGACCTAACAGAGTTCCACTTCTTTCAGCAAAACACAATTAACTGCAGTTGCAGTGGTCCTAAGGAACGAAAACACTGGACACTGGAGGATTGGAAAAACATTGCCTGGTATGATGAATCCCGGTTCCTGCTGTTTCACACTGATGGGAGGACTAGGGTATGGAGAAAACCACATGAGTACATGCATCCATCATGCCGCTTGTCAACATTGCAGGCTGGTGGTGGTGGTGTGATGGTGTGGGGTGTGTTTTCATGGCACACATTGGCCCCTTGATAAAAGTGGAGCAACGTTTGAATGCCACAGGATATCTGAACATCATTGCCAATCAGGTGCATCCCTTCATGGCAGCAGTGTATCCATCTGCTAATGGATTTTTTCAGCAGGATAATGCCCCATGCCACAAGGCCAGGATTGTCCAGGATTGGTTCCACGAACATGATTGTGAATTCAGCTTACTGCAGTGGCCTGCCCAGTCAGCAGATCTCAATCCAATTGAGCATCTGTTGGATGAGATGGAACAAGCTATTCAGAGTAGAGATCCACTACCAGTCAACTTGACACAACTGTGGGAAGCATTGGAGTCAACATGGGCCAACATGGGCCTTTGGAACGCTTTCGACAACTTGTAGAGTCTATGCCGCAACGAATTGAGGCTGTTCTGAGGGCAAAAGGGGGTGCAACCCAATATTAGGAAGGTGTTGCTAATGTTTTGTACACTCAGTGTATATACTGTACAGAGAAGTACTCAAAATAAACAAACATTTGAAGCTTTTATCATTGTCTTTACATAATAAACTTCACCCTGGGTCTGCTGTAACTGCATTTGGGAAGTTTCTGTGACCCAGGGTCAAAGGTTCAATGGAAGCAGGTGTTCAGGGACGTCAGAGATGGGAGAATCGCCACCAATCAGATGTTCATCTTGCTGCGCGAGCAGGACCCGGTTGTAACATTGTTGTCACAAATACAGTCCTAGTATGTTTAAAAATAAAAATATTACTAAACCAACTCTTTCTTTTACATTGATATTTAGATATTCAGTCTGTGAGTGAAAATAATGTGGCACCACAACGTACTGTATTGAGCAAGCTCAACACAGAGTTCCAATATACTGTATATACACTGCTAACTGGTTTCATAGAACCTGATTAGCACTAATCTTAGACAACCATAACAACCTTGGACTACCTTGGACTAAGTCTTATGAAACCAGACCTAGGTCTGTCTGTCTGTCTGTCTGTCTGTCTGTCTGTCTGTCTGTCTGTCTGTCTGTCTATTTGTCTGTCTATCTATCTATCTATGTCTGTGTCTATATATCGTATCTATCTAGAAAATGCATTTGTTTAAATGTCTAGATATCTTAATGACATTTCTCAACCACGTGGAGGAAGAGGGGTCTCATTTCAGGGTGAATGATGTTATATATAAGATGACACTCCCAGCACAAACAGGGGGAGGGAGGAATGGTAAATTGTGTTAAAATTTCAATTTGGAGCCATAAACTAGGATTTTGTCAGGGAAGGTGCCGGCCTAATTGTACGGCACTGATTTGTGTCTCTGATGCTTATTAATCAATTGCATCAGGGGGCTGGGCATGGAATGGGTTTGGATTCCCTTGTGGGATAGAGCCAGCAGCAAGCCCCAGCTGTAGGGTGAAGTGAAGCAACTAGAATGTAGCGGTCAGCCTTTTTGTAGCAGAAACAAGTGACAATAAACATTAAATATATTGTGGCGTTCAGCACAGGGCTAACGCTTCATTTCGCTATCGGACTCTGGGGATGTACTGGAACTCCTTACTGGTCAGGAGGAGGTAACAATGCCGGTCCTTTCCCAGTAGCTGATTGATCTCAGAACTTTGTCAAGGTGGGTCTTATCAAGGATCCCAGTGATTCTGCCTCAACAACATGACTAGGTAACCCATATTGTACCCTAACCACCTTCCTCTCTGTCCTGTCTATCTCTGCTTCATTTCTAACTGTGTCCTCTGGTCCTGGTTTCTGTGCTGGGCTTCAAGTATTGGTTTGGATTAACTATGATTAACTAATAACTAACTATTAACTAAGATTTCAGTCCTGTCCCCCCTTCTTTGAAGAGCTCTGAAAGGGTAGCTCAAAGACCTATTGTGTCAGTCCACTCGGCAACAGAGTCAGTTTCTTCAGGACAGTGGACAGCCAGTCACTGTTATCTGTACTATAAATTATGTATCAGAAATCAACCCGTTACTGTCAAGGCTTTGTCAAAATGTCACTACATGTTATCCTGTATAAATATGTTATCCTGTGCATAGAACATACTGCATAGTTCACAAAGAAACAACAACACTTTGTATGTTTAATAGTAGTTCCTGAGTACAATCTTCATTGTTGTGATTTATAACAAGCTAATCTGTGCTGTGTAGAATGTCTCTTATTGTTATTCTTACTGTCTTCTTGTGCAGTTTGGGTGAGAATAGGAGACACACACGACGCATTGACATGTTTCAGTGACCGAAACTAAACAGACATTCACTAAATATTCAGTTTTGGATTCCCAGTGATTCCTTATAAACATCCCTCAGGTAATTGCACTGTCATTTGATCTCAGGGTCGTGTGACCCACTGTAGCTCTAACCCCAGAAAGCTGCATAATTCCGCCAGTGTTGTCTCTTCTTGTTTGGGATCTACCAAGATCAATAGTTTGAAGGACCCAGAGAGACAAGCACGATCGCCCTTGTCCGAAATGATTTCTTCCCTGCTGTCACCTCAGATTTGGATAATTTATCTGGACAAATAGACTTTGGAATGAGATCTATGGACCCGACCTTTGACCCCGTCTTCATTACCTTCAAACCTTTTTCATTTTTCAAACAAAGAACATAGCGCCATACTGGAGGCTTGTTGGATGATGACTTTTTCAAGAAAGCAAAACTGGACCTGGCCAACTCTTGTAACCTCTTGTTGACAAATTCACTGGGTTAAACATGAAACCTGCCACAGTGTGGACATGAATAAATACCATGCAGGAGAAGACAGATATATTTAGAGCTTGAGTTATTCTGTGTTAATTTAGATAGATAGATAGATAGATAGATAGATAGATAGATAGATAGATAGATAGATAGATAGATAGATAGATAGATCGATCGATCGATCGATCGATCGATCGATCGATCGATCGATCGATCGATCGATCTACAACTTAAGAACTTTCATCCAGAAAACAGGCGCTTAATTGCAGGGCGCCACCACCAGCTTTAGAAATGCAAAACCGAAGGAAAGCAACACCTTTAAAATGTTAGCACTAAAGCCACTATTTACCAGGTTCTAATCACAATACAACACAGATTAGCGGGGATTCCCTTGGTAGTTGACCTTGTCTGTACGATAGCGCTCTTACCTTCCCACTATGGTCAACTACCAGATGGCATTGCCCTCTAGTGCCGTACAATACAGTTATAAATCACAAACCTTTTAGAGAAACACATCTGTTTTGTGCCAACTATATGTTGTTTTGCCAGACTACCAAATACATGTTATTTGTGACCCAAGCTGGATTTGAACCCAGGTCCTATGCGATGCATTTGTCTCCGTTACTCGTGTGCATACAGAACTTCAGTGCTGTGCCACCTACTATCGTCACAATCAGGCCAGTGATGAAGGATAGGAAGTGTCACATTCACTGAAGGAGTATTTCAGTAAATGTATGCATGCTTTCAAGCAAGCAGGGTTGCAATGTGTCACCATCAACTTCATTAAGACGATTTGTCATGCCTGCATGCAAATGATGTTGAGGTTAATTCACAGCCCCGGCATTACACAGTCATACATATGTAACATGAATCATTATAAGGGTACTGAACTAGAAGCCATTATTTTTTAGCACCGCGCCCTGTCTGAATTTTTAAAATGGAAATGGCGATTGTCATCTTAAAGCACCCATAAAGACCATTTTTATAATTTGAGCAGAAGCGTCATTTAATAGAGTTATTATAGACTTGACACCAGTCGTGAAAGGAGGGCAAAGGCAAGGAAATCAATTATGTGACCTGAAACGCAGATTATCAGAACAAATATGAACATGTGATTAGAAGAAAGGTAATTGAAAAATGACCCTTAGCATTTTATCAGGGTCTCTGGCATGACAGAAGGTATTGCTATGCTCAGGGTAGTGGCTACCTAGTACCGCCTACAGTCCTGTGAATGACAGCTATTGGTTTTCTACTTTTTGTCAGTTGGCAGCGAAAAACATTTTATGTCAGTTGGTGGAATAGTTTGTCAGTGTAGTAAAACCTTTCACTTGCCCAACTCATTCTCAGATTATATAAACGTGACCCAAACAGAGACTTATCATGTGCTGCTGCATCTTCTCCTGAGCTGATCAGTGATTTTAATCAACTCAAGTAAATAAATCACAAAAAGCGTAGCTACGACAGTGATTTTTAATTTTTTTCTTTTACATTAAAATATTTTTGGTTGCATTTTGTTATTTAATATCGTCGGCCCAATACTGATTGAGTAAAGTGAAATCAGAAACATCATAGCTGTTCAGTCATGTTGTTTTCTCCTGATAGTAAGCTGAAGCATAACTCTTGCTGTGATTGTAAAAATGAATACCATAGCCGCTGGCTTCATTTTTTACACAACAGGTTCGGAACAAGAAAAAAATGAAAACACAGTTTTGGATCATACGATAACCATTAAGATCTGGTAAGAAATATTTTTTTCTCCAAGGTTTGGGCCTTCCACCTAGACTCTGTGCTTACCCTTGATCAAGACTTTGGCCTGCTGTGAACCTTGGGGCCTGGAGGCGGATTTGAAATGTGATGGAGTGCCAAACACTGTTGACCTCATTCCTAATGCCCTGTTGAAAATGGGAAATCCACGCTTATCATCTCCCTAACGCTGCCTCTTTTCCATAATAATTGCATTTTAAACTTGTGTGACCCCGAGTACCGCATTTGCCTTTTACCCCTATTGAACTAAGCCAGCTTCAAGCAGGGGTTTCTCCACACTTCTTTAGGGTAACAGGCAGATTGCAGGAACACTCTGTATGCGTTTCGAAATGGTTCCTTTTACAGCTATTTCACTGAGAGGGGAAACAGTTGGGGTAATCACTGCCAGCAGTTGTGACATATTTGTGCCAGCTTACCATTGGATGCCGTAATGATTATTCATTTGTATTTCTTACAAAGGTTTGTGTGATATTCAACCATTATATTAAAGCGTGCATTTCTTTTCCATGCTTCCATGTGAAAAATCATTTCTGCTGTAGTGCAGAGACAGCGCAGCACTCAGTCCAAATGGAGTACTGACGTTTGACTGCACTTTGATTGCACTGGGACTGCAGTGAAGATGCACTATGATGACTATCTAACACATTCAATCTGTATTATAGTAGTAGCTGTTAGAAACTGGTAAAAACAACAAGAAACTGAAGTAGACAACCGTTTTGACAAAATGTCAAACTGATGAGGACTTTGAAAAAGAAAAAGGACATTTTGTTGAAATGTTTGTCTGCCTGGCTTGCAGTTTTATGGCTGATGAAGTTAAGAATGATATTGCATGAATAAATCAGTCGTTAGTACTACAAAAAAGTTGTTTAAATGGGTGTATTTTAATGTTAGAGTGTAGGTACTTATCTATATCTATAGATAGATAGATGGATGGATATATACAGTACCGTAAATGCATAGCTTCCCTTATAAAAAATTCCCATGGTAAAAGCATAGCACAGTTTAATAAATCATAGTGAAAGCATAGTAAAGCACGAGTAAGCATTATATAGACTAGCGAGCCATATTAATAAGCATGGTAAACCAGAGTTAGCTATGGTAAAAGCATAGTATAACCATAATAAAGGTATGGTGAACCTGCAAAAATACCATGGTAAACTTTTATAAGAGTACATATTGTATATAGAAAGAAAAAGAAAGGAATGTGAAAATGTGAACATGTAGATTTAGCTGGGAACAAAGGTCGATAGATAGATAGATAGATAGATAGATAGATAGATAGATAGATAGATAGATAGATAGATAGATAGATAGATAGATAGATTGAGTACACTGCAGGCAGAGTAATATCTAGTGCTGTGTTTTATCACCATCCCCCTCCCCTCCCCTCCCTGCCTCCCCTGGTCCCCCAGAGTGTCCAGGCTTGTATTGGGTAATCTGCAGTCTAATGGGCTGGAACCGGTTGAACCATACTTTTCATTCACCACAGGCACACATAACTCTAACCATCAAGACTATCCTGGGGTCAAGGGAGCCGGTGCTTTCCCAAATACATCACATGCCCAGTGGCACCCAAAAGTACAGGCACAGTGTAATGGCTTAGCATGTCAGCCCATTGAACTGAACAGAGAGGAGGGGTCTGGAGGCGAACTCACGTTTCAAAGATGATTGTTTTATTATTATTATTATTATTTGTTTATTTAGGAGACACCTTTATCCAAGGCGACTTACAGAGACTAGGGTGTGTGAACTATGCTGCAGAGTCACTTACAATTACGTCTCACCCGAAAGACGGAGCACAAGGAGGTTAAGTGACTTGCTCAGGGTCACACAATGAGTCAGTGGCTGAGGTGGGATTTGAACCGGGAAACCTTTTGTGTGATGGTTTTGTCATCACTATCAAACCAAGCAGCTGGATCCCTAAAATGCCCAAATTCTTGACTTTAAATCAGAATAAATCATTTAGAACTGACGGTACTTACAATACAAAGTAAATGTTATGAAAATGGATACAATCCTTTTGTTTGATTTTGACTATGATGTGCTAATCAGTGAGTTGAACATGGAATGGAATGAACCAATAACTCAGCCTTGTAATGAATCTCCTCCTAGTAACTGATCAGTTAGTAATACTGACATCAGAGTAAGACCCGTACTTACCTCTCGACTGCAGAGCTTGCTCTTTAGTTGAAAGGTAAGACATTCGTCTTTGAACCGTAACATTTGCGGTTTCTCGTCCAGTCCTTGCCTTTCCATTTAATTCAATGGGCTGAGATGCCAATTCATTACAGTCTGTAAATGATTCGTAGCCACTGTTAATCCCTGCTGTGCCTGCTGTCTGGTTACTGCAGCCCTCTTTGAAAAACATTCTTACTGGGAAACACAAGCTGAGGAATACTGTGAAGTAGCATATAATAGTCCTTTATAAGTAATACATAATAATAATAATAATAATAATAATAATAATAATAATAATAATAATAATAATAATAATAATAATAACTGCCAGGTAGTTTTATGGCTTCCAAGCTCAATACCAGTTGGACATTTTGGCAAGCTGTAGCATTGCAGCACAAGTGTCAGCAACAGATCAGTTTTATGGAGCAGTTTCAATTCAAAATACTGCATTCGTTCATTATCTCACAATACTTTATACCTTTAAACACCCTAGTAACCATGACCCTATCTACACACTTTAAGAAGTTATAAGCTAGTTTTGCATTTGACCTTAAGGAGAGGTCAAAGGTCACGGTCAAGGCAATTTTTGAATAGAGCATATATGGGTTCCTATATGTGTTCCATAGTAACTATTACCCTATCTGCACTCTGTAAGGAGTTATAAGCTAGTTTTGTATTTGACCTTAAGTAGAGGGTGAAGGTCATGGTCAAGGCAATTTTTGAATTGCGCATATATGGGTTCCTATATGGGTTCCTATATGTGTTCCATAGTAACTATTACCCTATCTGCACTTTGTGAAGAGTTATAAACTAGTTTTACATTTGACCAAAGATTTTGAAAGGTTTTTAAAGAAATGTGTCAGGTGGCCATATTGTTTTACGCACAAACACAATTTTGGAGTCAATCAAATTAACCATTTTTCAACTGAAGCGGTTTTAAATTTAAGAAGAAAATGTTGTTTTACGAAAGAACACCATTTTGCCATATTTGAATTCCATTGTCCCGAAGATGATGCCTACCAAGTTAGAAGTTAGTTGGTTAAACGGTTTGCAAACAGAAGCAGTTAGATGTTTGGTGCGCATTTTGGCGAATTTGGTGGCAGCCATTTTGATAGTAAAATGTATCGCAGCAACTTCTGCTTCGCAACTTGAAGCTGCTCAAAGTGTCAGATCAATCGGTTCACCGGTTCCCAAGAAAAAGATTTTGAAAGGTTTTTCCAAAAAATCAGGCCATCGACATTGCACGACTGACCTCAGGAGATCAGCAAAGAAACAAGAAAAAAAAAAGAATATTGTCCTCCCCTTAAAAGGTGCTTACAATTTATAAAGATCACAAAAAATGTAACTTGCTGTAGACATTTTTTCCAAGTAAAACAACAATAGAGAACTCACAAAATAGGGTATGAGAAATGCAAGAAATTAAATGTTAGGAAAAACTAACATGATCTGTTAAAGGTAAGGGTTGAGCCAATGGTTTTGGATGTAACACAAAATAACCTAAAATGTATGATAATCATTGTTGCTGTTTGTTTTTTCCTGGTTATATAAAGAATTTTCAACATCATAATACCAATAATTTTGCACAACTGGCATTCTCCGCTTGAGAGAGGCCCAAAACTGAATGACATGCAGGCGGTGCACAGGTCATGACACAGGCCCAAACAAGTAAAAGGAGTTGACAAATTTAACCCTAACTAATACTTTAAGTGCATTACAGAAACCAGGACCGGTGGACACAGATGGTGCACTACAATACCATGACTTTCAAACAGCGCAACAATGACATTATTAAATGTACTGTATTTTACTACAGCAATGCAAAAAAAACTTACAGAGACAGTTAAGAAATTAACCTTTTGTGTAATTAGTCTGCAATTAGAGCCGAATAATCCCATTTTCGGCACGTGGTGCACGATCGATATCTGAGACGTAGAAAGTAAATAGATTTTTGTTTTATTAATTTCATGTTCAGGCTACTCCCCCCTGAGGCTAATGTGACAGGCACAGTCAAAAGCAGACACAAGTCAATAATACTGAGGTTAGGATACAGGTCCAGTAAATTTCCCTTGTAGATGCAGTGAAGAATCACAAGAGGCGTAGACGATGCATTGCACATTTATTTAAATTGGTTTCCAGGTTCATACATGTATTCCCCACAAGTTTGCAGAACTGGAGGCACACACAAGCAAACTTTGTTTGCACTGTTCGAAATTAGTTAATTTTAAAACTTTTTAGCTTAAATCGTGGGTGGCATGATTACGCGCCACATACGGCTTTAACCCCCAACACATTGTGTTTTTTTCTGTCTATTGCTTGTGGCGAATAGATAAAAAGAATGGTAAAATGGCTAATAAGTCTGGTGCAGAGTTCTGGTGCAGATGGTGAATATACACTAAGCCACGACAAAAGGGGCCTCCTTGCATGGGCTGTGTGTGCCTAAAACAACTGCTGGAGGCGGGGGGGTGTAATGGGTTACCTAGCCATGCTGGTGATGCTGAATCACTGGGACCCTATAAGACCTGACTTTACAAATTTTGAGATCAACCTACTCGGAACTGGACGAGCATACATGGGCTGAATGGCCTCCTCTTGTTCATAAATGTTCTTATGTTTTTATGTTCAAATTAATGTATTGGAAAAAACAACAAGCCTAACACCTTCACCACATGTAAAGGAATCTAAAAACATGTGTATTACTGCACCGCAAATGCTGCACCTTTAAGGAAATGGCGAGATAAATGTGATCCGCATTCTGGCTGTGTTTTAGACATCACGCCAACCCTACAGCTCTGAACTGGAATTAAGAGAGAGAAAGGGAGACAGGACCCTTTCCTTGTAGTTGAGGATGGGCCATGAAACATGGCCAGGATAGAGCAATTTATTCTGCTCTTTTTCATCTAAGTAGACGCCAGTATTGACTAACTATCAAAATGCATATGTACGCTGCTTTCCATTTCTCCCTGTCTCAGCACTCTGCTTGTGAGTTCCCATTATATCGGATAATTTCATATGAAAAGGTAATTGTCATTTAGATAAACGACTTCATGCACCCCGAGGGAGGGGAGAGACTGGGAGAAGAGGGGGGGGGGGGGGCACTGATATTTTTCCCCACTTAGTTCAATAGTTCAATGACACAAGGTTAGGTAGGTTTTTAAATGATAAACTGGATAGTATTTACACAAAAAAAGCCAATACAGCTTTAAAATTGTGTGTAATAAAGCATTGTAAAAAAGATAACACATTAAGCACCTCTAACTACAGTGTAACAACACTGTAATGAGTGTATTATTAAAAAACACTCGAGCAACTGCCAGCATTTTCATTTTGTAATCAAGCATGGTGTTGTATTGTAACTACACAACCATGTGTGTAATTACTGTGGTACCACAGCAGCATTGCAGTGTTGTTACAGACACTTAAAGTACTAGCCCCTCAATGAAAACCGGTGAACCATCATAAAATATAAATGTATAGCATATGGCGTGCAGGTGCAAACTTTTCAAAATGGGTTATTACTGTGTAATTACGATTACGATCATATAGTATTATTGTAAATGTATATAGTAACATTAGAAAAAGAGTGGGGCTAAACTGCAAAAACGATTGTGAAAATGATGGTGAACCTGCAGAAGTCTTTGACACAGGCATCTCATTGCAGGAGGACAGTACAGTGCTCCCGTCACTTTACTGCTTAAGGGTCCATTCACTAATTCACTGTTTCCAATATTTCATTTAAGTCAGATATAACACAATAAAGAGGGAGCACCATATTCTCATAGTCAATAGAGCTCCCCACAAACATCCCCACAATAAAAGGCACCCAGATGTGAGAGTGCGGACTCAGCACTAATCTAGAAGACTTGGTAATTGCTCCCGGCCTGGCCCCCAGACAGGGCTCTGTCCTGGGAATACCGTCTCGGATCAGCCACCCGGACTGGGAATACTGTTAAACAAATCTCATTCGGCCCGAGTGGCTTGCAGGCTGGCTGCAGGCTAAGTGAGGTTAATAACTGAACCAGCCACCAAGGTATTGAGTGAGAAATCAGTGCCCTGATCCTGCAATGATAAATGAGCACCGACGGAGTATCTGATTTCTCTCTCTCTCCCTCTCTCCCTCCCTCCCTCTCTGTCTCTCCTGTCTTTTCCTCTCTTCCTCTCTTCCTCCCTCTCTCTTTCCCTCTCTACCTGACATTTTATACAAGTGTGATAGCAAAGTAATGTTTTTTTTGTGTGTTTTTTTTTTGGGTATTCGTGAACAATTTTTTGTTTTACAAATGCAGTCTCCTCTTTCAGAGAAATATCTGATAGCCATGCTGCAGATAAGAACTGATGGTTTGTTTGCTTTTTTCACTACAGCTGGATGCTGTTCTAGAAAAGTCTAGTGTGCAGAGGGGGGTAGTGTTTGCATGGGAAAGAGCTGATTAAGTAAAAAAATATATATATAGTAAAAATAATGATAAAACAATTTTAAAACCGAACACACTGAGACTGAAGACACGAAGAAAGACTTATGGTTTGTCATTGAATTTATGAAATTCCATTTAGTATTTCTAAATAAAACATTTAAATTAACTTGCCAAGTAATAACTGTGCTGTGGTGAAGCTGAGGGATAGAAACAGCTTAAAGCTGGACCTATGAGGAGGAATCCTTGTGTGGAGGATACTAGCTAATGTACAATTCTATTCTAATTGACAGCTCCGCCAACCAATTGAATTCCTGAATCGCCTAACATGTTAGCCAATCGGAATATAGCATTTTCAAGAAGAAGGATGGGTAGCAAGACTGAGAAAAAATAAATAAATCGCCATTATGGTAGATTAAGTGTGAGGTGTCCTAAAAAATAGATATTGTGGTTTTTGGACACTGAACCGGGATTGCGCATTTTTCGAGTTTATTTCATATCTTTTTGAGAAAAAGACTGTGAGTTGAGTTCTTCCCTACAAACTTAACTGGAGCCAAGTGACGCTAGGTTAATGGAGAGGCCAACTTGAACTAAGTTCCTGGACAAAACTAAAAGGCTGAGGATAGCATAAGTCTTACCAGCACAGTGAGTTATTGTCAGAAAGAAGCTTTGTGATAAAAGGGAAAGTAAAGAAAAAACGCATTTAAACGGCAATAGTATTTATCTTTTTGTATCACACTAAAGCACACTAAATGTCATTTATTTTGAACTGAAACTGAACTGCAACTTTTGAAAAAGTAAATAGTTGTTAGTGCACTGTGTTTGAGTTTCAATCCAGATTCGGGACTGAGTTTTGTTAGCAGAAATAAAGCTTATATTCTGGATAAATGAAATGCGCTTGGCCTGAACTAGCAGTATACACTGTGAGGTAAATACAGTTAGCAAGTATTTCTTTGTGAGAGAGAGAGCGCGATTCTATGCCTGTCAAGAGTAGATGTGGACTGACGTGATCAACCTTCGCCTGGCAAGTGTTGTGTTCAACTTTCAAACGTTCACGACAGCCACTCGTGTTTTCATTGTGAGGGAGAAGAGTGTTAGGACTGTTAGCCTTAGAGGAGCTGCAGTAAATCGTCTTGATTCACCTTTCCCCTGCCAACCCAGTGACATCACCTCAGACGTTCCTGGATCCTCAACACTTGATGTGAAGTCTATATATACTGAACTTTTATTGTTGTCTATTTTTTTGTGAATATAAAAAATATGTTGATTTAGCAATAAAAGATTCAGTTTGTGTTTTAAGTGAATTGAAACAGTATTAAGACTGGTGTATTGTCAAAAGTAATTGTCTTATTGGAAATACAAAATAATTATTTGATTATTATTTTCTTTCTGGAAACTGAAGTGCTGAATTTAAGTAATTCTGCTTGGAAAGGTTAATATTATTTGACATTGACTATTGACATTTATTATTGAGCTGCCATTAAGACATTCAAAATAATCTGAATTAACCTCACTTTTTCCTTTCTGTAACAACTGATAATTTTCTTTAATAAATACGGATAGCAATTTGAACTATAGCTATTGTGCAACTGTTATTATTGCTATAGATTTTATTTGTGCATGTATCTTGGAGTAGGGGTGTCTCACCTGTCCTGTAAGATTTGGGGAGGGAGGGACTATTACCTGTTGTGTGTACCACTCCTGTTAATTCAGGTAGCCATTGCCTATTCAAACCCTGAACACTATCTTGCCAAATTAAGGGAAAGCTTTACTGAAACAGTAAAAAGGTTAACGCAGGATAGGCACCTACCTATAATCTGGGTATAGGGACGAATTGTGTTGGGGGCGGGGACCAAGATCCTTCCGCTTCTCATCCGTGCAAGATTACTAGCATAGAACCCCTACAACGGTGAGATATTTCAAACCCCCCCGTCACACTTTGATGTCACGAACAGGATCATATCCCTAGAGTATTGTAACATTGCATTGATTTTAGTGATTGTTGATTTAGCGACCCACATTAGATCTACCAGTGCCAGGTTTGTGAGAGCCCCATCATGTCTGAAATGGAGGACTTGAGGTGGGAGTTTGCAGAGCTGCAGCGGAGGATGGCAGAGCAGGCAGGCGCTTTGCAACAAGTCCAAGACGAGCAAAAAGAAGCTTTATCCTTGTCCAAAGCCATCATTGATGTCGAAGACATATTCAATATCCTATTGGAGACATAGGGAGACAAGGTTCCAATTGGGACAAGGCTTAAAGAGTTCTACGATAGAAAGCAAGCTTCTGGAGAGACCAAACACATGCTTATGATCTACAAGAGAAAATGGGTTGGAGTCAGCGCAGGGATCCAGAGTGTATTCCTGATTTAGAATGTGGCCCTGAAAGCTGGTGTTGGGTTTGAGAGATGACTTCTTGAGATGTGAAGTTCAAAGAAGAACCAAAGCTGTCATTCATAAGGCTAATGCAGACTGCAATAACCTTTTCAGAAGAGCAGGAAATGCCAGTACCAGCTCCAGGTCTTCCAAAAGGGGGTGGACGTGCTAAAGCCATTGTGAATGCAGCTGTTGCAGAAGAAGCTTCTTTGCCTTTGACGTTGGAGAGCTTACAAGAAGCTATTCAAAACCTGGCTGCACGCCAGAAAGAATTATTTAAAATTGCAAGTGGTGCAGCAAAAGAGAAGCCTTTTAAAAGCAAGCCTATTAGTTCAGAGTCCTTTAAAGCTAAAAAGACGCCTTTGAAGAACAGTCAAGGAAAGTATATTTGCCATCATTGTCAAGTGCCACGTGGGTACGTCTCACCAGCTAATGGACTTGAAATTCCAGTCATTCGTTGTCGTGAAGCTGACATAACGTGCATAGGGAAGACATTGCCTGGAAAATGCATCTTTGTCCTGAAAGATACAACACCTACCACAGAAGAGGGGTCTCTGGCATCATTAAAATGAGTGTGATTGGTGAGCTTCAAGAACTACCCTTTCTGGGGGAAGATTTAAAAAAGATTGATAACTACAGCCACTCCAAGGAGGAGGCCAGCCTGAAGAGAGTGTTAGCACAAGTAGAGAAACAAGAACTTTTTTAGGTCCCAATGGAAGAGTTGGTTATGTCAAAATAGCTGGGGGGTGAGCTGTAATTATTCCTCAGTTAAGAGAACGAGTTGTTGGAAATTGCAGAGTTCCTGTGGGGCTGAAGTACCAGGTTCTGGTGGAGCCGACTACTGAGATGACTCTTCCAAATGGACTCCTTGTTGCTAGTGTGCTTGCTAGTGCCACAAGTGGTAAAGTTCCTGTGAGACTTCTCAACTCAAGCGACGGGCCTGTGAAGCTGTACCCTCATGTAGCTGAAGTGCACAAGCTACAACAAGTGCTTCCCAAAGTAGTGGTGGAATTTGAAGAGAGAGGAAATGTGCTACACATTCAAGAACTGAAGCTGGAAGGTGAACCAGAGTCCTCTGGAGCAGATGTGGAGGAGCTACCAGTCCCTGTACACGTGAATTTACAAGGACTAATGCAATTACAGATTAGTGCTCTGAGAAAACTATTGGATGGACATAGGGAGGTCTTCTCAAGAAGTGACAGTTATTTTGGATACACCACCATGATGACACACCGGATTCCAACGGGAGATACCAGCCCAATAGAGCAAAGACATTGAAGAATACGACTACAAGTATTACAGGAGGCCAAAAGACACATCCAGAACCTTTTTATCTCAGGGAATTCTTAAGGAAAGTTGCATCCCATGGGCTTCACCAGCAGTCATCATTATCAAGAAGGACGGCAAAGTATGTTTCTGTTGCGATTACAGGAAACTGAACTGGGCAAAGATGCATATCCTCTGCTGCATGTGGACGAGTCCTTAGATGCCTTGGGTAACGCGCAGTTGTTTTTGATGCTCTGTCTATTTCCAAGTGGCAGTTAATGAACAAGACAGACAGTTTTGAGTTTGAGTGGAACCGCATGCCCTTCGGGCTATGCAATGCACCAGCCACCTTCCAGCACCTGATGGAGGTGGTGCTGGGAGACGACATTTCTGAAATCCTCCTAATATATCTAGATGATATTATTGTTGTTCTCTCCAAGGATTTCAAGAGCCATTTAGAAAAAACTGAACCTGGTTTTCGCTCGTCTGATGGAACATGGTGTGAAGTTAAAACCAAGCAAGTGCTTCCTCTTGAAAACGAAGGTAAAGTTTTTGGGCTATAACTACAGTGCTTTTAAACTGGAGTTATTTGCCCTTAAGTGGGTCGTAACTGAAAAGTTTAAAGATTATCTTCTGTACTCCAAATTCACCGTCTTTACCGATCACAATCCACTGAGGTACCTGGAGGCAGCCAACTTGGGAGTAGTCGAGCAGTGCTGGGTGGCTCAGCTGGCTGATTTCAACTTTGAAGTACGTTACAAACCAGGGAAGCAGAATACAAATGCAGATATCCTGTCCCGACTTCCATCCAGTAGGGAACCTGAGATGGAGGACGCTGAGAACGACTTCTTGGTGATCAGAGACGAAGTGCGAGCATGTCTTTGACCACACAAAGAGACCAAAGAAGAAAGGCTAGAAGTCAGACCTGCTTTGCAAGCTGCAGTAAAAGGAGAGATTGCTGGATATGGCTGGGACGAGATACGGGAACAGCAACAACGGGATCCAGAGATAGAGCCTATCTTTGCAGCAGTAAGAAAAGGTGTTAGGCCTGCTTGTAAGTTACTGAGTGGAAGAGGATTTTCAGTAAAGAAACTTGCTGGTCAGTGGGAGAAGCTTAAACTGCGTCATGGTGTGCTGTTTCACTGCATAAGTGATCCCAGAGATGGAGAAGAACTCTGGCAGCTGGTGGTGCCACAGCCCTTGCATTTACCAGTCTAATCTGGGGTATAGGGATGAATTGTGTTGGAGGCAGAGACCAAGATCCTTTTGCTTCTCATCCATCCAAGATAACTAGCATAGAACCCCTACAACAGCGGGATATTTCAAACCCCCCGTCACACTTGGATCCACTGAGTTTCTAGTTCATCTATCTGGCTGGTCAAAAACATAGAGAATAACCTTAACAGCCCACAATGCATATCACAGTGTTTGAGTGGAAACAGGTGTATCATGTCCAGCGTTGAAGGTTTCAGTGATTTTAGGCCACTGTAGCCCATCTGTAGCTTGTCATCATACATTGTGGACTTCAAGAGTGGCGCTAGTGTTTTGCGATCATTGTCATTCTATTACAGGATCACCTTGGAGACTGTCTTGACCAATGCAAGTGCTACATTAGAGGATGAGACGGGGGGGGGCACAGGCACCCACTATTGCGACTCTTGTGAAGTCATGATTCTTGCTGAATAGCTGTACACATCTCTCTCACAGTTTATACGGATCTAGTGGCCCACATGTCACGTCACATGTGCACACAGATTTGTATACTGTACATTACAGGGGGCTTGACTTACATTCTCCAGGTTGTTGGTCAGTCTCCTTTAGCTACACTGCACTATATAAGACAGCATTGTACCACAGTCTCTCACCTTCATTTTACATCATGAGACTATTCCTCATGACTCCCAGAGTCTCAGTATAAACAAACATAGCTTAGATGGATTCCTGCAGCTAAAACATAAACATAATACAACAAGCCAGACACGTCAGCAGAGAAAGCACAACAAAGAGCAGAGGTTAGGTGAAGATACACAGGCTTAGCAGCACAACTATTAATGCTATTATCTTCACTGTCAGTGAAGCATCCTTTCTATTAAACATCAGACAACTTTATTATGATTTTATTACAGTGCTACCTAATAAAAGCTACAGTAATGCAATGTTTCATCATCTTATTCATATTTCTTCTAAATGTAATACAGTCAGTTTATTGTAATTTAGTGTGCCCTGATTACTGTATTCTTATATTGTTTTTTTTTCAGCAACACAGAGTACAAGTTTCAATGTCTACTTTTTTTAGCAGAGTCAGGCAACTACAGTGGGGTAGCCTACTTTTTCTCAAAGTGGCTTTATTTCAACAAATTATTTACAGTTTTCAAAATATTTTAGGTTAGTGAAGACATTTGTTTTCCTACAAACTCTAGATGTATAGTTATTATTTGTAACAACATTGGAAGTGTACTTGTCCAATGCCACGTGAGCTGTCGTCATAAATCCAATAACATACATCTTAGCGGTAAAATATATATTTTAATGGTTTTGCTATATGTATTCGGGCCCGTGCCAGAAATAAATAATTCAATAAGGATGGCAGATTTGCACGGGGTACAGTCTCATATAGTGAATGGATGTTGTAGTGAATTATTCTGATACAATCACTTTAAAAACATTGTATCAGTCTCCTGAAATACAATCCATCGGGTACATGATATAGGCTACTGAATAGCAATTAGACCTCGAGACAATGTTCCATATGTTGGTATAAAAATACCTTTTCTGAAAGAAGACTAGGTTTTCAGACCCAGCAAGGTCGGCACAAGCTCCCAGTCTATTTTTAAATACCTTAGGAAAGTCAATGGAATACACTGATGGAGAATGTCTTCTTTTTTATTGTCATAATAATAAAACTAACTGACCACTTATTGGGCACTGATCAAAAGGCCAGAGAAAGGGCTCCCGAGTGGCGCATCCAGTAAAGGCACTCCGCTGGAGTGCAGGATGTGCCCTATAGCTTGGAGATCGCTGGTTAGAACCCAAGTTATGCCACTGAAGACTGTGGACAGTTCTCAGGGGGCGGCACACAATTGGGCAAGCACTGCCCAGGTGGGGAGGGGTTAGGTCGGCTGGGGAGCCCTTGGCTCACAGCACACCAGCGACCCCTGTGGCTGGCCGGGAGCCTGCAGGCCTGCCTGTACACAATTCAGAACTGCGTTGTCCTCCGACGCTGTAAGTTCTAAGATGGCTACACGGCGGGCTTGCATAGTGAAAAAAAGTGGATGGCTGACGGCACTCATTTCGGAAGATGCGTGTGCTTGTCTTCTTCTCTCCCAAGTTAGTTCGGGGGTTGCAACAGTGAGCCAGGTTGAATAATAATTGGACATTCCAATATTGGGAGAAAATCCGGAATTAATGAAAAATAATTGTTAAAAAAAAATAGGCAAGAGAAAATTATTAGTGCTGTGAATAAGCAGTGCTTTTAGGATCAGAGACAGATCCGCACATCCCTTGGACCTCTATGAAATCATGTCCCCTGGACCTCTGAGACAGGCAGTGTTGATGAAGTGAGGTTAAAAGCTCTATAACCACGAATGCAGTCTGGCTCTTTCATATAGTGGTTAAGCTTGCAGTGTGCGGGGTTGCTGGTTCATATCCAGCCTCCACCTGTTTACATTTAGTATAGCAGCTTTCAAACTTTCAGTGCTGCTCTTATTGAAATTATTATTTTGACCTGCCTTGAATTTCTTTTAGTAGCTGCCACTGATTGACGGTTGACATGAATATGGATGTCACCTCCTTAGTCCAATGTCAGCTTGACTTTGGTAATGGTTGCAAAGATTTTCCTGTCATTCAAATGATCACATTTGCAGGGGAAGACCACACCATCTGGAACAGAGTCACTCTACACAATATGGGGGCTGCAGCACCAGAGACAGTAGTCTTTGTGCTTCTTCTGAGGCGTCGCACTGGAACTTCCAATACAAAGGCAGTGGGGTTCCACTGTAGGAGAGACCTGAAACTTTAATGGAAACCAGTAACACTCCACTTTGAACTGGGAATTAAAGCACTGGAGTGTCAGGCAGTGGAAATGCAGGGAACCCTGTTATTCTGCAGTCTTCCTGTCGTTAATTAAATATGGCCTCAGCAGTTGAGATTTTGCCAAGTTAATTTTGCCTCATCAGGAATAACAAAATGGTAAAACGACCAGAAACCCAACTGCAGTCAACTGGTCCCATGCAGAGGAGAATGAGAGAAGCTGGTACTACAGTAAGTGCAATAAAGCACATCGAAATCATGGTAAAGCATATTTAAACATTGTAAATCCTGAGAGGTACGATAAAGCAGATTGAGAAACATGGCAAAGGATGGTAAACTATGTTAAATGCATGGTGTAACCATGTGAAAAACTGCAAAATTACTGTGGTAAACGTTTCTAAGGGTGAGGCCGAATGTGACATCACTTGAATGGAATGATTCTCTACACAAGTTTGGAGCCAAATATAGACAAATATAGAGAAAAATGATACAAATTAAACATCAACAGAGCAACAGAACCCAGAACCACTAAGCATGATTGCAAAAGCCAGAAGGAAATGTAAAAGATGAATTGCAATTATATCTGAAGGGTAGGGATAGGATTAAGGTAGGGTTGCATTTAGGGTTAGGGTTAGGATTTGATTTAGAGTTAAGTTAGGGTTAGGGTTAGAGTTGGTCTTAGGTGTTAGGTTTGGGGTTAGAGTTGGGTTTAGGGTTAGGGTTAGGATTGGATTTTGAGTTAGGGTTAGGGTTAGCGTTAGAGTTGGGCTTAAGGTTTCGGGTTGGGGTTTGGATTAGGGTAAGTGTTAGAATTTGTGGTTAGGGACCAAAAGCTACTGAAATGTAGAGCAATGGTCAAAGGACTGAGAATGGTCTGCGTCAATAACATATTATTAGTTATAGATGTGTTTGAATAATTTAATTATTCCCTTAAAGTGGTTGTAGATTTCCTAAATCTTACCTCTCATGCACATTCAATTACCATGTAGATCTAAAATGTGCAATGTTTAAAGAAACATGTATTTTCATTTAAAACTTGGTAAGCTTACTAGGTAATTACTAATATAGTGCCAGATATCTTGTTTAAAATGAAAATAAATATTTACAAAAAACAGGGATTTCTTTCAAAACTGCACATTTGAGAGCTTCATAGTGAAAGGATGCATTGTGTTTTTTTTTTTGCTAAATCACTTTAAAATGATAATATTGCTGCATGACCAATACTGCTCTATGGTATTGTATGGGTGTTTGCCTGTACTTTGTTGCTTAAAGTGGTATTAGCTGAGGCTCTGTACTGTTAACATGCTATGATACAAGATACCAGCCGAGCACATGGTCTACTGTCACAATCAGCCAAGTTGGATTGCTGTATAATTTCACGCTGGCATATCCAGCTTAGTATAAAGAAGAATCATTGGAAGCTTGATTGGAGTCTTTAAAATCCTAGAAGGAGTTGACAAAGTTAACACAAGCCTATAATTTAAACTCAGCACAGAAATTAGGACTAGAGAACACAGGTGGAAATTAAGTGGCAATTGGCTTAGGACAGAGTGAAGGAGACACTTCTTCACACTGTAGTGAATTAGGTATAGAATTTATTTAAATATAAATATCTAGTCGCCCTCTCAGGGACGTCAAAATGTAAGAAATGAGACATACCAGGGGCAGCAGTGTGCAGTAGTGATTAGGGCGCTGAACTCTTGACCGGAGGGTCGTTGGTTCAATCCCAGGTGGGGGATACTGCTGCTGTACCCTTGAGCAAGGTACTTTACCTAGATTGCTCCAGTAAAAACACCACTGTATAAATGGGTAATTGTATGTAAAAAAAATAATAATAATGTGATATCTGTATAATGTATAATGTGATATCTTGTAACAATTGTAAGTCGCCCTGGATAAGGGCTTCTGCTAAGAAATAAATAATAATAACAGACCATATTTAAGTTCTGGATCATGTAGAACTCGGATTTCCTTAACAATAACCGACATTCACACAACATGTCAGAAATATAAAACAATAGTTTATTTAAGAATAAAAAGGGGTGCACAACTAATCTAATATTACAGAAAGGAAAGGCTATTGGTTAGAGATATGTATGCATAGTATAAAGTTAATTGATTTCATAGTCAAACAATTACAACGACCATAACATTATTAGCATACATGGTTAATATACTAATATTAATTATGGCTGATCACACAAAGTGTCTACTTTGCATTAGTATTTTCAATACTTGTTTCTCGTTGTAATCGATCATGTTTCATATCAAAATGCACAAGAATTAATTCAACTTCCCATTCAGAACAGAATCCAACATTTCAGTACCTAATTTAGCAAACTAGTTTTACCGTGTTAATTTATTTAGTTTAGATCGAATCTACCAAACTAATAATATGTTATCAACTTCAATTGATTATATTATCAAATTAACTCAGAAATGGGGCAATGATCAAATTATCTTCATTTACGAGGCAACTCCTTTGAGTTGTACATTTCAACAAACAAAATACATTTCTTACACACTCTAAAATAGATCAGACGTAACTCAGTTCAGAGAATGCATTGCAACTGTAAAGTTATGTAGTTCATAGAAGTGTTCTTGTTGCAATTCTTCTGTACGGCTAAAACATGACCTTAGGTCCAGCTGCTGTCGATGCTTCCGTTCGTTTCGTGGAGCAACGTGGAAACCAAGACCCGCTTTCAGATCAAGGCAGTGTCCCGTTTATTGTTTCAGTCTCTCGTAGGGCAAAGAGCTAGGGCTCTCTTCAAAGCTGATTTCATCCTTTTCAAAACATGATTTTAGCGTCTTCAGACCATAGATTCTTTCTTCAATTCGAGCACTTATGCTCCCATGACTTCAGAAACTTTCTTCAGAGCAGTTTAGCTTTCATTTCAGACCTCACCACTTCCCCTCAGAAGAACTTCTCCTGTTTGTCAAAGTTCAGTGACTTGGTTCTCTGCGTGGAGCCTTAGGTCTCATGTCGGGAGCATTCTTTCTCTTGCCTGGAGCGCGGTTCCTTGTGTGGCGCACACTTTTAGTGTGGGGAGCGCTCCTTTTCTCCTTTGGGGAACCTGTTTCTCCTATGGGGAACCTGTTTCTCCTGTGGGGAGCTTGCTTAGTGTGGGAAGCGCGGTACAGGAAGTGCATCCTTTGGAAGTCGCGCGGTTGGTTTTGTGATTCTCACTTCCACCCTGTGATTGGTCAGTTTGTTTATTTTGGGCTGTGCCCGAGTCCACGTGGGGTGTTTCTCATTGGTTGTTCTCGTTCAGAGACAGCCCCTTGTTCTCAATTGGTCCGCTGTTTCGCCCCCTGTCGGCTGGATTTATGAGATGTACTGTTTTTTGTCCGAGGTGTCAAAGCACCCAAAACTGTGTGGCTTGCCTTGTGCAAGATACTGTCGGCGCCAAATGATTCATTCAGCGATGGGGGAAGATCAAACACTTGTCCAGCAGTTAGTTTATGACTCCTTTTTAAAAGCATTCTTTGTCAGTGGGGAAGTTTGTGACCAGAAACCAAGTAGACACAGAGAATGGCTTAGGACTCCCCTCTATATACTCCATTTCTGTTAATTTCATACACAGAATGATATTATGACCCACTCTGATGCTACAACACAGAGTGGTGCAGGTATGGAGTGGATTATTGTGACACAGCTGGTTGAGTGGTGAGGTCAGGCCTGAAAGAAACACACACGGTACAGAAGTGAAATGATGAAGGCGCTTGCTTGCGGCGGTTTATTTCAAATAAAAAGGTTGTACAAAACAGAAAACACAGACTGAACAAACAAAACGGCGCGCTGGCCAAAGTAAATAGACAGACAAACAAAGTGGATGAACAGAAAAACAAGTACCGTGCTGGAGCTTCCAGCACGAAATAGCAATTGTTATTTTATATATATTCTCTGTTCTCTCTCACCCGTTCTCCACTCACGAACACACAACCCCGAATGAGTGAAAACGTGCCCCTTTTATGCAGCTGTACTGAGACTCGATTGCTAATCAATCATTCAATTGGAATCTCAGTACATCTGCACGTGAACTAATTTGTGCCCTTCCCGTGCTTCCATACAAATACCCTTTTAATTTGCACGTGAAGTGATTTGTGCCATCCTCGTGTCTAAGTACAAATTACACTTTATATCACCTGTGCTCATAACCCACATTATAATCCATGCAGTTTATACATAAGCACCAACATTTACACACTACATACAACATAAAACACAAAAATACACTCAGGGGCAGGGCACATTGCCACAATTACCCAGTGTGACAAAGACGACTGAGCGGTGACGTCACGGCAGAGCCAGGAAACACAGTACAGACAGAGACTTGGGGTTTTTGGTGAAGCTGAGCGCGTGATCGCGCTCAGCGTTTAATAATCAAACAGAAAATAAAAGGTTTGTACACAAAACAGAAACAGGACACGGCACTTTCGCCAAAATAAATATATAAACAAAACGGACTAACAATTAAACAAACGGTGGACGGACAGACACACAAACACGGTGAGTAAACAAACAAACAAGTATCGTGCTGGTCCTACCAGCACGCGATAGCAATTGTTTGTAAATATTTCTCTCTTCTCTCTCTCCCGTTCTCCACTCTCAACACCCAACCCCGAAAGTGAGTGAAAACAGACAGCTTTTATGCAGTTGTACCGAGACTCGATTGCTAGTCAATCATTCAATTGGAATCTCGGTACAACTGCACGTGAATTAATTAAAGTGCAATTCCCCGTGCTCACATATTACTTTTTACTTGCACGTGATGTGATTTGTGCCCTCCTCGTGCCTAAATACAAATCTACAATTTAAACACATGTGAAACACAGACCCGCTTATATCCCGTGTACCAATGCCTATACACCAACATTTACACACAACACGTAACACAAAATACACACGGGGGCACTTTGCCACATATACCCCCTTGTGCAAAGCACACATGGCCTCAATGGCCACCTCCCCTCAGTCCCAAAGTCCCGGAAGAGGGGAAGCAAGTTGTTTCTGGGGGTGGCCATGGTGAAATGTCTGGCACCCCCAATTCTTCGTGGCTGGCAGCTCCCTCTTCCCGGGCTTCAGCCACACTATCTCCTGCCGCCAAAGTGCAGCTGGGGAGCTGGTCTCCTGACCTCCCCCTTCTTCATGGCCGGCAGTTCCCCTCCGTGGGGCTCCGACCACACAATCTCCGCAGCGAAACTGCTGCGGGGAAGCTGGTCTCCTGACCTCCCCTTCTTCATGGCCGGCAGTTCCCTCCGTGGGGCTCCGACCACACAATCTCCGGCAGCGAAACTGCTGCGGGGAAGCTGGTCTCCTGACCTCCCCTTCTTCATGGCCGGCAGTTCCTCCGTGGGCCGCCACCACCTCCGCAGCGAAACTGCTGCGAGGGAGCGGGTCTCCTGACCTCCCTCCTTCGTGGCCGCTAGCTCCTCCGTGGGGCTCTGGCCACCGTGTTTCCTGCCACGGAAATGCGGCTGGGGAGCTGGTCTCCTGACCTCCCCCTTTCTTCATGGCCGACAGCTCCCCTTCATGGGGTTCTGGCCATAGTGTAGCGACCCCAGGCGAAGCAGGACCCTCGACTACCCCAGGCGGAGCAGGATCCCTGGCGACCCCAGGCGACAGCAGCGACCCTCGGAGGCGGCGGCAGCAGCAGCGACCCTCGGGAGGCGAACTCGGGAGGGGAGCCCCTGGCCATAGAGGCGGCAGCGGAGCTCCACTTCTCCCTCGCACCCTGTACCCTGTGTGGAGCAAAAGGCAGCCCCAGGCGATGCGGAGCGACAGGCAGCCCCAGGCGATGCGGAGCGACAGGCAGCCCCAGGCGATGCGGAGCGGCTGGCAACCCCAGGCGATGCGGAGCGGCTGGCAACCCCAGGCGATGCGGAGCGGCTGGCAACCCCAGGCGATGCGGAGCGGCTGGCAACCCCAGGCGATGCGGAGCGGCTGGCAACCCCAGGCGATGCGGAGCGGCTGGCAACCCCAGGCGATGCAAGGCAGGCATCCTTGGGCGAAGCGGCAGGCAGGCATCCTTGGGCTAAGCGCAGGCAGGCATCCTTGGGCGAGCGAGGCAGGCATCCTTGGCGAGCGAGGCAGGCATCCCTGGGCTAAGCGAGGCAGGCATCCCTGGGCTGAGCGAGGCAGGCATCCTTGGGCTGGCGAGGCAGGCATCCTTGGGCTAGGCGAGGCAGGCATCCTTGGGCGGCGGGCAGGCATCCTTGGGCTAGGCAGGCGGGGCAGGCATCCTTGGGCGGCGGGCAGGCATCCTTGGGCGAAGCGGGGCAGGAGTCAGGACTAGCTGGGGTGCAGGTGTTGGCCCTCTTCTCGGCCTCTGCGGCCGGGCGGTTCTTCCCGTGCTTCCCTCAGCAGCCTATGCAAGGGCTGCTGAGGACCGCCAGCATCTAGTCCTGGTCCTTCTGGTGAAGGGAGAGGCAGCTCCTGCTCCTCTCCTCGTGACGGTGGGGAAATGATACCAGCAGGCATCCCTCCTCTGCTGGTGGGGAAGTGTTACCAGCAGGCATTCATCCTCTGCTGGTGGGAAGTGATACCAGCAGGCATTCCTCCTCTGCTGGTGGGGAAGTGTTACCAGCAGGCATTCCTCCTCTGCTGGTGGGGAAGTGATACCAGCAGGCATTCATCCTCTGCTGGTGGGGAAGTGTTACCAGCAGGCATTCATCCTCTGCTGGTGGGTAGGTGATACCAGCAGGCATTCATCCTCTGCTGGTGGGGAAGTGATACCAGCAGGCATTCATCCTCTGCTGGTGGGGAAGTGATACCAGCAGACATTCCTCCTCTGCTGGTGGGGTTGGCGGAGGCAGAGGCAGCTCCTGCTGCTCTGCTCCTGCCGATGGAGGTGGCGGAGGCAGAGGCAGCTCCTGCTGCTCTGCTCCTGCCAGTGAAGGTGGCGGAGGCAGAGGCAGCTCCTGCTGCTCTGCTCCTGCCAGTGAAGGTGGCGGAGGCAGAGGCAGCTCCTGCTGCTCTGCTCCTGCCAGTGAAGGTGGCGGAGGCAGAGGCAGCTCCTGCTGCTCTGCTCCTGCCAGTGAAGGTGGCGGAGGCAGAGGCAGCTCCTGCTGCTCTGCTCCTGCCGGTGGAGGTGGGAGCAGCGTGCAGTCTCCTGGCTGGCGGAGGTGGGAGCAGCAGTGCAGTCTACCCTTGTTTCAGGGGACTGGTGCAGGCCCTCCCCTCTTGCAGGGGACTGGTGCAGGCATTCACCTCTGCTGGGACAGGGAGACCAGCAGGCATTCACCCTCTGCTGGTGGACAGGGACCCAGCAGGCATTCACCCTCTGCTGGTGGACAGGGACCCAGCAGGCATTCACCCTCTGCTGGTGGACAGGGACCCAGCAGGCATTCACCCTCTGCTGGTGGAGGAGGCAGAGGCAGCTCCTGCTGCTCTGCTCCTGGCGGTGGAAGTGGCGGAGGCGGGACCAGCAGGAATTCACCCTCTGCTGGTGGAGGTGGGAGCTGCAAGCGGTCCTCCCATGGCAATGGAGGTGGAACCAGCAGGAATTCACCCTCTGCTAGTGGAGACTGGGGCGGTGGACGCTCTACCTTCCCCTTTTGGGCCGTGGACGCACCGACTCCTCCCTCTTGGGCTGTGGACGCACCGACTCCTCCCTCTTGGGCTGTGGACGCACCGACTCCTCCCTCTTGGGCTGTGGACGCACCGACTCCTCCCATTCAGGCGTAGGACGTTCGGGCTCCTCCCACTCAGGCGTAGGGACGTTCGGGCTCCTCCCACTCAGGCGTAGGGACGTTCGGGCTCCTCCCACTCAGGCGTAGGGACGCTCGGGCTCCTCCCACTCAGGCTGTGGAGGCAAAACCAGCAGGCATTCTTCCTCTGCTGGTGGAGACTTGGGCGGTGGACACTCCGCCTTCCTCTTCCCCTTCCCCTTCTCTGCCTCCTCCTCACCTTCCTCTCCTGGGCCAGTTCCTCCTCTCCCTCTTGGTAGGGGCAGTGCACCACTGGGTGCCCGAACTCCCCACAGGCAAGGCACCAGCCTTGGTCCTCTAGACCACCGAGGAGGACCTCCAGATCCTGGCAGCCATCTCTCCAGTTCCAGCCTTCCATTTTTTTTTTTTTTTTTTTGTTGTTGTTGTTGTTGGGTTTTTTTTTTTTTTAAACCCCAAATTGCGGTTCCTGCTCTGGCCTGAGTCCTGAGGCGCTGTAGCTCCCGGTTCTGACACCACGTGTGACAAAGACGACTGAGCGGTGACGCCACGGCAGAGCCAGGAAACACAGTACAGACAGAGACTTGGGGTTTTGGTGAAGCTGAGCGTGATCGCGCTCAGCGCTTAATAATCAAACAGAAAATAAAAGGTTTGTACACAAAACAGAAACAGGACACGGCACTTTCGCCAAAATAAATATATAAACAAAACGGACTAACAATTAAACAAACGGTGGACGGACAGACACACAAACACGGTGAGTAAACAAACAAACAAGTATCGTGCTGGTCCTACCAGCACGCGATAGCAATTGTTTGTAAATATTTCTCTCCTTCTCTCTCTCCCGTTCTCCACTCTCGAACACCCAACCCCGAAAGTGAGTGAAAACAGACAGCTTTTATGCAGTTGTACCGAGACTCGATTGCTAGTCAATCATTCAATTGGAATCTCGGTACAACTGCACGTGAATTAATTAAAGTGCAATTCCCCGTGCTCACATATTACTTTTTACTTGCACGTGATGTGATTTGTGCCCTCCTCGTGCCTAAATACAAATCTACAATTTAAACACATGTGAAACACAGACCCGCTTATATCCCGTGTACCAATGCCTATACACCAACATTTACACACAACACGTAACACAAAATACACACGGGGGGGCACTTTGCCACACCCAGCCATGTTGTTGATGCTGATTCATTGGGATCTTTGAAGACCTGACTTGACAACGTTTTGAGATCTATCAGCCACTAAGAAGCGGATGAGCATTGATGGGCCAAACAGTCTCCTCTCGCTCGTAAATTGTCTTATGCTCTCAATTGGCAAAGTCAAGAGACTTATCTTTCACAGACTTATCTTTCAGAGTATTTTGTCTTTGAGTGTCCTGTGGCACTCTTTGCCAGCACGCATCATTACTATTGCTTGTGTATATAAGGTAATTGTTCTAACATACTGCAGGCCTTTTATTTTCAGTTTTTTTTAACAAGAATTCCCAGGTTTTACAAAGTTCCTTTTTATACATGTTATACATTTTATATTTGACAAAAAATAAACTGATTTATACTAAGAAATCAATTACTTTAAATTAAGTTGATATTTACATTTATAGTGCAATGCATTCTTGAGGCTATCTGTTTACTGTACTGTAGTGCTGAGACAGGTTAACTTCATCAGCATTACATGCTAACATAATCCTGAATATTTACCTGGAAAGCTGTTACATTTAGTATTTATATCCGAAAAGAAAGGGCCTTGAACCTATTGTAAAGTACAGTAATGATCAGCTCTTTGCTCACACATTACGAGAGGAGGATACCTGTGCATCTCTCTACAGTAACATATTGTAAAGTACAGTGTTGTTCAGCAGCACCTCTTTGCTCACACTTTATGAGAGGAGGATACCTGTGCATCTCTCTGCAGTAACATATTGTAAAGTACAGTGTTGATCAGCTCTTTGCTCACACATTACGAGAGGAGGATACCTGTGCATCTCTTTGCAGTAACATATTGTAAAGTAAAGTGTTGTTCAGCTCTTTGCTCATACATTACGAGAGGAGGATACCTGTGCATCTCTCTACAGTTTCTCCTGCTTAAACCATTTTAATAACAAGCTCATCAACTGACTAATCACAACTGAACGGTTGCTCAGCTGGAAATTGCTGAGCTTTCCTCCAAAAGCTGGCTCTTAAAACAATCAAGCCCACAACCACCTGGCTGCTGCTGCCTCCTGCTAGTTCAGCCCCTGATGCCCTGATCAATTCCCCATCACATCTTAATGCAATGCTCTAACTCAAGTGTGGCATCTTAATCAGCGCGATGACTGCGGAGTGTCAGGGCCATCGACTGAGGAAGCCTCCGACAAATGATTCCCATCGACTGCTAGGGAGTCAGGAAGAGAGGGAGAAAGTGAGAAGAGAGTGGGGGGAGAGAGAGAAGGGAGAGAGAGGGGAGAGAGAGGGAAAAGAGGAGAGAGTGGGAGAGAGAGAAGGAGAGTGAGGAGAGGAGAGAGGGAGAGAGAGAGGAGAGAGAGAGAGAGGGGGAGAGAGAAGGAGAGGGAGAGAAAGGGGAAAGAGAAGAGAGAGTGGGAGAGAGAGAGAGAGTGGGGAGAGAGAGAGAGAGACAGAGAGAGCACAGCAGTAGAAAATGAGCTCTTAAACATTAGGGTTTTAAAAGTAGTAAAAGTCATAAATTGTGATTTTTGTTTACATAAAATACTAAATGAAGGTTTACTGAAGACAAGGAGAACATTTTGAAGAAAAATAATGAAAAGAAAAAGAAAATAAAAACTAAAGAAAGAAACCAAGCAGAAGACAGCAGAAATACTGAGAACAGAGAGACAGGCAGCCAGAATAGAGCACAGAGACAGGAGGTAAGAATCTATATAATCAGCAAGATAGATAAAACAACAAATACCAATCAAAAAATAATAATAATAATCAACAGCATCTGTAATCTGTAAGAAATCAGTATAGTTCCATACAAACTGCTGTGAGAAATTTAAAAAATGCAGAGTGAAGTGACAGTTGAAGAGGGCCTCCCAACTGCCAGTGAAATGGATACATTTGAAAATGTAACAGTTTTTGACACACTGAGCAGCAGATTAAATACCCAGAGGAGCTGAGCTCTGCAAAGGCAAGAAAAAATTATAAAGACAGAGTGCTGAGGGAGTCCCCAGAGACTCTAATAGCAAACTACTCCACAGTGGACAACTGCAGGGTCAAGTGTAACCTGCTGCTCTACACCGTGCACCCCAGCGCCTGGCACTCTGCGCTGTGCAGCACCTACTGCAACATCCGCAAGGGAGGCATCAGCAGAGGCAGGCAGCTGACCGTGTTCGAGGACAGTGATGCTGACAGCGTCATGCTCACTGTCAACGTCTACCACAATGGTACTGTTATGGTGCAGGGCAGAGAGAGCAGCCTGGACCTGTTTGAACACAGCTTCCCAGCATTGAGAGAGCGTGTGGAGAGACAGAAGACAACACCAGAGCTTGCAAACCCCCAGCCTCTCCCCCCACCCCCAGCACAACCCAGCAGCCAGCCTCCCCACCCCCAGTACAGCCCTGTCACTGACTCCCCCAGACAGGTCAACAACATCAGAGCCCTGAAGGAGTGCCTGTCAGTGCTGGAGCTGCAGTTCACGGAGTTCAGGGAACACACTGAGCACAAACTGGCCACCCTGAGCCAGGCCAGCCCATCAGAGCAGCTCAGGGATGAGGTGCACAGGCTGAAGACAGAGCACAGGGCCGAGGTGCAGGAGCTAAGAGCGGCGATGAGAGGACTGGAGGAAGAAAACCAGGCCATGAAGACAGAGCTGCGGAGACTGCGAGAGGAGATGAGCAAGATGAGCAGCACAGCCAGCTGAGGGGCCTGCAGAGAGAGCTGGAGGAACTGAGAGGCAGCAAGCTCTGCACACCAGCAGCACAAGAGCAACAAAGCACCCGCATGGCCTGCACCGACACACACACAACACCAGCCACACAGGCAGACACACAGACAGCTCCAAACACACACACAACACCAGCCACACAGGCAGACACACAGACAGCCCCAAACACACACACAACACCAGCCACACAGGCAGACACACAGACAGCTCCAAACACACACACAACACCAGCCACACAGGCAGACACACAGACAGCCCCAAACACACACACAACACCAGCCACACAGGCAGACACACAGACAGCCCCAAACACACACACAACACCAGCCACACAGGCAGACACACAGACAGCCCCAAACACACACACAACACCAGCCACACAGGCAGACACACAGACAGCTCCAAACACACACACAACACCAGCCACACAGGCAGACACACAGACAGCTCCAAACACACACACAACACCAGCCACACAGGCAGACACACAGACAGCCCCAAACACACACACAACACCAGCCACACAGGCAGACACACAGACAGCCCCAAACATACAGTCGGAGCAGCAGGGCAGTGCGGAGGTGCTCATCCTAATAGATTCGAACGGGAGGTACCTGGACGAAAGACGGCTTTTCCCTGGCGAAGTGTCGACAAGATCAAGTGCCCAACGACACAGAGCCCTGCAAATCCTGTCCAAAACAGACAGAGGAGCCCGAAATACATCGTGATCCACACCGGCACCAACAACCTGCGCGCAGACAGAGGAGATGTGGCCAAATCCCTGCAGCAGGTGGCAGAAACAGCAGCCAGAGAATACCCCAGCGCCAAAATCATCGTGTCCACCCTGCTGCCCCGAGCAGACGTGCCCTTCCACATCATCCACAGCATCAACACAGAGGTGTCCCGGGGCTGCACCCTACTACCCAACGTGCACCTGGCACACCACCACTACATCCGCCCCACCACATGTACGACCAGGTGCACCTCAACAGGGAGGGCATGAAGCTTTTTGCTAAATCCCTCAAGGACATCGCCCTGGGCCGAGAGCTCACCAGCCCACCCTACACCGAGACCAGGAGCACGCCCAGCCCCCAAGCTCCTAGGATCCCCAGGCCACGCCCCCACCACAGAGCTGGCAGTCAGCAGGAGCAGCGCCAGGGACCCCCACGCCCCGCATTCCCTCCAGCCCCCAGGCCACGCCCCCACCACAGAGCTGCCAGTCAACAGGAGCGCGCCAGGGACCCCCACGCCCCGCATTCCCTCCAGCCCCCAGGCCACGCCCCCACCACAGAGCTGCAAGTCAACAGGAGCGACGCCAGGGACCCCACGCCCCGCATTCCTCCCAGCCCCGCAGCACAGCTATGCTGCAGCCATGTCTTGTCAGCCAGGAAACCCCGCCAGCACGGAGCTGAACGAGATAAGACATCTCTTAAACCTTATCTGCACTAAGCTAATTAGATAATGTATCACCTGTATGCCACAAAATTAAAGAAAATAACAATAATATAGTATAAATATATAAATCAAAACTAATTAATATAGTAGGTATACATAACCAAATTTAAATATGAATATGTAAAACTTAGTCACTTCTTATTTCTTTTACTACTATAAACCATAGATTTTTGTTAATAAAAACGGCATCATTTAGAATAAGTAGCTGGAATATCCAGGGTCTGTGCTCCTCAACCTTTGGAATGAAGAGCACAGACCCAGACTTTGTAAATAGTATAAATAACATGGAGGTAATAATCCTCCATGAAACATGGAGTCGCATGGACGTGTCCACACACTGTCCCAATGGATACAGGGAACTGATAGTCCCTCCCTAAAGAACCCCCACATCAAACGTGGCAGGGACTCGGGGCATCATTGTGTGGTACAAAGAGGAACTTAAAAACACTGTCTCTCCCATTAAAAGAGGAGAGACACATTTATGGCTCAAAATTGAAAAAAATCATCCAATCCCAATCTGACACATTCCTGTGCGCAGTTTACATGCCACCAATTGACTCCCCTACCACCGAGAGGGTGCTTCCAAAATTTACAATCAGAAATTAGCCATTTCCAATCCCTGGGCTCTGTGCTGCTGTGTGGAGATCTCAATGCCAGGACCGCAGAGAGGTCGACTACATCAGCACAGAGGGGAACAGCCATGTGATTGGACAGCAGACCTCTTTGTACCACACACCCATCACCACACAGAGGAATAGTTTTGACAGTGTGGTGAACAAGAGTGGGAAGCAGGTCCTGCATATCTGTAAAGGCCTGGGTCTGTACATCGTTAACGGCAGGATCAGAGGGGATTCTCAGGGCAGATATACATACAGCTCTGCTTTAGGAAATAGTGTAGTAGACTACGCTATCACAGACATGGACCCAGAATCTATTAATGCATTTATAGTCCGCAACAAACCCCCTATCAGACCACTGCCAAACAGTCCTGTATCTAAAAACAAACCCAAAACTAAATAATTCAAACCCGACCCCACCCGCCAAATTATACGGTCTTAAACCAGCCTATAAGTGGACACCAAGCAGTGCTGAGGAATATAAACAAACAATTTATAGTGCAGAAATAGAAAGTATGCTAAACAGCTTTCTAACTAAATTTTTAAATTAGACAAAAATGGAATCAATTCGGCCATCAAAGAAATCAATTTTATATTTGAAACAACAGCAACAAAATCAAAACTCAAGAAAACAAACAAGAAAAAACTAATTCTAAAAAGAAATCAAATGAAAAATGGTTTGACATTGAGTGTAAAACAAACAGAAAAGAATTAAGAAAATTGTCAAACCAGAAACACAGAGAGCCAAACAATATCGAACTGAGACTCAGCTACTGCAAGGCTCTGAAACAATACAAACACCTTCTCAATAAAAAGAGAAGAACACGTGTCCAAACAATTATCCCAAATTGAAGAATCCATAGAGCAAAATTCCTTTTGGGAACTATGGAACAAATTAAACACATCCAAAACTAGTCACGAATTGGCAATCAAAAATGGTAACATTTGGAAAAATTACTTTGATAAACTTTATCAAGAATTAGATGAAAATGAATTAAATCCAGACCAAAATTCTATTTTAAAAAAACTAAACGAATTGGAAACCATAATCAAGGACAATCAGAACCCACTGGACTTCCCAATAACAGGACCAGAGCTAAAAGAGAAGCTCCAAGCCCTCAAGCCCAGGAAAGCCTGCGGGCCTGACAGCATCATAAACGAGATGCTGAAACACAGCAGCCCCAGGATGCAGGAGGCCCTGCTCAAATTATTCAACCTCATCCTGGCTGCTGGCTGTTTCCTGACATCTGGAACCAAGGGCTAATAACACCAATTCACAAAAGTGGAGACAAATTCGACCCCAATAATTACCGAGGCATCTGTGTGAGCAGTAATCTGGGGAAGGTGTTCTGCAGTATCATTAACGCCGGATACTGGCCTTCCTTACCGAACACAATGTCTTGAGTAAGAGTCAGATTGGATTTTACCAAATTACCGCACCTCTGACCATGTTTACACCCTACACACCCTAATAAACAAACATGTCCACCAAAAAATAAAGGGAAAATCTTTGCTTGTTTTATAGATTTTAAAAAGCATTCGACTCAATTTGGCATCCAGGTCTATTCCTTAGAATTCTTGAAAGCGGTGTAGGGGTAAAATTTATGACATCATTAAGTCAATGTATACAGAGAATAAGTGTGGTGTCAAAATTGGAAACCAAAGAACAGGGTTTTTCACCCAAGGCGTGGAGTGAGACAGGGTTGCAGTCTGAGCCCAACACTGTTCAACATCTATATCAACGAGCTGGCCACAGTGTTGGAGCAGTCGGCAGCCCCTGGCCTCACTCTACACGACAAAGAAATCAAATTCCTGCTCTATGCAGATGACCTGGTCCTGCTGTCACCCACAGAGCAGGGGCTGCAGCAGAGCCTGGCACTGCTAGAGCAGTACTGTCAGAAATGGGCACTGACAGTAAACCTGGACAAGACCAGAGTTATGGTATTCCAGAAGAAAGCCAGATCTCAGGGAAACAGGTACCACTTCACCCTGGGAAACAACATCCTGGAGCACAGCACCAGCTACAATTACCTGGGTCTAAAAATCAGTGCATCTGGGAACTTCAACCTGGCTATAAATGCATTAAGAGATAAAGCGCAGGGCTTTTTATGCAATAAAGAATCGGCTATACAAAATTAAACCACCAATAAAAATTTGGCTAAAAATTTTCGACAGCATAATAAAGCCAATCCTTCTGTATGGTAGTGAAGTATGGGGTCCCCTTATGAACCCTGATTATAAAAAATGGGATCAAAGCCCCATAGAAATTTTCCATTTGGAATTTTGTAAACACCTCCTGCAGGTTCACAGGAGTGCAGCAAATAGCGCTTGCAGGGCTGAATTGGGCCGGTTCCCCTTACTCCACTCCATACAGAAACGAGGCTCAACTACTGGGTCCATCTACAGCAGGCTGATCCGCAGTCCTACCACCACACTGCACTGCGGAGCTGCACACAGCCCCCACAAGAGAATCCCCTCAGTAGAATGGTACTGAAGCTCAGCCAATTGAGCCAAATTAACACCAGCGAGCTTCAGAACACCACCAACAAAAACTCCCAGCACAAAAATGAAACAAATTAATCTAAATCTGGAAAACAATTATAAAGTACATTGGAATAACGAAATTGAATCACACAATAAATTACAATGCTATCTGGCCCTAAAAAGAATTTACCCTGGCAGAATATCTGATCAGGGTCAAAAACACAAAACATAGACAGATCCTGACCAAGTACAGACTCAGTGACCACAGCCTGGCCATCGAAACTGGCCGGCACAAAAACCTGGATTGCCAAAGAAAAAGGCTGTGCTGTCACTGTGATCTGGGAGAGGTAGAGACAGAAATGCACTTCCTGTTACACTGTCCCCAGTATAAGCAAATCAGGGACACGTACTTCCCCAAACTGGCCAATCAGGCCACAACATTCCAGCTGCTCTCTGACTTAGAAAAACTGCCAGTTCTGTTAGGAGAGGAGCAGCAGACAGCAGAGCTAGCTGCCCAGTATGTAGCTGCCTGCCACAGCCAGAGAGACAGAGAGACAGAGAGACAGACCCTGGTGTAGACACCCTGGAGCACGGGGACCAGGCACTCATGCGCACCCATGTCCACTGTAAATACAGAGAGGGAGGGAGGGAAATGGGAGGGTTGTTGTTGTATTGTATTGTCTGGATTGTTTTGTGATAATGTTCATTGTTGAATTGCTTTGGCAAAACTCAATTCCATTTTGTCATGCCAATAAAGCATTTTTTTAAAATTTTTTTGAATTTGAAT
>CM060249.1:84365926-84425259 GCA_030684275.1 Acipenser oxyrinchus oxyrinchus
TGAGAGAGGAAAAAGAAGAGAGTGGGGGGAGAGAGGTGGGAGACACCTGCATCCTCTACAACTGGAGTCTGGCTCTTTCTGCATAGCAGACAGGATGATCGACAGACAGAGAAACTCCTCTACTGTTACATACAAGGTAAAACTTTCAGAAACTAAATATTGGACAGCAGCTCTTAACCGGGTGTGATTACCCGGTTCTTAGATGGTTCCCATGTGATCTACAGCCCCCTGCTCTCCTGTCAAAGGGCTCAGTGTTCTTTTTTTATCACAAGGCAGTAAAATTTGCGACCTGGTTGCCTGAAGACACACTTCACAGCTTTCTATATGAAAATGAAATGAGATCCCACCCTGACTCTGTAGACATTACCACTTATTGGCCTCTTTCTGTAAGTGTTACCATAAATTTCCTTTCTGCTACTTAAATAGCCTCCTATCCCCCATGCTTCATCTGTGTGTTCTTTATGAGGGGCTGAGCAGATATACTACAGTATTGCTATCTTATCCTTCCTTTCACACTCACCCCCTAACCGAATCTGGCACCAGCATACATACATGCATGCATGCATACATACATACATACATACATACATACATGCATACATACATACATAGAGAAATTAAAGACGTTGAGAAAGACTTCTAGTCAAAACATTTGTCTTGTTTTTGTTTTAGTATGTTAGCACTATTGAGTGTTTAATTGTTATGAATGATACATATGTACATACATATGCCTACCTAATTATTAATTAGTTATGTGGATCAGAATATACATGTAATGTACAACACTACTGTATGTATTAAGCTCCCAGCTTCGCATGGCTTTTCACTTGATGCAATATTAAAACAGCCCCTCCCCCCACCCCCCATTCCCGCCCTTAAGATGTCAATGATGGGACGTGTAGCCTTCCTGCACGGGGTGGGGAGGGAGGGATACCCCAGCAATGGGCTCATCTTAATCTTCGGAGAGAGTTACAGCACACCGTTGCTGTACTGAACTATCTCATTTGCAACAAGCAAACAGATTCTTAATGATTCCTAACTTCAACAGAATTAGCTTTATTTGCTTGTCTAAAAATGATTTATGTCAGGGCAGGATATGGCAGGATATTGGACCATTTTGTCATATCAGTATTTTTGTTTCTGAATTCAAACAATCAGAAGATATTTTTTGTATGTTTAAAAAACATTGCCTTGCTTTCACAATGCTTTATTACACTTTGCTTTGGTTTTACTGTGGAAAACTTTATAAGGGGAACACTACCTATGGGGTATCCTTTCTCTTTATAATACTGATGTAAAATAATTACTACTGTAGTCCCACATGCACACTTTTTTTGCAACAGAAGTACAAGACTGGGCAGGACTTAATGGTGTAATGGTGAATTCCAACACTAGTAAAACACTGAATATCTAAGATAGGACTCCAGGGATATATCTTCCATTGTGTATTCATACTAACACCCTTTCACTACAAAACTAGCTCAATATTCAAAGTTCAATTTATTCTATTAAAGCTTTTTATAAAACCTAGTGATTCCCCATAACTTCATGTTTCTGCGTGTAAAAAACAGAAAAAAAGCAAAGCCTTTTCCTACGATATCCACCTTTGCAGAAACACAGATTTGCATTGCCTGTATAGAAGCAGAGTGCTCTCTATCTCTTTCTGTCTCTCGATAAACTCTCCCCATAGAGCAGACAGCCCTGGCGCTCCCAGTTTGTAAACATGTCTTGCTGTGTGGGTCTGTGGGTACGCTCGACCCGGCAGCCGCCTGCAGTGTTTCACTGGTTATTAAAAACCGACGCACTCCCGACTGCCAGCCACTAATCTCTTCCGCCTCGGGGCCTTCCGAAGGAGCAAATGAGCTGCCAAAGCTGCCAAATGGAATCGTAATTGCCAATTAAAAGCTGTCCTGTTAATTGCTCTGGCTCGATCGTTCCAGCAGCTCTTTTTTTTTGTTTTGGTGTCTTGCACTCTGTTTCCGTAATTGATTCTTGAACTGAAAGCACCATGCAGACAAATTGGAAAGCTGTATGAACATGAGGGAAAACTGAGATAGTCTCAGCAGGTCCTTCCTGTAGTCTAGGGAGGGTTCAAGATAGAATAAACAGGGTGGACAAAATTAAATCACTCTCTCACCCACATATTATTCATTGCATTTGGTTTCCAGTTCTTGTTTTGTTTCTATTTTTCATCACGTCCTTCAAAAGTCGAGCTCAGCAAGGTTCATAGCAATGTGTTCTCTACTAAAGTAGCACATTCATGCGCTGCTTTTGTTCTCTAGTAGAATCGGGGAGGCAAACAGGAGGACAAAGCAATTGCATAAACTCATATAATGCTGTGTTTGTGTACAACAACAGTTGCTCAAGAATAATCACACAGACTTAAATTGATCGAGTGATCGCAGATCTACATTGAATCCTAGCTCATAGACAGTTCAGGCAGTCTGGTGTCTTTGCAAACTAACAGCATTAATAATATATAAATCAATATGATTACAACATGTACCTTCAGGCAGTGTAAGGCACTGTGACAGAAATACAATGATTCTTAGTTGTAAATCACCCTCCCGACCTGTGAGGGCGCTAAGCAGCGAGAACAGAGTTCCTTGGATGGGCTGGCCTTACAGTTCTTTCCCAGGGTTCAAGGGAAGTCGGCCAGCCAGGAAGGGGGTGAGCCTCCGTTGCAATAACGCATTGACCTGGAAGGGAAACGACGTGGCAACCGCAGATTGAAGAGGCGGTTGCACTCGTTTACCAGGGGTCATGTGTGACAGCATAAAAGGGGACGGAGAATAGCAATCTGTTCCTTCATTTTGGTTTTGTATTATAATACCTAGAAGGACTGTGAGAGACCCCAGAGAATGTAACAGTTTTGTGAGTGTTTGGTTTGTTTTTGTGTCTGTTAGTAATTGTCTTGCTTGTGAATTACCAGTCAGCTAACACGTTTCCGGAGCTGTCGCCTTGGACCAGCACAAAGCTGAACCAGCACTTCACCACTCTCACGAAATAAACTGTATCACCCACCACGAGCACTGCTGCACGCACCCAGGACTGGTGACTGTGTTTGTATTATTGTGGGGCAGATATTATTGTTTATTACTTGGGACTGCAATCCTATTGTTATTTACCCCGTGCAGTACACATTGTTGTGTATTGCCGGAGGATTATTGTTTGGTCACCAGACCTGGAAACCATTAATAATTGGAAACCATAAATGATTGTAATCCTTTCCAAACCGGATTACAATCATCTCTGTCTGTTTCATTCACGCACTGCATCACTCCTGCACCTGTTGCCACTCGGCCACTTTGTCACAGGCACCCATTTACATTAATGCATACAATATAACAACATCTCTAAAGCTAATAATAATCCTATCCTATAGCATCATGCTTCAATATAGGCAAAATATAAATTCAAGATTATACTTACCCTCCGCAGAGAAGTATGTCTTAAAATATAAAACAGAACAAAGAAATGACAGTAGTCCAAACTCCAGGCTCTGAGTACAACACCAGCAGTCAGCTTCGCAGAGGTCTTCAAAAGATAGACAAGTTAAGTCTGTGTAAACTATCTCAAATGATACCTAATTGTAATTTTGCTCCCATATTTATTGGACTTTATCTCCCTTTGTGCATCAGAAGGCTTAATTAAACCTAAACATTTGTTTTTTTTAGACAGCCTTTATCTCTAAAATTCATAACATACTTTCTGGTCCAGGCTACTCCCTAAAACTAATAATATGCTGTACCAGGCTTTCTCCCACTTTAATAAGTTAAGGATATATGAGGTTTTCTCTAAAACTAATAATATATGTTTGTGTACCATGGAGTTCCTCTCACTTCTTGAGATACAGAATATAAAAGCGAGGGGCTCTTGTGAGTGCCAATGAGTTTTGTCTTGGTTGTTAAAACATATTTTTCTGGTACATGAGAATCCTAGTATTCCCACAAGATAATAATACAAAGCGAGGGGCCCTTAAGTCCTAAGTTGCAAATGCTGATAAGGAACTTAGCTGCATGCAGATTCCAAGAGGCCCCATCAAGGTTATTGAACACAGATTTCTGCAACAATATTTCTGCTTGTAGCTTTTTTTTAATGTTTTCTAAACCAGTACAGAGTTTTACAATAATATAATTATAACTTTAACAGTTACTTTTCTTCCAATGGTCTTTTGAACACAGCATACAGTTTGCGTCCAAGATATCAGAGTGCTCCCAGCAGGATTGGAAATCCTTTTCTGGTTCTGTTCTTAAAGGTTCCTTAAAAGCCACCGCAGGGTCCGGAATCGAGCGCTGAGCCTCACAAGTGTGTTTTACTAAATCCGTTACCTGGTATCTACAGGATATCAGAACCCTAGGAGCAATGTTTCCCAAATGACCCCATCTCACCTGGTGAGTCTCATCACATCTCAAACATTCAATTCTCCTTACATCGTCTAATTTAACATTGAAATGGCAAAAAGGATAATCCCTGTGGATCATCAGGGGCACACTCAAACATTATCCTACAATGCTTTACCATATGGGTACATGCAGGACACGGTTTTGGTTCTGTTAGTGACAACCAAGTTCTCCATCTTTGACATCCACATATTAGTCTGGACAAATGCCTGTCTGTCCCCCTTTTCAGAGAGAGTTTCCCACAGGGAGTAATGGTTCTGGACTGATAACTATTTAACTATTTTGTTTATACGTTTCAATTTGATCACAGAGGGCTATTTTGTTAGGTTTTTCTTCCATCGGGGAGAACCCCTGCATCCCCTTCTTCTACCGGGCCATTGACAATGACGAGGTTAAAATCATAGTCGTCTGAGCTGAAAACGGACTGCAGTTTGCATAGCAGTGTAGGAACCCAACAAACTCTAAAAACAACACAGCAGACAACAACCTTCTATTGTATCAAGCACTATGTATTTGGACAGGGGAAATCATATCACTACAGACTACAGCTGGTCTGCATTAGTCTCAGAATAGGAACCATAAACACCGGCTTATGACCACTGTCAATTTCTGCCTGTTGCCTGGATAGTTTGTCCAGAACTTAGACTTATATCTTGCCACTTTTGTTTGTGATAAGTACCAGGTGAGTATGGTTGAACTGACTAGAGGCTGATTTGCAATTTGATTGGTTTCCACACAGCGTTTTGTAGTTGTGTGATCCCATTGAAGTGTATTGAAACTATTGTATTGCTTAAGTATTGTCTTTAGCACAGTTTAGCAGCTGTTAACCAGTTCCCTTGCAAAGTGAGGGTGGAGCCTACTTCAGCTGAGTGAATCTACTAGTGGTCAGTCTACAGGTAACTAGAGTCAGAGGCAGATAAGTAAGCGATCCTGCTTCAAGTAATTAACATTAGCTGTATTTAAGTAACATTATAAAGGTGGTGTTGTTTTAATTAGGTGATCTACTGTTTGTGATTAGTACTAAGGGTGGTTAAATTGATTAGAGGTTGATTTGCAATTTGATTGGTTTACACACAGCTTTTATCCATCTAGTATGTTAGACAGCTAGCCTATTTGTGCTCCAGCAAAGAGCTACCAAAGAGCTGGGAGTCTAGCTGTGGGAGTCCTGCAAGGAGAGGCTTTTGGAGAAAATCCGAACCTAGCAGCGCTCTGGAAGACGCCAACTACTAGACAGGTCTGTACCCTCCCCCCACTGCTCCTGCTTCCGCTACTACTGTACCTATCTATTTCACCTGTCCTGCTATGACTGTCTCTCACATCCCTGTTATTCTGTCCTCTCACTCCTGTCCTCTGTCCTCTCTCCACTGCTGCTCCCCTAACCTCATCCCTCTGCCTCTCCCCCCTCCCACTCTCTCCCCTCCCGCACTCTCTCTGGTGCCCTCTGGAACTGTCACTCTTCTGCTAACAAAGCTGATTTCATCTCTGCCTTTGCCTCCCACCTCTCTCTTGATTTCCTTGCTCTCACTGAAACCTGGTTCTCTCCTGATAACACTGTAACTCCTGCTGCTCTGTCCTCTCTGTACGTCTTGTCACGTACTCCACGTCTCACTGGCTCGGGAGTTGGGACTGGTCTTCTCCTCTCTCCCTCATTACTATTTTCTGTCCCCTCTGACCTCTCCTCACTCTCTGTTAATGCCTTTGAATTTCACACTGTCCAACTAACCTCTCCCTGTCAGCTCCTGCTAATTGTAGTGTACCATCCCCCTGGACCTCTCACTCACTTTCTCGATGAACTCGACTATCTCCTGCCGGATTCCTTCCTCTCCTTGACTCCTTTAACTTCTCTCTCTCTCTCTCTCTCTCTCTCTCTCTCTCTCTCTCTCTCTCTCCATCCCCTCCTACCCACAAAGCTGGCCATCAACTGGACTTCACCTTCTCCAGGGCTTGCTGCCCCTCCACCCTATCTGACCCCTCTGGACCTCTCTGATCACTATTTCATTTATTTTTCTCTGTCTCTCCCCTCTATCCTTACTCCACCTACCCCCACTGTCACCTCCTGCCGTAACCTCTGCTCTCTCCCCCTCTGTCCTTGCCTCCACCGCTCTCTCTCACCTCCCTCCTATCGACTCTTCCTCCTAACTGTAGATTCTGCTACCTCCGCCCTCTTCTCCTCCCTCACCTCCTCCCACAACATCCTCTGTCTCATCACCTCCCGACCTGCCCGCCTCTCCCATCCCCAACCCAGGCTCTCCTCTGTGCTCCACTCAGCAAGAACCAAACTGCGCTCTGCTGAAAAGAAATGGAAGAGAACCAAACTGCTCCCTCCTCTCCTCCTCTCCTCCTTCTCCTCTACTCTCTCCTCTGTTAAATGCTCCTATTTCCAATCTATTATCCAATCCTCCACTAACAACCCCCAGAAAATATTCTCTACCTTCTCCTCCCTCCTCAACCCCCATCCTACTCCCTCCTCTATCTCCTCTGATGACTTTGCCTCTTTCTTCTCCTCTAAAATCTCTGATATCCAAAACTCTTTAACACCTCTCCCTCCCCCTACCCCCTCCTGCTCCAACCCCAACACCCTCTGTCTCCCCTGCTAACTCACCCTCCTTCTCCTCCTTCTCTCCCCTCTCAGACTCTGATCGCTCTTCCCTCCTCCAGGGCCACAAACCCACCACGTGCACCCTGGACCCCCTCCCCACTCACCTCTTTCAAGATGCTGCTCCTGCTCTACTCCCCTTCACTTCCTCCCTTCTCAACACCTTTCTCATCTCTGGCCTCTTTTCCTCTGCCTTCAAACAAGCCTCTATCACCCCTCTCTTCAAAAAACCTACCCTTGAACCCACCTCCCTCCAGAACTACCGTCCCTTCTCCCTCTTACCCTTCCTCTCTAAAACCCTCGAGCGAGCAGTATACAGCCAGCTCTCAGCTTTCCTGTCTAACCACTCTCTTCTCGACCCTCTCCAATCTGGTTTCAGCTCTGCTCACTCCACTGAAATTGCTCTCCTGTTTGTCACTAACACGCTAAACTCTGCCTGTGTTGCCTCTTTCTTCTCTATCCTAATTCTCCTTGATCTCTCTGCTGCTTTTGACACTGTCGATCACTCTATTCTCCTATCCTCTCTCGCTGACCTGGGAATCTCTGGCACTGCTCTGGCCTGGTTCTCCTCCTACCTCTCCAACTGCACCTACCAAGTAACCTGGTGCAGCTCAACCTCCAAACCTCACCCTTTCTCAACAGGAGTCCCCCAAGGATCAGTCTTGATTCCTCTCCTGTTCTCTCTCTACACCCGCTCCCTTGGCCCCCTCATCGCATCCTATGGCTTCTCATACTATTTCTATGCTGATGATACTCAGCTTCCTCTCCTTCCCCCTCTGACCCCACCATCCCACTACGCGCAACTCCTCGTCCAGGCCCTGGTACTCTCCCGCCTAAACTGCTGCAGCTCCCTCCTGGCCGGCCTCCCTGCGTCCGCCACCCGTCTGCTCCAGCTCATCCAGAACTCCGCTGCTCACCTAGTGTTCTCTCTGCCTCGCTTCTCCCACGCTACTCCACTGCTCTGCTCACTCCACTGGCTCCGGATCACTGCTCGCATCCAGTTCAAGACTCTTGTACTCGCCTACCGATGTGTTGACCAGACTGCACCCAGCTACCTCCAGACGCTCATCTCTCCCTACACCCCCACCCAACCTCTCCTCTCCGCCTGCACTAGAAGACTGGCTGTACCTCCTCTATGCTCCCCTGCCTCCAGAGCCCACTCCTTTTCCACCCTCACCCCGCAGTGGTGGAACAATCTTCCTACGGATGTCAGAACTGCCCAGTCCCTGACCACCTTCCAGCGCTTCCTCAAGACACACCTCTTCAGACAACACCTGTAAAACTCAACTCCTCCCTTCTGAACAATATAGCACTCTGCCTTTAATGCACTTTAAACTGTATTTAATCCTGCACTTATCCCAATCTGTAGTATTTTGTATTTCACCTGCTCTCGTATCAAACCCTGATGTCACTATCAACACTGTTATCTGCTCTTGAATTGCCCCGATATCAAATCGTACTGTGTTTTGTATTTGCTCTTATTAGGACTGAAGTCATTGTATTTTGTATCTTGCTCTTAATTGTACTGTAATTCTTGATATGTATTTGTTGTATACAGCTGTAAGTCACCCTGAGTAAGGGAGTCTGATAAGAAATTAATAATAATAATAATAATCCAAAATATCTGCGTTTGGCCAGAATTCACTATTTTTCATATCAGAGGGTTCCCAAGCCTCAGTTTCTTCTACTTCATCAGCATGGAACCCAATAAGAAATGAAGTTGGTTCTATCGAAGGACCAATTACTTTGGTTGCATAAGTCTTGCATTCAAAAGGATCCAATACCTTATACAAGATGCTTCTAGTTAGTTCCCCACAATGGATTTTTATCAATGTGCGACTGAAGGTAAGAGAGTGAGACTAATTTGATTGTTGGTCTTACTTTCTCTCACTTGTACTCTGTGAGCTTCCCTGCTGACAATTGCATCTTGGTAACAGCTGCAATTAACTCAACTAGCTTATCACAATGCAATTGGTAGCAGGAAAAATTGCACAGGTGTAGAAGATGAGACTAATAATTAAATCAGTCTCACTCTCATTGGTGAAGTGGTTATTATGGACTATTTGGCCGCTGGCCCCGTCTGTTAAGGGGAGAAGAAGCCACCACCCTCTGAAAGAGAAACTGATCTTGCGATGCCAAGTCAGCACGGTGAGCCATGATGAAGCCATGCCCCTCCGCCCCCCTCAAGGGGACTGCCTGCATTAAGGTGGAGGTTGGGGAGGTGGAGGATAGGATTACAACTGGGATTGCAACGGCAACAGCCAGGTGAGGTTACCTGATTTATATAGCATACAAGGAAGTGATCTAGCCCCTCCCACGAATTATAGCTTAGGCTACTAAATGTTAAAAGCAGCACAGAAACCAGTACCAGAGGACACAGCTGAAAGTGAATTGGATATAGATTTAGGAGACACTTCTCATACAGAAAGTGGTGAGAGTATGGAAGGGGTTACCTAGTTATGATGTTGATGCTGAGTCATTTGGCTCCATTATGGCTCCCAACATGATAAAGTTTTGTTACAAACTCTTGTTCGTAAACTTAAATCTTTGTTGTAGGCTAAATAAATTCAGTTCTCTCAATCTTTACACAGAAGCTCATTTCTTAAAACCCTGGGATTAGTCTGGTTTCACTGGCCACAATGTCCTGTTGCTAATTTGGTGACCAGAATGGAGCACAGTGTCAAACACCCCCCTTTTCCCTTGGTCCACATCAATGAATTACCGATTTGTGGAAGCAAATAGTAAACTTCTGAACTGAATTAAAGGTCATAGATACCTCTGTTGTGAAATGCCCTTAGCCAGCACATAGCACAAAAGTCATGAAGTCGCCCCCCCCATATCTGTCTCTGCGATCTGCCAGGGTGAAACCGTACCCCCAGCGCTCACACCTACGCTGGGAGCAGGCAGCTTGCATTTCCAACCCACAAACAGATCAGATTGCTGGCCAACTTATCAATAATGCAGGGCTCTGTACCTCCCCCTCAGGTTACTCTCTGTGGCAAGGTTATATTACTCAATCACTCACTTTCTCACTCACTCACACACTCACTCCCACACACACACACACACTCACTTACTCACACACACTCACTCACTCACTCAATCTCTTACTCAATCGCTTGCTCACTCACCACTCACTCACTCACCACTCACTCACCACTCACTCACTCAATCGCTCGCTCGCTCACTCACTCACTCACTCACTCGCCCACTCACTCACTCACTCAATCGCTCGCTCACTCACTCACTCACTCACTCACTCACTCAATCACTTGCTCGCTCACTCACCACTCATTCACCACTCGCTCACTCAATCACTCACTCACTCACTCACCACTCACTTAATCAATCGCTCGTTCACTCACTCAATCGCCGCTCGCTCACTTGCTCACTCACTCACACACTCAATTGCTTGTTCACTCACTCACTCATTCACTCACTCACTCACTCACTCGCTCACTCACTCGCTCACTCACTTACTCGCTCAATCGCTCGCTCACTCACTCACTCACTCACTCACTCACTCACTCACTCACTCACTCACACTCACTCACCCATCCACTCACTCACTCAATCACTGGCTCACTCACTCATAGCGTATCTCTTTATGGCTGGACCCTTTATACTAATTTGGCTTTTTTTTGTAGCTTTTTAACACGTATGTGTTGTGCAGTCTTTAAAAAACAATTCAAACAAAATAGTAAGGACTGTTTATAATTTATGTTAGCGTGCAGTTGGAACATATTTAGAAATTAAGAATGAAACCAAAAAACAACTGATTAACTTCACAGTCCTTCAACTGGCTTTGGATAAAGTCACTAGAGTCCAGTCTAGTCTATAGCGCAATAGTGTGGTGTTTAGATCTGCCACTGTGTCATTTTATAGGGCCTTGCATCAGACTTTTTCAATACTTTCAAATACACTTTGTGAAGTATTATCTTCTGGTTTGTAAATTATGCGAAAGAAAGATGCATGTCCAGACTGACAGACCGACAGACAGACAGAAGCTCTGCCCATCCCCAGCTTGTCCCTTGCACTCTGAGATGTGAGTCAGGATCCTGGTTGGTCCTGGTTGGTCTGGCAGTGGGATAGAGACAGCGTGCTCTCATTAGGCATGTCAGCAGTCTATCTGGTATCATGTGCGTTTACTCAGAGTATATGATGCACTCTGCTCAGGCTCAGAATTACTTACATCTGCCGCACCGTCACAGGGCTAGCAGGACACCAGGGAGGAAAAACACCTCCCTGCTTTTCACACAGGGTGATTTATAATATGCACAGCATCGCAAAAACTGGAGGGTATCTGGAGGATGATATGCAAAGGAAACATTTCTGTGACAGAGGGTTGCTTAATAATGTCAGTATTTAAGTAGAATTGAAAACAATGCAAAACAACAATATTGTGCGAATTATATAAATAAATATATCTGTTTTGTATTTTTGTAAGAGGTATTGCCTTAATTTTGCTACTACAGATTTACAGGCTTGACAATGAAATTATGTGTGGTAAAGCACAGTGACAGCCCAGTTAACACATTGCAATAGCATGATAAAGCCCAAATGGATAGTATAACCATGGTAAAATTGCAGAATTACCCCAGAATGTTATTGATTATTGATTGATATCGATATGGTAAAGCATATTAACACACATAGCAAACCTGGGTAAAATATGGTAAATGCATGGGAAAAATCATGGGAAAAACATAGGAAAACTGTCAAGCAACTGTGGTGAACTTTTATAAGGGCCCCTGGGACTCCCTTGAAAAACAGGGTGTTTTTTTCTACCTCAAGTGCTCTATCCTGGAGTAAATAAACTGAATGAATGAAGTGTGTATTGTAAAGACCAGGAAGGAGGAGAACGGGTTCACTTACTGTAGGATGACCGACTCTGCATCAGCTCAGCTGGGAAAACAGGCTGACAGCACAAACACACAGACCAGCTAAACACAACATGAAGCTGCTGACACCAGCAACCACCTTCTCACTTCCATTTGATTTGTGTACAAGAACCCCTCCTGATATTCTTCTCATCTCCGAAGGGCTGGCAAGAGTTACAGCCCCTTTAAAACTGTACTGCCTTATACCACAGTAAAAGCACAGTAAAATAGAGCACAGACCAGCATGGTGAATCACACATAACAGCTACCCCCCATAGTACATTTACTACTGTATAGCCTTATGACAGGGGGGGTCCAATCATGATCCTGGAAGACTATTCCACTCCGGGTTTAACATGTAAAATTATTTAATGAACTACTTCAGGGTCTGATGCAGGTTTAATTGTTTCCATTAAACAATTTAGAACAGGGCTGGAACAAAGACCAAGAGTGGAAGAGCCAGCTTTGGCCACCCCTGCCTTAAGACTTGTTTTTTATTCAAGTTCAGATAGCTGTAACTACTAGAAACTAAAGTTTTGTCCCAATTAACTGAAAAGGTTTCTTTTTTCGTAATAGGAATGACACATTGACGGCATTTCAGAGACAGACACAAAAGAAAATCCCACACAAAACCCCAGAGTGCCATGCTGCACAAACTCACACTGCCTCAATGCTGTCTTCCTGCGCATAGAGCACCCTCTACTGCCTATCCTTGTGTCTGCACCACCACAGTGAACTGCTCAGAATTAAGAGGTCAAGCAACATGTTTTCTTTCTGTAAATGAAAACCACAATGGGGCAAATTTATAAAGCGTTTTACTCTGAAGAATAAATTACTCAATCAAGGAGAACAGCACCTGCTAAAGCTATAAAAGCTGGAATTAAACACAGCAGTTGTAGGCTAAGGCAGTTTAAGTAAATTAAGTTGTTTATTTCTTTTTTTAACTTGAAAACTGGTGTGCTGATTCTCGTAGTCGTACTTGTAATTGTCTTTAAGCAGTATTTATCAGCACGTGTTAAATAAATCTATTCATGAATGTGTTGATGTCAAAACAAGAAAAGCTGTCCTTCCCTCATCTTTACAATTGAGTACCTGTCAATGGCACTGAGTGTTTTAAAAGCCGATTGGAAGTGAATTTTCCTCATCCGACGCGCTGACATTTCTAATGCAGTACTGCCATACTAAGGCCATAAACTGACAATGAATCGGCCTTGCTACGGCAGTATGGCAATAAAAATGTCAGCGCCACAGATGAAAGGAAAATTCGCTTCCAAATGGCTTTTAAAACACTCAGTGTGCAAGTGAATTGCCATTGATTGGTACACCATTGTAAAGGTGAGGGACGGTAGCTTTTCTTGTTTTAAAATCAACACATTTATTTATTTATTTATTTATTTATTTATATATTGCTTATGCCTTGGACAGTTCTGTATCAAATATAAAAAATGTAAAAAGATACATTCTTGTCCCACAGTATTTGTACTTCCAAACAAACAACACATACATTTTAATGGTTAACTAAAACACAATAGAACTATTAGCACAAGTATTTGCGGTGTTCAAAAAACTGCATCATGTAGTAAAACATTCTTCCTCTGTCCTCTAGAAGAACACACCTCATCTGAATTTTATAATCTTTCAAATCCGATGCATTCATAACTATTAAACACTCAGTAACGCTACATTGAGAAAATATTAAATGGAACTTAATAAATTCAGCAACAAACATTTCAAAATGTTTCTGTGAGAAAGACTTCCAGTCGAAACGTTTATCAATGAATTGATTTAGTTTGTTTTGGTATTTCTTTAAATCTTGTGCATGATTGAAATCATGCAGTGCCAGTTTCAAATGGCCACCTTGCCATTCAAGACCCTTGTTAAAGTCAAAGGCGCTCTGCAGGGTGCACTAAATAAACACATACAAAGGGTTTACCTTCAGGTGTGTCAAAGCTGTGAACTACGAGGCTGGGCTGGATAAATAAATAATAGCGCAATTGACTGTCAGCACAGGTTTACAGTAGCCGTACTGTCTGCTGTGATTTAATGATCACTGAGTGATAGGGCTGGGGTGAGCCATTACATTGTTGCTGAAATAAATGGTACAGTATCTTACAGAAACATAGAGGTGGAATCACTGAGCTGAGAAGTATCTGCCTCTCGCCTGTGAGAGATTAGCATTAAAAATGTATGGTGCCCAACAGCAGGAGCGCCCTCTCTCCTCAGACACAAGGAGAGGGAACTTGATTTACACTGAGACTGAATGATTCATGCATTCCTTTACAAAGACTGTTCAAGATGATTTTAGGGGTAGGTTTAGGGTTTGATGTGATGCAATGGTTCATAAAGAGCTTTACTTGAATGCTTTGAGCTTTACTTGAGAAAGAAATCATATGTTTGTTACATTTAAATGACAGGACCGTAATTGTATGAATTTAAATGTTAGAAGGATTTTTGCATTTTATACAGGGTGACCATTATTTTATACAGCATTGTCGGAGCATCGTGAAAACTAGGGGGTACGTGGGGGATGATACTCAAAGGAAAAATGTCTATGACAGGGTTGTTCAATAATGTTCCTTGTGATCTCACTGAGATCCTTCTGCTGAGTAGCTTGTTGCCGAATAGTTGCACGCAATTCTCACACAGCCAGTGGATCACATGACCTTATAATTGTATCTCTTTATTCTTTGTCCAGTCAGCGTGCCAGTCCTGAGCCATGTTGCTCAGTACTATAAAAGTGCCACTATGTTCTTTTTACAGGCTGTAACACATCAGCCCAGTACAATGTAGCTCTGCTGCTAGCAGAATATTATTATTATTATTATGAATTAGTCATTAAGTAGATGCTTTTATCCAAAGAGACTTACAGAGACTAAGGTGTGAACTATGCATCAACAACTGAATTTAAAGAAATGTATCATTAAAAATGTGTAAATACTGTAGCTCCTGTAGTGCAATAAATACATTAAAAAAAACAACAACAACAAATGATGCACTTTCCACTTTACAGCAAGAGTTGACTTCTCTCGGTGTCATCTGAGGCTTGTCATGGACAGATTGTATGAAAAATGCACTGTTTGTTTAATGTAAGATTTGTATATGCTCAAGATCTCTCTTATACTGTATGTATTATATTGCCTGTTTACCATAGACCATCCTTCAACAAGTACTGGGATGTGTTTCCTGTGTATTTCTGTATTAGGTTACTGTGATGGAGACAGAAGGAATCTGAGCTGTAGTCAGCCTTCCAACCAAGAAGGAAGTTTGGTAAGGTTAGGGGTTTGGTATTCAGTGTGACCGACGGGGCCGGGGCTCCCAGTGATGAGGCTACTATAGCCCCTCTCAATATCCCGAAGTTCTGGAACCGGGAGATTGACTTGGAGTGGGAGCAGAAAAATGACCCCACACTGGTCAAACTCTGGGAGCAGGTTCGGTCTATCGAGGGGAATGTGATTGACGACAGTCGGCTGCTTATGTGATAACCAGGCATCTACTGTATAGGGTAGCCCAAGCCTCGGGCACAGGATGACTTGTAACGCAATTACTCGTTCCAAAACCTTTTCAAAACAAGATCATGTGGCTGGCTCACAAGTTCATTCAAGGAGCTGTCCTGTCCCAGGAGATTGATGGAGTAGAACACCCCATTATTTATTTGAACAAGAAAATGGCTCCCAGGGAGAGGAACTACTCCGTCATGGGCTACTCACTCCCTTCGCTATTATCTCCTGGGGCGTTCCTGCACTCTTGTCACGGACCAAGCCCCCCTTCAGTGGTTAGACACGAACGCCCGGATAACTCGTGGTATCTGGCAATGCAACCCTTCTCTTACACCATGAAGCATCTGGCAGGGAAAGATCACCAAAATGCAGATTATTTTTCCTGGGAGGGGGGACCATCAGGGGAGTTAGGGTTAGCCGAGTGTTCCTTCGGCTCCACTCTGAGGGGTGGGGTGGGATATATGGTGGAGAGAGAAGAAATCCAAGCTGTAAGTCTGCCCCCCAACCAGGAAGGACGTTTGGTAAGGTTAGTGTTGTGTCATCTCTGAGATGGCCGAACTCTATGTTGCGGTGAAAACCGGAAGTCGGACATCTTGGGGAGGGTACGTGGCTGCAGTGCTGCTAAACAAATCCATTCTGATCAGCTGGGGGCCGTGCAGCGACTGGATAAGGCATGGTGCCGGGATGATTACAGGGTGGAGTTTGGCAGCACAAAAGGGGTGCAGCTGTGTGAGCAATGACCTTACGTTGCTGACTGATGACGCCCCAGAGCTCTCTGTGTTTGTTTTGTTTCGTTGCAGAGGATTGACACGGGAGCTGCAGCTATACAGCCAGCAACCCAGGACACTCTCCCCTGCACAGCATAGCACGGCACAGCACAGCACAGCACTACACAGCCCAGCACAGCACCACACCATAACCTGATGTTGAGAGCACAGTTTTCATGCATGGAGGGATCCAGGTGGCACCGCAGTGCCGGAATAATTATTGTGTTTTTGTTTAGAGAATGTCTTTTTGTTTCCCCTTGATACCATTGTTAGTAGCAGTGGTGAATTCTGAAATACTAAAGCACAGGATTTACTGAATAGTGTGTGGCCATTACATTTCTGCACTTCACCACGCACATCCTGATAGTTACACATGCACTGGGAGTCACTCCAGCATAGCTGCTGTGATGACCCACCGTATACAGGAATAAACTGTAATGTGTTCTTTCTTTCTTTCTTTCTTTCTTTCTTTCTTTCTTTCTTTCTTTCTTTTTCTTGTAGACAGAACATGTCCAGGATATCACTAAACACAACCAAGAGCCTTATAGCGAGGGAGAACTGTAAATAGAAAAACTACAGGATTGTTGCCATTTTCCTATAGATATAACTGCAGATTACAATAGTTTCTATATATTTCTACAGATCTGTGATTGCTTTAATATTCTATATAGTTGTATAAATGTTGTAAATTTGTATAGCTCAGATACTGGCAATACTATAAAAAGACACAGAAGGTTGACGATGAAAAAGATTGTTCCGTCACCCAAATGGGGTTACAAAGAGATGAAGTGTGGGTTTAATATACTGCAGATGTACTGCTGGATATGATCCACATCAATAGCATGGCCACTTAACTTCCATTTACAAAGAAAAGAGCCTGTCTCTGTTGCACTGTAATTTCCACTCATTTGCAGTGGAAGCACAATGAACGAGTACAAACTAGAGAAGAGGCCAGATGTACTGTTGTGAAACCTCATTGTATATATTCATTTATATTGAATATAACTGCAAATATAAACATACGTGCATGTGTGCGGACGTGTGTGTTTGCATGCATCATGTAGACATACATACATACATACATACATACATACATACATACATACATACATAGTAGCATTTCTAGTAGCTTAAAGGAGCAACTTGCATCAAGTTTACTTTTAAATAATAAAGCAGCCCCATCCTCTGTATAAGTACAAAATAACATCTGCCCTGCAAATGGAGAGCTTAGCGTTTCTTTATAATTTATGATAAAAGCCTCTACAGCCTCTACTGGGCTGCTCTAACAAAGTGGCTAAACAAAGAGAGAGGGAGAGCGAGGCGAAATTGAAGTAAACAAAAAAAAGAGAAATAAAACCAATAAAACCAGCTATGGGTTCATCTGCCAACTCGTGTGTGTGTGTGTGTGTGTGTGTGTGTGTGTGTGTGTGTGTGTGTGTGTGTGTGTCTGTGTGTGTGTGTGTGTGTGTGTGTGTGTGGGCAGGTATTACTATCAATGTGCGGACAAAATTTAACAAAATGTCCCTACAAAGTCCTCACTTTGTAAAACACATTTTTAAGAACTAAATATGCCTTCAAAAAAAAAAAAAAAAAGTGCCAGAATATTTAGTTTGTTGTCGACTTTCACCCTGAGTGGAGTTTTGTCTGACTGGAGTTAGAAATAGAAATAAAAATATAATGTCATTGAGAAGTCCAAACAAATATAGGAATGCAAAGGTATATGTATACAGCTATGGCCAAAAGTTTTGCATCACCTAGAATTTTAGGATTGAAAAAAATAACTAAATTAACATAATTTAGATCTTTATTTAACATCATCTACAGTAATCAAAGAAAATGCAAAATGATATCGCAAAAGTCTACTGAAGCCTTAATAGTAGTACAGTATTTCATGATAGATTTAGAAATGTCACATTTTTCAATTGTTGTCTGTTTTTCGTTAAGTATGTGGAAAAGTACAAAGTGGTATGTAATTCAATATGTTAAATGTAACATTATACAGCAAGTTTCATTCGACTTTATGAAGCAAAATCTGTTATTTGTATAGGGTGATGCAACATCTTTGCCCATCTATGTGTGTGTATGTCTGTGGTAAACTGTTAAAAGGGTGTATTCATGCAATTACTCAAGTCTCCCAATCACCGTGTAGATGACATTTTAATTGAATATTACGCTGTGACATGAGTGAAACAGTTCCCCTGTGTTCTCCTGTGCGCTACCAGTACAGAGACAAGGGAGGCAGCTCAGCCACACACCATAGCACCACACGTCACCTATGAAATGACCAGGAAAGTAAATATGGTACTTTTTGCTAAATTCCTGATACTTTAAGAGACCTTATTCCCATGCTATATTGTGACGGGGTAGCCCTTTAAGAGAGGGCAACTAAGTACACCAGTCCAAAGAAATCCATAAATACAATTCTGTTGGGAGATTTCTTATATAAAATACCCCACTGGATTAAAATATCACAATTTGAACTGAGCAATTTGCAGACGGGGCTTTTTTTCAAGGGAAAAAAGCCCACAGTTCTTTTAATAATTTTAGAAAACTGTCCACTGGGCTTCAAAGTGCTTGAGTTGCCATTCTCCAACTTAGAGGAGCTTTATGTAGCCTTGAAGGATGAGAATATAATATTATTTATTTGGTTCCCAATACTTTCTATGTTTTATATTAAAAGCAGTATACTTGAACGCAATTAAACTAGCTCTGATATTTAAATATGGATATTGCTTATGCACCCTCCCCTCCAGTGTTAGACTTGGGGGTGGACACTTTCTTGAAAGGGTGGTCGCGGTGCACCCACTATTTTTGGTGAAACTCCATTTTTCACTCTATCATCATTGTTAATTATCTTCAAAAGCAGCCTATTTTATTTCTCCCCAATACTTCATCATTTAATATTCCCGACGCAACTTTGTTTTGCGTCTGCGTGTGCACTCAGGCTAAACAGCAACTCGAGTTGTACTGACATTGACAAGCGGCACCCAGAACTGAAATTGACTTGACACTGGTTTTTAGAGGGCGGTTTCATAAGTGTGTGTGTGTGTGTGCGTGCCTGCAGGTAACTTTTGGTTTCTATAAAATAAATAACAACGCGTAGACTTAAGCAACGCATAAACCTTCAACATATTACATGTAGGTTTAATGTTAGACTAAAACATATAATGTAACCTAATATTAAGCCCCATTAGATAGGCAAACTATAAACAGAGCTCTATCAAAGGATAACAGTGTGCCATTTTGAGAGATGTCCTGCAGTGTGTTGATGCCATACTTTTTCTATTTTGTGGACAAAATATCTTTGTTCTCCAGTTTTAAATAACCATTGTCTAATCCTAACATTTTTTAAGCATTACCAGACTTTTAGTGTATGCAAAATAACCGTTTTTTTTAAATGTTTAAACCATTTTTTGGTGGACCAGTTAAGAGATATGAATAGTCAGATTATTTTCCAAATAGTTTCATGTGGGTACATCCGGCATTAACATTTTTGAAAATTCAGTATTGCACCGAATATAGCCTTGCATCCAAATAATATTTCTCAAGAACAGGTAAGGATGGCCCTCCTAGTTTGGAGAGTGAAAGTCTCCTTTTCTTTATTCTGGGCTGGGAACCTTCCACAGAAAATCTACCAAATAGTGAGCATGTTCTACTATTAATTTGAATTATTACACTGATTATTGGTAGCCTAAAACTTAGTTCAAATCTCCACATAATATAATTATTTAAATGCAAATAAATATTTTCCCATCCAACTAACAGTATGATTTTTCATGGACCCAGGTTCCCCAAATTATATCTATAGATCAATGTCTTCATCTTTTTAGGTGTAAAATTGACTCCACTGGCACTGTCAATGTCAAAAGTTCCCCTCCCTTCATCACCCCCAACCCCTACCACCACACACTGACAAACATACACACCAACACACACACACACACACACACACACACACACACACACACACACACACACACACACACAGTCTTGCAGTTCCTTGTGTGGGCTGTCAAGTCGTCATGGAGACGTAGAAGGAGAGGCAAACCATTCATCACGCTGACAGAAAAGTGATGACCGTTCATAAAGACAGCAGAGTAAGACCTGCAGGGGCCTGAATAACACACCTGCAGGTATGATGCTGAACCATTGGGACTCTGACACTTGACAAAGTTGGGCACAAATCAGTGACCCTGCACACTGCAAGTGAGCGTCTTAACCATTGTGCAAAAGAGAGGGGCTTGTCTGCATTTGTGGTTAGAGAGCTTTTAACCTCATTTCATCTCAGGTGTCAGAATCCGTAACTGCACCACACACCACTGACCATTACATATGCATATGTTTTAAAATGTATGTCAATATATTTCAATATATTTCTGTATAAGTATTTATTTATTTATTTATTTTTGGTAAGGGGTCATAGTGTGCTTGCACCACATTAACAACACAACCAGTCATGATACAGAGAAAGCAGCAACTGCAATGTAAATAGCTCTGTGATCAATTTTACCGGTTTTAAAAATGTAAAGAAATCAAACCATGTCAACTTTTCATAAATATAAAACAGGCTGTACTGTTCACATCCACTCTTGGGTTCCTGGTTGCAAGGAGGCAATTTGTTTGGTCGTGGAATCAAAGGACGCCCACTGAACCTTCAGATCTCCTGAGCTGTGTGGGGATGTACTGAGGGAAGGGAGTGTAATTATATATTCTAAACTTGGGAAAAAGTCAGTGTGGGAACCCTACACTATTGAAATAAATACATTATTTATTTATTTTAAATTTAGTGTGCCCAGTTATTTTACCCCCTATTTTCTCCCACATTTGGAGTGTCCAATTATTTTTTCCCCTCACCGCAGCAATTCCCCACACAGTTCAAGCCAGCTCTCTCTTTTACACCCAGGAACTCGAGAATGGATGTCAATGAGCTACCAGCCTCTGGAGGACAAAGGTCAGCAGTGTATGTTCCGAGCTCACTGAGCACCTGGCCAGCAGGGATCACTGTAACACGAAGTTGAGAATCTGTCTCTTCTGGTTTTGCCACCCAAACCCACTGGAGTGCCAGAGCCAATGCGACACTCCCTTCGAAATCCCCAGCGAAGACCGGCAACTTCACACAGCCAGTACGCGAATCTGCAGTGTATGAGTCACCCTGAACACCAGGTGATAAATACTTGAATTTAACCCATCCGAAATCATACCAGAGATACCATAATGTTTGCACCTTTGTCTGTGTTTTACTGGATAAGGGAGAGTTTACCAAGACATTCCCACTCCACATTCTCCAGAATCTCCCCTCCAAGCTGCAGCACAATAAAACAGTTTGCCTACAGTAGTTCTAAACATTTCTCAAACCCTAATAAATGATTACTGCAGACCCAGGAAGATAATGGAAGTACAATACTTTGTCACATCTGTTACCTACTTGTCTGCCGCACAACAGAACGGCTCTACTATTATAACCCTACCTACCATTTGCATTCTGAATTAATGAGACAATTTTTTCATATGTACCCCCCCCCCCCCAATTCCCTTTCTTTGGTTTAAGCAGCTGGGCCCTTTGTGTCCTTCCTCTGGCAGTAAATCACTCTTAGAAATACATGCACAAACGCCATGTAAAACACAGAGCATTTATTGATGGCACGGTGCGTTCCAAATGACAGGTTTTATTACAGGTTTTGCCACATTCTACTGCGTTTTGATTTGTTTTTATGTCAGAACGATGTGAGGATTGGAATAAACCGTAAAAAAGCAACCTGGACAAGCCAGTCTTGTGCACTTAAACAAATAGAACACTGAGCTCAAACACTTGCAGTTCCGCCTCACCTGCTTCGATATATATATATATATATATATATATATATATATAATGCTGCAGAATAAATTTGGGGCCAATCAGATGCCTCCCTGATGGTATTGCATGATGGATAAGTATCTGCCTGTACTTCTCAGCATTGAGGAGACCATTAATTCTGACCAAATCCCCAACTCCATTTGCAGAAATGCAGCCCCAAACTTGCAAGGAACCTCCACCATGCTTCACTGTTGCCTGCAGACACTCATTCGTGCACGCTCTCCAGCCCTTCGGCTAACAAACTGCCTTCTGCTACAGCCAAATATTTCAAATTTTGACTCATCAGTCCAGAGTACCTGCTGCCATTTTTCTGCACCCCAGTTCCTGTGTTTTCGCGGCATAGTTGAGTCGCTTGGCCTTGTTTCCACGCCGGAGGTATGGCTTTTTGGCCGCAAGTCTTCCATGAAGGCCACTTCTGACCAGACTTCTCCGGACAGGTAGATGGGTGTACCAGGGTCCCACTGTTTTCTGCCAGTTCTGAGCTGATGGCACTGCTGGACATCTTCCGATTATGAAGGGAAGTAAGCATGATGTGTCTTTCATCTGCTGCATTAAGTTTCCTTGGCCGACCACTGCGCTCACGGTCCTCAACGCTGTCCGCTTCTTTGTGCTTCTTCAAAAGAGCTTGGACAGCACATCTGGAAACCCCTGTCTGCCTTGAAATTTCTGCCTGGGAGAGACCTTGCTGATGCAGTATAACTACCTTGTGTCTTGTTGCTGTGCTCAGTCTTGCCATGGTGTATGACTTTTGACAGTAAACTGTCTTCAGCAACCTCACCTTGTTAGCTGAGTTTGGCTGTTCCTCACCCAGTTTTATTCCTCCTACACAGCTGTTTCTGTTTCAGTTAATGATTGTGTTTCAACCTACATATTGAATTGATGATCATTAGCACCTGTTTGGTATAATTGTTTAATCATACACCTGACTATATGCCTACAAAATCCCTGACTTTGTGCAAGTGTACCTAGAAGAATTGATGCTGTTTTGAAGGCAAAGGTTGTCACACCAAATATGGATTTGATTTAGAATATATATATATATATATATATATGGGCAGCTGGCTCTTTGAGCTAATATATATATATATATATATATATATATATATATATATATATATATATATATATATATATATATATATATATATATATATATATTAAACTTGACTCTGAAAACACCATTGTATAATAAAAATGTTTTAGTTGGGTGTTCATAGTGCAGTACTCAACTTATACTAGGCATCAAGTCTTTCAACAAAGAGGAGTTTAAAATCGTTTGAAAAATGTGTGCAAGACTGAATTGTCACAAAATTTTGTTTAGCGGATGTGGAACTTTCCCTTGTTAGTCTTAGTTAATTATTTTATGATCCTTCTTTTTGTTATGCATCATTTTCCACATGTTATTCTGTATATTCAATAAAGGGCACAGTATGAAACTTATCTTTTTTGAAAATCTTGGTGCCAAGCTGAAGTTGAGTAGTTTATATATAATTATATCCCCTACCAGCAACTACACTTATAATTTTACTAAGAGTGTAGATCCCGCATTCAGAATGTCAACGACAAAGCATTCTAAATGTTTAAACCACAATGTGCTCTATAAAAACACACCGAGTATGCTAACATCATGTTTCAGGTTTTTTATTTATGTTTATAGTGTTCGGTGGTTACCTCTAATCAAGTTGAGAGTTACTTTCTCTTGCACTCTTTGTATGACAGACTTGACACACAGCAAAGAAATGCACTCTGAACTATATTAGAGGTAGCCAGCAAACACTTACTATATTTTATTTTATTTATTAATTTGAAATTTAGAAGTCGCCAATTATTTTTATTATTTTCTCCCAATTTAGAATGTCCAATTATTTTTAGGCTCAGCTCACTGCTACCACCCCTGCGCTGACTTGGGAGAGGCGACGATGAACACACGCTGTCCTCCGAAGCGTGTGCCATCAGCTGCCCGCTTCTTTACACTCTGCACACTCACCATGCAGCGCCTCAGAGCTACAGCATCGGAGGACAAAACAGCTCTGTACAGCTTACAGGCAAGCCCGCAGGTACCCAGCCAGACTACAGGGGTCGCTGGTGAGGACACCCTGGCCGACCTAAGCCCTCCCCCCCGGGTGGCGCTCGGCCAATTGTGTGCAGCCCCCTGGGAGCTCCCATGCACGATCGGCAATGGAATAGCCTGGACTCGAACCGGTGACGTCCAGGCTAAAGGGTGCATCCTGCACTCCACGAGAAACGCCTTTTACTGGAGGCGCCACTCTGGAGCCCTGCCTCAAAACACATAAACATATAGCATATATATGTGAATTGTGCATATACTGTGTATGTTTTCTTGGAAAACTTATGCATTAAAAATATCCACCTTGAGAGAAGTGCAAATAATCCCCAATGCTCTGGCCCTGTACTGTCCACTTCCAAAACTCACATTACACCAATGTACTGTCCACTTCCAATACTCACATTACACCAATGTACTGTCCACTTCCAATACTCACATTACACCAATGTACTGTCCACTTCTAATACTCACATTACACCAATTTACTGTCCACTCCCAATACTCACATTACACCAATGTACTGTCCACTCCCAATACTCACATTACACCAATGTACTGTCCACTTCCAATACTCACATTACACCAATGTATAAATAATTACAATTAGAACTCACACAAAGCCACTCTCAGACAATCAAAATGTCAGATTTGAGAACACATTAGCCTGCCCACCAGTAGATGGGATAAAACAAACAGTTTCTTTGCACACTGATAAAATCTTGCCGTGCCTGCTGCCCTGGCACAGACAGAAAGGGTGGCCATGGCCAATTCGTGGTGACCGTGGAGTTCTGTTAAATGTATAATGTTTGCAATTCCAGTCCTCGAGGTCCGGAGCTCTCCTGGTCTCTGTTCCACCTGCACACTGAATTACTGAATTGAACCAATTTAACCTCCTTGTTTAATGATACCAATTACACTTAGAGGCCTCTGGACCTCAAGATTTGTGCAGCCTCTGGTTTTAATCTTATTGTAGAAGAGATGTCATCTTGTGCTGTTTGGGCAAATCTGAGCTCAAACTGTGCAGAATTGTGTCTCGTGTAATAAGAGACACCCTACACATGAAGTATTAATTTGTTATAAATCACAAAAACAAAGATTGTACTCAGGAACTGCTGGTGCACGCAGAAACAAAGGGTCCTCATAATTGCGTAATAATCGTACAGTACCTGAAAGATAAAATAGGATTTATTGGATTACAGTCAGATGGAATTTGAAACATCTATATGATGCTCGGAGTGTATGATATAAGTTTGGGAAAGACTGGCACAAAATCGAGGCAGTTATTATAGAGGATGTTCTGTACAGCATGTTTATGGAGTAAACAAAGCATCTTGTATGAGGCGCATATGAGAGGGCCATTTAAGAGTAATGACCCAGTGAGGCAGCTCCAGGCGTCTTAGTGCCCATGGAAAATGCAAACGAGTCATGTTGGTTGGACAACAACATGCTCCATCATCCCATCCAAAATGCAACCAGGGCAAACTAGACAGCTTCTTCTACCGCTAGAGAGATGTCATTCACTTCTAATGAGCACCACAAATCTGCACAGCTTTGGCATCTCGTTTTGCTTTGTTAGAAAATGACATATCCCTGTATTACATTAGTCTGGCTCTTATTTTCCTGTCCCTATCTCTTTCCATGTCTTTCCCTTCCTCTCTCAGTCTCTCTCTCTCTTTCTTTTTTTTAATAAGTGTCCATTCCTTTTCTTCTTCCATTTTCGTTTTCTCAAAGCTCCTCTCATACCCTGTCCTCCTTATGTTTGTTTCTTGGTGCTTCTCACTTATTCTACCGCAGATATCCTCTTCCAAAGAGTTATGTCCTCCCCTCTCCTCTCCTTCTCCTTTTCAGTTGGACTGTGAGGTCATCAGAATCGTTGTCTGTCTGTTCAATGATCACTGCTGCATTCCTGCACCTGCACACTGTTAACCACTTTGCCACACGTGGTGTCAGAGTGGGATGGATGGAAGGCTTTTGTGGTCGAGCAGTTCTGCCATGTGGTCGGCGCCGAAACCCAGGCTTGGATACGGTGCCACAACCCCGACAACCTGGAAGAGGCTAGCCTACTTACTACTCCAGCACAACGGAGCAGCCAAGCACCACCTCCTCTCTCAGTTCCAGCATCACCAAGACCGGGACTGAGACCTCCTAGATCGTCAACCCCAATGGGCAACCTTGCCTCCCCTCCATGGAGACCAAGGTTGACCCCCAGCTGGGGTAGAGTTGCTGAGACAAATATTTAACCTCTGCTCCCTTCCTCTATCCTACCTGTTTTAGATGCCACCAGCCAGGACACCAGGCCAGGTCATGCCCATCTGGAGTGTGACATGGCAGCTTGCAATTGGGCATCAGAAGCGGGTAAGTGAGGGGAAAATGGTCGGGAGGGGCCTTGTATTGTTAATGTGGTTTTTGGGAATGTGAAACCCCACACATTAGTGGACACAGGGTTTGAGCAGACCTTCATTCAGACCTTCATGGAGACACAGCGACATACCCCACTATAAAAGTATACTTATTGGTAGGACCAATAAAACGTCACCTGGTAGTAGGGGTGGCAGAAAGGCTACCACACCCAGTAATTCTGGGCCAAGACTGGACAACCTACAAAGAATTGGTTAAATTAATGGCACTCTCGACCGCACACGTAAACGTGGCAGAAAAGAAAGAAAGGGAAATGATTGGTGATGTTTTTCCCTTTTAAGTTGAAATATTTCCCCCCCCCTTTTTCGTCCAAGAAAAACAAATAAAGAGAGATGGATCTGAAAATGGGAGGGAGCATTAATGAGACAAGGCTGGGGTCTGGTGGGAGAATGCTCTGATGGTAACAAACACCAGTCAAAGGGGGTCAGAACGCAGTGTGACCGAGAGGGTGAGGGTACTGGTGAGGGTACTGGGCCATCCAGGGCTACTCCAGCCCCTCTCAATATACCGGATATGTGGCACTCAAGCGCGGACATAGTGTGGGGACAAAACAATGACCCCTTACTAGTGCACACTTTGGGACAGGTCCGGTCTAGTGAAGGTAAGGATGTTGAAGGCGCTTGGGCGCTAGTATTTCCACAATTCTTTATTAAGGGACAATTATTGTATAGGGTAAAACTTGCCACGGGCACAGGACAGCCTGTAACTTATTTATTACATGCCGCTGTATTGCCTGTTAACATTGTTATTATTTACAGTATTTGGGTCATCAGACCAATTGGATTACAATTAAAGAAGGGTAATGGAGCAAGCCAGGACACTGAGCATGTTTGTTTTTCCCATGATGCCATGATAAAAGGCAATTCTGTAGAAACGCATTCAGCTGTGCAGCTTTCCGTGCTTACACCATGGCAGATCAGTACCAGTCCATCTTGCCATTGTTGCCCATTGCCAATGCCCTGGTGTTTTTCATTTTTGTACTGGTTAGCTTTCCATGATTTTCCCCGTTTCATGTGACCACGACTTCCCACCTCTTTCATTCTATTACTGTGTACTTGTTCTCCCTTCTTTCTCCACCCACTTTCTTTCTCTCCCTGCTCCTCCTGTTATCTTGTATCTTTATAATAGATTGTGGTCTCCAGCTAAAAAATTATAGGGCTGCCAACAGGAGCATTTTCAAATGGAATTTTATGGGACAAAAAAAAAAAAAGATTTTACCAAATGAATGAAAAATCAATCGCAAGCTAGGAGATCAATTAATGCTACTAATGCAACGACCATTACAGCATTACAGCGAGATCGCTCAAAAATCCAATATCCCCCGTTGAAAACACTTCCCCGGATCCATGGGTTCTGGCATTCTCCCATTTCTTATTTAGCCTGATTTGTTTTTTTCATCATTATCTGGAAATGGTTTGCGTGGGGCAGATGAAGAGGGGGCTGAAACGCTTTGTCCTACTGCTAAGAGTACCGGCCAGCTTCCCCATGACTTTGGGCAACCAAATCCCCCTCTACCCACATTTTGTGTGTTGGGTTTTCTGTAGTCCACTCAGCCAATTAAAGGTTTGCACCACATAGATCTATCTGATGACGATGATGTTCCTCGAATAACATCCTGCAGTCTCATCACTTCAAATTAGGGCTGTCCTGAACACCCATGGTGGTCCTACATTGGACTGTATTTTGAGGTTTCTAATTCTGTGTCCATTCCTTTGTATATACCTCTCCCAGCACAGTACAGTATGTAAAGGTATGTGTGGTTTGTATTGTGCACAACATAGCTCATTGTAATTTACCAGATGGTTCTTGAATGCAGAATAAATGTGTTTTATAGCTGCTACGAATACATACTCCCTATATACTATTATGCCTGAGGATGGCACCCTGTTTAATGGCTGCTTAGTGGAGGGTGCTTGATACAGAGAACACATTACAATGTTTCAATGATTTATTAAATGTGTGAAGTCCATTGTTTAAGGGCTCTACCCCACCTCTGCCAGGCCATGGCCCCTGCAGTAGAAGTGCTACCAGTGCCTCCAGTGCCATACCAGACCAGCCCTATTGTGTGTCCTTCCTCTGACAGTAAATCACTTAGAAATACATGCACAAACTCCACGCAAAACGCTGTGCATTTATTATGGGTTTTGGCACATTGTACTGCATTTTGATTTGTTTTAATGTCAGAACGACTGTGACGATTGGAATAAACTGTAAAAAAGCAACCTGGACAAGCCAGTTTTGTGCACTTAAACAAATAGCACACTGAGCTCAAACACTCGCAGTTCCGCCTCACCTGCTTCGATATATATATTTATGATCCGGTTAGCTGTGTTTTGTCTGCATAACAAAAATACAAAACAAAGCAAGAGAGTTATATTGGCTCTCATTAGCTACGTTTACAACAAAAATAGGGGTAGCACGCTATGATTATAGCGCTATGGAACGAGGTATAACACCTGTCCTGGCTGAGGCTTTGAGAGGCTTGTGCACACAGCAGCAGTGTGGAGTGTTAGTCACCAGCAGCGTTTACAGTTAACCTGGGCTGCACGGAGAACATTTCCCATATTGATCTGTGCCTGTCAGCGTCCTGCAAAGAGAGCCACAGGGGAGAGGAAGAGAGGGACCTCAGCCAGTCAATAAGAGCGCCCGGAGCACTTTAGAGAGGGACCACAGCCAGTCAATACGAGCGCCCGGAGCACTTTAGAAAGGGACCACAGCCAGTCAATACGAGCGCCCGGAGCACTTTAGAGAGGGACCACAGCCAGTCAATACGAGCCGGAGCACTTTAGAGAGGGAACACAGCCAGTCAATACTGGCCCGGAGCACTTTAGAAAGGGACCACAGCCAGTCAATACGAGCCGGAGCACTTTAGAGAGGGAACACAGCCAGTCAATACGGCGCCGGAGCACTTTAGAGAGGGAACACAGCCAGTCAATACGAGCCGGAGCACTTTAGAGAGGATCACAGCCAGTCAATACGAGCCCGGAGCACTTTAGAGAGGGACCACAGCCAGTCAATACGAGCACCCGAGCACTTTAGAGAGGAACACAGCCAGTCAATACTGAGCGCCGGAGCACTTTAGAGAGGGATCACAGCCAGTCAATACAAGCACTTTAGAGCAGCTCTACACCTTTGGCTTATTTGTTTGTTGTACCCGCTGCCACGAAATTACTTATTATTGTCATTGAGAGCCATCAGTGCTCATCTGGTTCCAAGCAGCTGATTGATCCGAGTCTTAAAGGAGCCTGTGATTCAGCATCAACAACATGACTAGGTAACCCACTCTATATCCGCACCACTCTCTGTGTGAAGAAGTGTCTCCTACTCTCTGTCCTAAGTCTCTGGTCCTGGTTTCTGTACTGTGCTTAAAGTATTTGTTAGGGTGAACGTTGTGCTACTGTATCAGATACTTGATCCAAATATCACATTTTTTGGTGAATCATGATAATCTACTGCACAGAATAAAAATGTGGTTTAGTACTTGACCACGTCTACACCTGATATTACCAGCCACACAGAAAAAATACAACTGGAATTGCTTAAAAGTTAAATTTTGGTTTTGTGATAGTTTCCAGTTATGTCAATGGCTGGTAACTTTGACTTGAACATCGTGAGCTGGAAGTAGTTCCCCTATTGCACCACAAGGGGGACAAAGGAAAAAAATCCTTTTAAGGAACTACTTTTCCCCAGTGGAAGAATACATGGCCCAGGACCAGAGGACTCAGTTGGAAATTAAGTGTAGACAGACTTAGGACAGATGGTAGGAGACTTCTTCATACAGAGAGGGGTGAGGGTGTGGAATGAGTTACCTAGTCATGGTGTTGATGCTTAATCATGGTTTTTCCCTCATCTCTAACCAGCAGATAACACTTCCTCCCAGTCTCTCAGGTCTAACTTCTAGCCAACACTGCCTCCCTCCCTCCCATACCCTCAGCTCTAACCAGTAGACTACACTGCCTCCCTCCCTCCTCGTCCCCCAGCTCTAACCACTAGACCACACTGTGCTTATGATTAATCCAGCACACCTCACTTAATAATTCAACGCTCAGTTATAAATTGATTGCAGATTGAAAAATGATTGCCTTCAAAGAGTAAACAGCATTAGGGGAAGTAAAAAAATGAACATATTAGATTTATGAGGCAGGGCTGCATTAAGGGCTAAGTAACTTAGAGAACTGTCAGCCAGAGCATTTTAAGTTAGAATTATATAAGAAAGCAAAAACATTTTTACCAAATTAATGACAAAATCAATAAACATACTGTAGATCAGTGGTTCCTTCCCAACCTTGGTCCTGGGATCCCATTGTATCTGCTGTTTTTCATTCCAACTGAGCTCTCAGTTACTTAACTATACCCTTAATTGAACTGATCATTTGGTTAATGAGACCTTTTAAATTGTTTTCAGCTCTTAAACAGTTGCAGATTTCAAGTTAGCTATAACTTTGTATTAGTAACTTAAACTCTGCAACTGTTTAAGAGCTGAAAACAATTACAAAGGTCTAATTAAGCAAATTATCAGTTCAATTAATGATAGATAGATAGATAGATAGATAGATAGATAGATAGATAGATAGATAGATAGATAGATCAATCTAAAACAATCCAATAGCTTCTCTTAAATCCTTGGGTGGAAGCTTATAAGCTTACAAAATAAGTCACACATTTTCTCTGTTAGTTTATCACCGCAGGGGTTACTGTCTTCTACTAATCACTCCGAGTCACAGTTTTGGTAGCTGCCACTGATTGAAGTTTGGCATGTGGGAGTCACCTCCTTAATCCAATGACAGCTTGACTTTCAGTGATGGTTACAAAGACTTTCCTGTCATATTTGCAGGCGTACATAAAATTCCCTGCTTGAAACTTTTCATACAGCTTTACATTCTCAAAACATAAGGCCACACCAGCTGGAACTCAGTCATATATTGAACAGTTGTTTTAGCTGGGACTCAAACTCGTATTTTTCAGCAGACAACTTTGACCACTGAGCTGCTTACATACTATACAAAACAAAGACAGACAGAAATCAGCTATCACTTTCAATTGTCTGTGCATTGCATTGATCTGCGGCTAATGAAAATGACGCTAATGATTAATGATAAAGTCTGCTTATTGCTTGCTGCCCTGAATGTAACATTAGCATGACAATGAGATTATTAATGTGTGGCCAGGTTACTGATGCAATGCAAGCTTCTGACAACAATCTTCATGGATGTTTGTGCAGGGAGAGTGTTAGATTGTCATGAAAACCAGTATCCTGTAAACAACACTGTGGCAAAGTGGTTTGTAGTGCGCAGGTGTAGAGGTGATGCATGCTCAACATTGACAACAAACAGTGTTCATGGTTCAAACAGTTATTTAATTGTTTTCACGGTTTGGCACCATTAAATAAAAATGCTGGCAACTACACAGCAATGCATAGATGCACAGCTAATCAAAACAGGGTTTCAGTCCCGAAATAATAATACAAAAATACAGGCATGGCTCTGTGTCCTTTGTCGCGGTGCTCCAGTGCTGGTGGTGAATACACAGTTATTTTGTGACTAGTGCAGTATTTGGAATCCAGGTTTTATTGCTGGCTGGTACAGCAACAACTCCCAGTTAGCCCAATAGTGATTAATAAAACAAACACAAACTCACAGTTACTTTCAGTTTTGCTCGTCCTTTACAGGTCTTGTCTTTACTGTGGGAAAATTTAATAAGGGGAACTTCAAGACTGTGTTCTTCTCTGAAGCAGATACTGAGGTGCAAAGTGTTTAGAAATAGAGGCCACACTGTAGATGCTTTAGAGATATACTCTGGGAACCAGCAACGCCTACAGACCTCCAGTGCATATACAAGAATGCTGTCTTGTGTGTGTGTGTGTGTGTGTGTGTGTGTGTGCGTGCGTGCGTGCGTGTGTGCGTGTGTGCGTGTGTGCGTGTGTGCGTGTGTGGGTGTGTGTGTGTGTGTGTGTGTGTGTGTTGGGACCGCGGTGGACACAAGCAGCTTCTCAGTTCCCATCCGAGAGCTTTGTGCTGACCACACAATCTCACATCTGTGTACGAGAAGGCAGGATGATTCATTTCACCCAGACACATTTGGATCCTCTTAACAAGAACACAAACCCTCAATCTGCACCCTTGCTCCCTCCGGGCAACTTTAACTTTTTTTTTTTTGTTATTAAAATTAATCTTTTTCCTGTCTCTGTTTCTTTGCAGGTTCTTCCACACTGCTTAGCCAAGCTGAAATCGTTGCATATGTGTGTGGGGGTTTTTTTTCGTTGTTTTTCTTTTTTTAACGCGAGTCGGCACTTTTTCGACTAACGCTAAGAGGATTTGTGGAGAGCCTCAACTCTGACCCCCTTGGAGCTTTGGCGAAACGCTTGGAAGGTTGTAAAAAAAAAAAGCAGGAACAGAAACCACTGCCAGATTGCTATGCCTCATTTGTCATCTCTTGAAGGGGCAGTGTGAGTAAGCATTGATCATTTTCAGAGAGGGGTGTTTTATGCCAGTTGATTTGAATTGCACAAATTTATTGAAAGTGAGCCAGAGACTACAAACTCCCCAAATGAGCATCTTAACCACCAGACAGGAGCCAGGGTGGTTTACACAAGCAGTTATAGAGCCTTTAATCTCATCCCACCAGCACAATCAGTAATGGGCACAGCACTACCGGTTACACTAATTTCACGCTGAACCAACAAAGGTAATGATAAAATACTGTCATGCTAGGCAGGGTAAACATCCCTTGCTATGATGAACTAGCCTGCTTACCTTACGTTGTATACAAATGCTATGCACAAAAAACACAAAATATCATGAAGTTCCATGACATGTTCTTCATGGTACTTGAACACAAACTACTTGAGCACACATTGGAAAATGCAGCTATGAAATGAAATTCAAAACTTGGCCTATGGTTGCTGTGTGCTGCTGTTGAATGCATAGTGGTTACAGTAAATTGAAACCTATGTGGAAATCTGTCTTATGAATATAATACCAGTACGGGTAATGTATTATTTGTATAAAAGGATTTAGATCATTGAGTAATTTACTCTCCAATTTAGACACTATGTGAGGAAAATGCAACATCATGAGTACTTTCAATAAATACTGTACATATGGCTTTTCTTATTTTCTACCTGAAAAAAATCCAACAATGTCTTTTGAGAAATAAAAAATATTATTAGTAATCACTCAATATTAATCCGTAAAGTTGCGACTCACTCTCGATGATGTTAACTACTGCGTTCCCCGAGTCTCCTCCCACTAGTACTAGGCTGTTACAGTTTTTATAGTTGTTTTCTGGAAATCTTCCTTTCCAAGTCGACAGATACGCACCCAAAAAAAAAATATATATACATATATATACTGTATATACTGTATATATATATATATATATATATAGAACCCCCCTTATCTGAAGGTAGAGGTGGTGTAGCCTGTCCCGAGGTCAGGGAGTGAGATCACTTGCCCCCCAAAAGAAGGACCCCCGGCTCCATAGAAGTTCCCCAAAACCGTGCGATGAACAAGAAAAGAGACCACGTGCCAACACATAGGAAACAACACACGAGACAACAATAAAAAGAGGGTTAGATAGATGTATGCATTATGTGTATCTATAACTATACCTATATCTCTCGCTCAGTGGAGAGGAACAACCCCCTCATTGGAGGAAACCTCTGGTGGTCCCGGCGAAGGGATAGCCCCCACTCCGGGCAAGCTAGCTATGCTTTGTTGAGTTGTGCAAATGTCAGAAATGGATAAGCGAATATATAAGTCGACTGCTGATGAAGACCAATGTCCCAAACTCTTTATGAGGTATTGGTTGACTCTGGCCTTGGCCGCTGATGTTGCTGCCCGATCCTGAAGGAATGAGGGGTGTAGAACTGGGGCGGAAGGCCTGCTTTGAAGATAAGGGAGGCCAGATGGGAAGAGAACCAATGTCTTGACAGTACTGTACGGGAAGAATTCACGAACAGAGGGTCTGATGGGAGGAGGGTTTTTCTACGAGCGTGGTACCTAGACATGGAGCTTCAATGATTTGGCGCCGGACATGAAGAGCCAGAGAATGATTTCCGATGGCTGGAGCTTCGTAGCAACTACTGAGAACAGCAGTAGCCAGGTTGTAGGTGGGAACGTCAGCTGTGGGACCCGGAAGTGCTGGAACAGAAATGTGTTGATGGCTGAAATTGAGACGGCGATGGGTTGAATGAGTGATTTCATATCCTCAGAAATTTTAAAATGGATCTGCAGGATGGGATCTGCATCGGCTGTATTTCTAGGTTGCTGTGCTGCTGCGAGAGGAGTGGTGGCGAGCTGAGTTGGGGAGGAGAGATGGCTACGGCGAGGAGGAGGGAGCACTGGTGTAGCAGAAATGTGAGTACAGTACATATTGAAAAGAGCCAGGCAATTGCTTCCTGTCAGAATGTTTATGTTGTTTTCATGCAAGATTTTTAGGAGTTTGGCAAGCGGACAATCTTTATAAAACAGCTGGTCCGGGGGCTGGGTCTGCCTGCGGGGGCGCTTTGAATTCCGTGATCCTGGTGCAGGAGGTCTAGTTGCAGGTTAAAGTTCAGCTTGAACTGTAGAAGGTCCTGCAAAATCCTGCATAGAGATTTCCTGGTCTGAGTCAGAGGTTGTTCATGCTGGCTAGGTTTAGCTCAACGAAGAACAGGGTCACGGTGTATGAAAATCAAAACACTTGACATGGGAGATAGGTGCGAATAGGCTTTAAATAAGGTAGGAATCATACGATGATTGACGGGGGCCAGATGATGATTGACAGGAGGCAAAAATGAGAAGAGCCCTAGTCCCCGCCCCCTGAATTCCATATTATCAAAAATAATTAAAAACAAAAAAACACACGTTACCTCGGGTGAACCGGACTGAGCAAATCGTCTCTCGTTTCACCCGACCAAATACCAATAAAACAAAATAAAAGCATTTAGAAACAGGGGAGATCAGCACACGACAAACAAACAAAGAGAGATCGATTCTCTTGTTTTAAATCTTACTGTCAATAGTAGCAAGGAGACCCAAACAAAGCAACCACAGCAAACAATCTTGATTTACCAAGTGACACTGTAGCTCTTTATATGCAGATGCGCAAATTGTTGGGAACGGCACGGTGCTAATTCAATCATTACTTAATTGAAAGTAATTAGCAAAAAGGTCTCACCTGCTACATTTGCCTAACCTTTTCATACTCTCTAAGAATGTTCACCTACAATCCACACTTTTCTAGAATTAGGTTCTGCATTGTCATATTGAAATTTCTAGCACCTTGAAGACAATACTATAAAAGCATCAATGGGTATGAATACTTTTGAATTAGCATTTTTGGTGAATTATTTATTTTGTTGAAATAAATAATAATCTATTTCTTGTAACTTTTTTCCCTCATTGACAAAAGCAAAACTTTTGCTATAAAAGATATTTCTTTTATAAGGTTTTGTGAACCTCAATTAAATATTCCTTAATTGATTCATCTCCTGGTCCCCTATTTGAAGCCTCAAGTAGCTAGCTGCATAATAATATTGCAGTTGTATTTTGTAAAGAGTCTGCACATTTAATCCATGCATATATTATTGCATGCCCGGTTTTTAATTAGGTTGCTGTTTGCGTCTCTAATTATTTGTTTTCTCTTGTATTATGCTAGGTAATAAGATAATAAGGCCTCCTGTGGTCTTTACAGATGTAAACATTTACTTTTAATTATACTGAGATAATATCAAGCAAAGACAATTAATTACAGTTATTATCTGAGTTAAAAGCATCTTTCGTGCAGATTTCAAGCTGAGTGGTTCCGTTCCAAGCTCCAGCTCTCATCCATCTGACTGAATGCCCAGGGCTGTGGTATGTCTGCTGCTCAGGAATGTCTGTGTTTGGTCTGGACATTTGCCTCTCTGTTGTGAGATATGGGAAGGTGTGATTAATCTTGAGGGATAAAGAGCTGCATTACAGTGCACGGCTTGGACTGTTCCAATTGTTAAACTGTTTGAAATTTTTGTATCCCTGTTTTATTTACCCAATTTAAAATGCCCAATTACGCGCACTCACTGCAGCAATTTCCCACATCTCGGGAGAACTGAAGATTAGTGGGCATCCTCTGATCCCATGGTCAAGGCAATTGCCTGTTTACACCCAGGATTTTGAGAGTGAATATCAGTGAGCTACTGGACTGTGGAGAACAAGGGCCAGCCCAGCATGTTTCTGTTTGAGTTCTCCTGGCGCCTGACCAGTAGGGCCCACTGTGGTGCAGTGAGGTGTCTCAGTCCCAACTGATATTGCCTCCCTAACCTAGCACCAAGTCTCATTGGCATCATTTTTCTCTCCGGTACTGGATATTTCTCACAATCCAGGTTTTTGTTTCAGAAATAAAAGAGCGTATTTATAGACAGACAGTCACTCTATCAATTACTGCTTCTACACCAGACTGCAATACAAAGTTTATGAATACCGTAAAAGGATGAGGTCCTGATTGGCTATGCAGAACCATTTTCTGTTTTCTGTTTACCCTTTTAAAAAACGAAGACAGATTTCTTAAAATGGAAAGTTTTCTGACAAAACCTTAGCGTCTAACAAGGGGGTTTGTTACATGTGTGGGTCATTAATGAATAATACTGAAGCAGACACAGAGCATTTGGGTGTTGACACACAGATTTAATATCAACCGAAGTGCTGATACTTGGGTACCAGCAGTGGTAGCCCTAGTGTCACATCTAATAAAGAAAACAAAACAAAACAAAGCTAAAAGAATAAAAGTTTGCCACACAAGACCAGCGCTAGTCTCACTAAAAGAGACGTCCCGCTCCAGGAACCTACTACACTACGAAAGCCCTCTCTATACAGTATTTGGGATCAACCACCCCTAAACTATCCTAACTGGGCTCCGCTTGTGTAGCAATGGCCTCCAGCTGTGGCGCAGCCTCCTCTGGCATGCCCCCCAGCCAATCCGGGCCTCCCAATCAGCTCAGTGTCGGGTCAGTCTAACTGCTCAATTGGTTGCCCAGCAACACGTCTCCCGTTCCGCGTCCCAGCTGCACACCTTGTCACAGGCTACTTCAAAGGAGTTTTCATCAGTAACTGTAAAACACTCAAGTGACAAATTTAGAAATACTAAAATAAACTTTGTAAATTCAATGACAAATGGGACTCATCAAGCACTGATGGCTTTGATTGAGCGGTGATCCTTTTGTAATTTCTGTCAGTAGATGCACTTTACTTATACTTTAATATTGCAATATTGCATTTTCTCCATGGTTTTACTTTGCATTTCCCAGTAATTTTCAATGTTTTTTTTTGTTTTTTTTTAATATGCTTTACTATACCTATCTGGGCCTGACCGTGCTTTATTACATTGTGCCATATCATAAACCTTTATAAGGGTAAGCCTCTAGCAGACTTTATAAACATGAATGAGGGGGGCAGGAGCAGCGCCGGTCCAGTCAATCAGCAAGGGACCTTTCTGCCCCCCAGCCTGCCCCCGGCTGTTCCTGCTGTGGAATGACCAGCCTCTCCCTGGTCAGTGGCTTCATTTCTGCTGACTGCGCTGCACTCACAGAGGTGTATCGACAGGCACTCAGGTTAATTTGTCTATCAGGCCGCTCAATCAGACAATAAAGGCACACGGAAATCCCCCGGCCGCCCCTGCTAGCGGCCCTCAAGATAATTTTTCCTGATAAATTAATCTTTTTCCATTTCAGCTCTCGTTCGTGCTTAGCCAAGCTAAATTTGCTCTCTTGGAGTCTGCAATTTTCTTTTTTTTTTCTTTTAACGTGACATTTTGAGGAAGAAAGAAAAATAAATGAGTAGAACTTTCACTAAAACTTTTAACCCTTGCCGTGCTGTCTGTCAGGTTGATTGTGGGCTACGTGTGAGCCTTGCATTTTTTAATTGTAATTTGAGGCTTGCAGCTGCATTTTATTTACTGGGCTTATCTAAGCTCATCTGGTCCCTAGTAGCTGATTGATTTCAAAACTTGGTCATGTTGGATCCAAGTGATTCAGCCTCACATAACTCTGTGTGAAGAAGTGTCTCCTTCCCATCAACCTTCCAGAACAGTTGCAGAAATATCACTGATGCAGAATGGGTAGGAAGTATGGAATTGTTTACGTCAGATACAACTTTTCTTAAATAATTTTAAAAGTGTAAATATATAATTGAACGATGCCTACGTTGAAATACATTGTAATATCTAAATAGTCTCTAGCTTGCATTTTCAGCTACCAGTAAAAAATAGAAATCACTGACAGATGTATTAAACCAGGGGAGTCGCAGTTTCTTCCGGCTCCCTTTACTTTCCTCCCTTGACTAATGGCTCCCCCACAAGAACAAATTGCCGGCAGCTTGCGATGACATACAACAGCGGCGAGCGTGTCCGAGGAGGACTGGGGCTGCCCGCTCACACTCATTCATTACCCAGCAGGCTCAGCAGCTTTCACTGCACCCTCTCCTATTTATCATCCACACATCTGCTGCCTGCCACTCGCATTGTCAACACAAAGATGGAAATATAAGTCAATGGACTAGGAGATAGCAGCTGATACCACATGCAGAGCGGCCCTCGGTTAACCTAAGAAAATGAAAAAAACAAGCTGCAAGTCAATTCTTTCACACAGCTACTGAATTTTGTAATGCAGACTTTATGAAAAATGTGAAGGAGGGGAAAGAAATCTTCTGTGAATCTAATTAAACTTGCTGGTAAAACAACAAGAAAAGCTTATTGTTCAAAAGATTTGTCTAATTGAAGGGCTGCCCTCATACAATGCTAGCACCCTTTTAACAGTTCCCCATGGTACATATCTGCACAGTCATTTTTCCCATGCTTTTCCCATGGTTATACTATGCATTAAACATAGTTTACTATGGTTTTCCTTGTTATTTAGAAAACTTTACCATACCTCTTTGGACTTGCATTCACTGTGCTTTATTACACTGCTATGCTTTTATGCATATTTCCTCCGGTTAAATTGACAGCCAATTTGTAAAAGAAAAAGAGAGGAAAGAAAAGAGAAAGCCCTGACTGTACGCGTGTGTGCAATTCATCATACATTACACTCCGACTGTGTAAATGTCAAAGTCCTCTTCTTCAGGTGAGTAACGACCGCAGGGCCTGTTTTTAAATAATGCACGTGCTTGTCAGGGGCTGTCAAACCAAGCCTCATATCCATGCTGAAAATGGATCTGATGCGAATCCATTAGTCAAAACCCCCCACCTCTCTTGGCTCTCTCTGTGTGCAATGCTCAGTCTCAGAATACTCAGAATCCCTACAGAGGCCACTCCAATTTAGACTTCATAGCGACTCTTCCAAAACTACATGTTATTTCTCTGTGTTGAAAACAAGAATGACAGTGGAGGGAGGGATTGATTTTCCCATGCTAACACTGTGCATTTGCCATAGTTTACCCTAGTTTGCCATTTTTTAAATAAGGTTTATTATACCTCTCTGGTTTTACAATGCTTACCAAGGCTTTCCTGTGATGTATTACACTTTGTTATGTTTCTATCATGGGAAACTTATTTAAGGGACTTGCTCCACAATTGGCAAAGATTCAAGTGACTACATTTAGGAGACAGGAATGCCACATTGGTTTTCTCTAGCATTGCTGGGAGGATGGTAGTGTGCTTGAGAAGCCTAGTGGTTAGTGAAAGCGCTGGGCTGCAGTGTAGAAGGCAGTGCGTTTGAGAAGCGAAATCTCAGCGGTAAGAAACCCCCAAGTCTGAGTCCTTCAAAAAATGTTTCAGGGATGGGAATAAGACTGTTAGGCAGTTTGGTCCATTCCTGGTTTTACAATGAGTTTAATAGGACACCTGAGCTTGAAACCTTTAGTCTAGGGCTAATCAAGCTTGTAGTAAAACTTGGAATTGGTGAAAATGCTATGCAATCAGAGCCTTACTTCCATCCCTGAACTGTTTATACTACTCCACTTACACTACTCATGTGGCTACATTTCCATTTGATATTTTTATACTACGTTAGTGATCGGATCTTTATTTTTATTTACACTTAACTGTTACTGCAACGCAGATCCATCCTATTGCCCAGCACACTGTGTATCATTTAAAACAAACTCTTCTGATATTCACAAAATATTTTAACTATTTAAAGATGGAAGTAAACTTTGATCTAAAATTTTACTTGGATGGGGATGTTTTAATAGAGGAATTTCAAAAAGACAAAACAATGTCTGAGGAATACACTTCTCTACACCCAGCAAACCTGTCAGAAGGGGCAAGCTCCCTCTGTAACAGGGAGATGCAGTATATTTGTATTGATATTTATAAAAACATATAAACATTTGTTTATAAAAGTTTACCATGACTTGCCCTGTTTTTTTTTTCTTGTTAAATATGCTTTACCATACTTTTTTTGCACTTTGCTGTGCTTTTACTATGGGAAACGTTTATAAGGGAAACGTGAGATAATGGTGAGAATCAGTCATTTGTATTGAGCAGATCCACAGTAGAACTACTGCCTAAATGTGTGCCAAGCGTTTTTCACTCTATAGCTGTGTACAGAGATGTACAAAGTAAGTGCACTTGCGTTCTCTCTATTGGTAATAAGCTCTCACTAAATAATATATATATATATATATATATATATATATATATATATATATATATATATATATATATATATATATATATATATATAATCTCCTTTACTTAACTCTGCACTGCAGGTTTAATGAGCACACAGGGAGCACTAGTGAAAAGCGTATTAAACATGCATTTCCATGTGCAATTGTGGATGTGTCTGTGGGGAGGGATTGAGAGATTGCACAGGAAATGTGAGGTCACCCCCTGAGAGGGTGATCAAAGAGCCCCAAACACAGCCTGGGGGTGGGGCACTATCACTATCCTCCAGCAGAATTAATCCTTTCCATCTCATATCTCAGCTATTCCAGTTCAGACCACTGTGCCACTGAGATGATATCTACTACACTCTGCTGTATCCCTTATAAAAGCTTCCCACAGTAAAAGTATATCACAGTGTAATAAGTGAAAGTAAACTATGGTAAATGCATAGTATGACCATGGGAAAATCTGCAAAAATAATGTGCACATTTTCCTGCCCTTTCTCAGGATTCAGTGCAAGTTTCTTCTAACCAAACTGAGATTTGTTGAATGACTGATGGTGCGCTGTGACACAGGGCAGAGGTTACTCAGAATTGGTATGTTCAGGAAAATCTTATTTTAATGAATAATTGGCCCATTTCGATTCCAATCTACCAAGCTCTCCATGGAAAAGAAATTTACAGGATGAAGCCATGCGACGAGTGGGAACTTATTGGGTCAACTGCAATGGCTTGGAACAGTGTTATTAAGCTGGAGACAAGTCAGGAAATGACTGACAGCATGCTGATGGATGCTGAAAGGTCCAAAGATTATTGCTGTAATTAATACAATATTTAAAGAGGTTACAGATAACAGATAATTTGCATGAATCTTATCTGTCGTGCAGTTTCGAAAGAAACATGTTGGCGCACTTGTTCATTTCTATTTTTTTGTTTGCTAAAACACAGGTTCCTTTAAAAAGACTACTCATTTCAGGCCTAGTGAATGGATGTGCATGACGTGTAAAATACATATATTAGCTAGTCACACTCAAGGATGCTGTATGTCTTCAGAGCTAAAGGAGATGAATAAATCTAAAATGATCATCCAGGATTTCCACAAACCGGTGTGTTCCTTCTCCTCACTGTACCAACAATTGCAGCCGAGTGTGTGTGTGTGTGGTCTGTATCAGAGGAAAGCAGCATGACTGAGCAGTCAAGGCTGTGTGCAGATCTGCCAGGAACAAAAGATCAGTCTGTTAGCATAAAAAGGGCCAGAGCTGGAGCTTTCCAACTTACCTCATTCACTTGCCAGTGAGACAGGGAGTGGGAACACTGGTCCTATCACCAGTAATTGAGGTCAAGGCCCCAGGAATGACCAAACCTGGCATAACTTCATGCCTCTGCAATTGGTGCTACCATATGTATAAGAGCTGAGCTCTGAGACATGGGAGGTTAGAGCTGTAGGTGTGTGTTGGGGGCAGAGGGGAGCAACATAAAGACTAGCAATAACACAAAGCTGAGTTTAAATTGAACTAGGATTGCTCCTTTTTAGCATTTATTTTTCAAGGGCTCATAAAATGCTCTAATAGACTCACCTTTCAGAGTATTTATTTTTGAGACAACCCGAGTTCTTTACTGAAACATCATTAAACCTGTTAATTGTGCAATGGGTTGCAGGGGCTTTGCTACTCAATGCGATAATGTTCAATGTATTCTTTGCTTCTGACTGGCTGCTGAACAAATGTGGCCGGGGTGCTCCAATGAACACCAATCAAATATGTTACTCTAAAAGGTGAGTGATTTGTACAGAATTCTAAGAGTCCCTGAAAAAAAGCCCTAATTATAATCATGCCATTAGTAACTGGGAAGGGGAAAGGAAAAGCAAGCTTCAATAACATTTTGAGACTTACCTCTCAGAAGAGGTGATGGCAGGCAGTAGATTTGTACTGGTGTAGTACTGCATGAGAGTGAGATCCATGTGTTACCGGCCGACACCACAATGATGTTTTGGGAAATGATGGACTGTATTTCCATCAGATGCAGAAGAACCTGTATAAATGGTATCTGGAAACAATTGACGAATGGAATTGTATCTGCTGTGCAACATGCTGCATGTAATCCATTACTGAATGAGTCAGATTGGAATTTACAGGTATGTATATTAACAGGCCGACTGTCAAAGATTTTGCTGTGCTCCATTTTTTGTACCCTAATATGCTCCTCATTCACTGTTTTTCAAAAATGGACTATTTTCAAATCATCCCTGCCTGGTTTTGCTCTGGAGCACACGATCAAGTATTCATATATTTATTCCTAGGGTAAAGAAAGACACACACTTATTCTATTTGCTCTGCCAAACAGAAATATTAATTAAAATAGGCTGAAAGCAAAAAAACTCTTAAAGTAAATTCAGCTTTTTGAAAAGATCGACCTTTCTAATGCTTTGTGTAACTCAGTTTGCGGTTTAATGCTTATTTTGTAGCTATGTACAGACTATTTTTTTAACCTATTCAGCCCTGAGACCAGGTTTGCTAAGAGAAACCTAAATTAGACTGAGAAACGTGTTATTTGCTTTACACAAGACCACGAAAACATGAGACCAACATTTGGGAAATATTGAATGTTCAGTATTCTGAACGTCCGTACCTTAGGGCTCCTTGGCTGGTGGTAGTGCGGGCAATTTCAAATTAAAAATGTCTGCTATACTGAACAAAAGGTCCAAATTATTATTCAATAATTATTTCATTTAAGTTATTTAATTTGCAAATGTCAGAAATATTTTGAGATGTTTCCATGTTTTAACAAAACCTCCCAGCTTCCCTCGAACATCCTGCAGTAGCTAATTTTGGAAACGGTGAAACAAAATTCATGCATTTAAAAACACAGTTTGTGTTTAATTAATTAAATTGAAAATTAATTAATTGAAAGCCTCTGTGGACAGTCCACACTGATTTCCATTGATAATCTTGTTTTATACCTTGCTCTTCATTTTACACCACCATAAAGTAGGTGTAAAATAGTGGAGCTAAATGATATATTTTTGCTCATCTTTTCAGATTGAAAATTGGATCTCTGCAACAGGAGCACAGAGATAATGAGATGCACAGGAGCATCAAACAAAATCAGCTCACTAGCAAAACAATTGAAAATCGGCATGGAAGTGTTCTAAATGCTACTGTATATAGAGGGGTCTTATACAGGGCAGGCTTTGTGCTCGAATGATTTGTAGAAGTAGGACCTGAGAGATGCAGGGTTCAAATCTCAACCCTGTGTCTCCATCCCCGGAAAAATCAGAGGAAATAGCAAGATCCCACTTGAAATGAGACGCTAAGTGTTTCTGAACGTGCTACAGAGTTTACAACACAACACATTACTTCCTGCTTGAGGCTGCTGGGCTGTACAAATCACTGTAATATATTTAACAAAATCGCAACTCTGTAAAACGGCTCTGAATCTGCTGGGTAATCCAAAACTAATCAGAAACAGGCACGTTTGTGTTTTCGGAGTGAACCAGTTTAGCACCCTCCCATCTTTCCACTCCCCTCCCTGATCCCGCCTTCCCCACCTCCTCTACCCTTCCTTATCCCCAAATCTCCTCCTAACCTCAGCTCTCCTCCTTTAACAACAGCAAAAACACATCAATTAGAGGCGAAGCCTCGTCAGCTCTTTCGAGCAAAGGGCCGGGAGGGGGTGTTTATTAATTAAATTAATAAAAATGCATGTTGCAGAGATAATTACCAGGCAATTGGGGATGACAGGGTCAGTGTGTAGTGTCTCCCGCTGGAGCTGTTTCCACGCTCTCGGCAATCGCATTAATTAAAATTCAGAGGGATGAATAACCATGCCCCGCCGGGATCTCAAATCAACCGTACCTGACGAGAACACCAATCAGGACCTGAGGTTGCACACACAAGACACTCTCCCTGGCTGGGGGTGAAGCTCTACCAGGGGAGCAAGCTGCGCAGTGTTCACATGAACGGTAAATAAGATCACATTTCTGCCCAGAGTCAGCAATCCACTTTAGCCGGCCCCCACTGCTCATGTTTCTTGGGGTCCTCTTTGTGGCTTCATTAAACTGGCACATGTGTTGGCTCTTATCTTGAGGTGTTTACCTAGATTGGTACCAGAAATCCAAAAAGACTTTTTACATGCTGGTCACAAAAATGTAGGATCTCAATTCTAAATACCAAATGGTTGACACGGAACTGGAATGGGAACTGGAACAACAGACTCACCAAGAGAAAGGCCTTTGTGTTGTAATAGACTCCTCACTGCTGTGATCAACCAGACAGAGCAGAGACATCCCCCATTTTTTGAATGAGGACCCTCAAAAAGTAAACAGAACGTATATGGTATATGGACAAAAGTCTAGAGCACAGTGCTGTCACACCGCTATCTGCTAAACACCTGTATCCGAGTAACAGAGGACATGGTGGAAACTGAGTCTACAATGTATGTCTAGACAAAGACATTTCTTTATTTTAATCCACTCTGTTTACAGCTTGTGCACACAATCACACATTGAAATGACAATGGAAGCAGATTTGCTCTGTTCAACATGTATATTGGAGTCGATTTTAGCATTGCTCTTCTGCTGGCATTTCTTCTTGTATCTCACTATCACAGCATGTGAATAGTTTTGAAATAAGGCAGCCTGTTTTAGAGACTTTGTTATGGACTGTGTGTGTCACATTTTAATTTTGTAAATCATGTTTTCAGTTCATGAAACCTTTTTCAACTGTTTTAGAGGTGTATTTGTTTATTCCTATTCATCAAAGCACTCTTTAATCTAAGAGAATGTGACCAAAAAACATTCTTTAAAAAGAAATTTTAAAGCATTCCTTTAAAACAGTCCTTAATGTTCTGTGAATAGGGCCTGATATCAATATCTTTAAGAAGTATTTTTTTTTTCTTTTTCTTCAGTTAAAAGGTATAAGGTCTGAAAGTTTTTAAACATTTAAAAATGTAATAATTTGAATGTTACAAAGCTGAGTATGCCTGGTAGGAAACCATGTTTATGCAATACAGTTGTGTGTATATACTGTATATGTGAGTATATTTATCTCATCTTGTTTTCTTGCTGTCTCCTCTTTAGTGCGCCAGTAATGAGCTGAACCTGCATCCGCTGCTGGTGAATGGAAAACAAATAAATACCGGAATGATGATGCTTTTTTCCCCTGACTTAGCGGCTATGTGTTTTACTTTTTACAGCAGGGCTCGGTGGACCTGTAAAAACAGACACAAGCAGAAAACATGCTTCTAGTTAGTTTCCTACAAGGGTTTTTTGCATGTGAGACTAGAGGTAAGAGTGAGACTTTATTAGTCTCACCTTCTACACCTGTCCAAGCTCCCCTGCCAACAATTGCGTTGTGACGGGCTGGTTGAGTTAATTGCTGCTGCCAACGAGAAGTTATGAGCTGGATGTTTGTTTTTTTTTCATTACAGGGAAACTCGCACAGGTTTTGGAAATGCGACTAAAAATCTAATTAGCCTCACTCTCTTACTTCTAGTTTCACATTGATGACACAAGAAAAACCTTGTGAGGAACTAACAGCTAGCATGTTTTAATGGTCTTTAGTTAAGAAAATATGTGATGAAAAACCATTACAAAACAAGGAACTGGAAATAACCAAATACTGTGAATAATACGCGGGAAAGAAAACTATTTAATTTTGTACAGCCTATTTATTCTACCTTTTCCTATACTTTTTTAAATTACAAACTTTTAGTATTTCTTGACCTGTCCAAAAACATTTCACATGTAAGACCAACTTAGCATAAAGTTACCGTCATAAAAAGATGTGATATCTACAAAAGGGGCCAAATTACATACAAAAAAGGGTCAGACCTGTAAAGATGTAATACAAATGGAGAAGGTACTACTGTGGAACAGTTCATATCCGACATCTCTAACACAGACTGCACTTACAGAAAGTGTAATTACATGTAAGCAATAAACAGCACTGCTGTGTGCATCAATTGACCACACTTTCACTGGTTTTACTACAGTTGTGTCCCTCGGGAGATCCTTGAGTACTGTACTATATTTCCTGCCCCTCCACAACATTGTAAAGATTTGTAAATCTATTATTAATGACTAGAGACGATTCCTGCCACACTCCTTTAGGGTCAAATCACTTCACCTGCTCCTGCCTCAGTTCCAGCCCAGTATGACCACACGAGACAGGAGATACATGCAGGTTACTAGGAATATCCAGCAGGGGGCATTATTAACCCATAACATTAATGCAAATAAATCCGCCATTGCTATTAAACACGCAATAGTGTTGCATTTAGAATTGCTAAAATAAACATACAAAATTCAAGGCAAATGCTTATTTTTCAATATGCAGGATGTGATGTCAACGGAACAGGAAGTATCACTTTAGTAGGCAGGTAGAGATCAGACAAAACCAAAATATATGCTTTAAGCGCTCTTGTGCAAATGTATTTTTTCAGACTGATGAGAAGGACAAAAAAAAAAATGTATGAAATGTTGAAAAATAAACAAAAACTCACCGGATGCATATATCCAGCAATACGGGCAAGCCTCCTGGTTTCCCTTTACACAACTGCTTTGGTAGCTTGTCTCAGTACCACACTGGAGCTTCTACTGAACTACAGGATTTTCTTTTCTAACGGGTGCTTTTATGTCTGTGACAGACCTAACAAGTGTCAATCAGTCAATTGTGCTGACTGACACACCTGGCAGATAGGGCAGCAGTGTGGAGTAGTGGTTAGGGCTCTGGACTCTTGACCAGAGGGTCGTGGGTTCAATGCTAGGTGGGGGACACTGCTGCTGTACCCTTGAGCAAGGTACCTTACCTAGATTGCTCCAGTAAAAAAAAAAAACTGTATAAATGGGTAATTGTACGTAAAAAAAAAATGTAATTGTAACAATTGTAAGTTGCCCTGGTTAAGAAATAAAATAATAATAATAATCTGCCACAGACCTGACTATATGGGAAGCTGGTGGCTGCCTGTTAATTACTTGTGGATGAGTGTGCAGCGCCTCTCCAAACACCAGCACTGAACAATAGATAAAACAAAAATGAAGGGTTTTTCCAAACAGCCTAACCCTCTACAAGTGAAAGCTAAAGGAATACTCCTCTAGCTTAGACAATTCTGTGTTTAAAAAGGGGTGGGGTCTACTAACTATATATATATATATATATATATACACTACCGTTCAAAAGTTTGGGGTCACTTAGAAATTTCCTTGTTTTTGAAAGAAAAGCAAATTTTTTGTCCATTAAAATAAAATCAAATTGATCAGAAATACAGTGTAGACATTGTTAATGTTGTAAATGACTATTGTAGCTGGAAACGGCTGATTTGTAATGGAATATCTACATAGGCGTACAGAGGCCCATTATCAGCAACCATCAGTCCTGTGTTCCAATGGCACGTTGTGTTTGCTAATCCAAGTTTATCATTTTAAAAGGCTAATTGATCATTAGAAAACCCTTTTGCAATTATGTTAGCACAGCTGAAAACTGTTGTGCTGATTAAAGAAGCAATAAAACTGGCCTTCTTTAGACTAGTTGAGTATCTGGAGCATCAGCAATTGTGGGTTCGATTACAGGCTCAAAATGGCCAGAAACAAAGAACTTTCTTCTGAAACTCGTCAGTCTATTCTTGTTCTAAGAAATGAAGGCTATTCCATGCGAGAAATTGCCAAGAAACTGAAGATCTCGTACAACGCTGTGTACTACTCCCTTCACAGAACAGCAAACTGGCTCTAACCAGAATAGAAAGAGGAGTGGGAGGCCCCAGTGCACAACTGAGCAAGAGGACAAATACATTAGAGTGTCTAGTTTGAGAAACAGACGCCTCACAGGTCCTCAACTGGCAGCTTCATTAAATAGTACCCGCAAAACACCAGTCTCAACGTCAACAGTGAAGAGGCGACTCGGGATGCTGGCCTTCTAGGCAGAGTTGCAAAGAAAAGCCATATCTCAGACTGGCCAATAAAAAGAAAAGATTAAGATGGGCAAAAGAACACAGACACTGGACAGAGGAAGATTGGGAAAAAGTGTTATGGACAGACGAATCTAAGTTTGAGGTGTTCGATCACAAAGAAGAACATTCGTGAGACGCAGACCAAATGAAAAGATGCTGGAGGAGTGCTTGACGCCATCTGTCAAGCATGGTGGAGGCAATGTGATGGTCTGGGGGTGCTTTGGTGGTGGTAAAGAGGAGATTTGTACAGGGTAAAGGGATCTTGAAGAAGGAAGGCTATCACTCCATTTTGCAACGCCATGCCATACCCTGTGGACGGCGCTTGATTGGAGCCAATTTCCTCCTACAACAGGACAATGACCCAAAGCACAGCTCCGAACTATGCAAGAACTATTTAGGGAAGAAGCAGTCAGCTGGTATTCTGTCTATAATGGAGTGGCCAGCACAGTCACCGGATCTCAACCCTATTGCGCTGTTGTGGGAGCAGCTTGACCGTATGGTACGTAAGAAGTGCCCATCAAGCCAATCCAACTTGTGGGAGGTGCTTCAGGAAGAATGTGGTGAAATCTTTTTAGATTACCTCAACAAATTAACAACTAGAATGCCAAAGGTCTGCAAGGCTGTAATTGCTGCAAATGGAGGATTCTTTGACGAAAGCAAAGTTTGAAGGACACAATTATTATTTCAATTAAAAATCATTATTTCTAACCTTGTCAATGACTATATTTCCTATTCATTTTGCTATATTTCCTATTCAAACTCATTTCATGTATGTTTTCATGGAAAACAAGGAAATTTCTAAGTGACCACAAACTTTTGAACGGTAGTGTGTAATATATATATATATATATATATATATATATATATATATATATATATATATATATATATATATATATACACACACACACACACACATACACTGATGCACAATGAAAACACAACAGTCTAAATTTTGCATCAATAGCTCATTGGACACATACATAATGTTATTTACATTTTAAATAGTGAGCAGACAGATTGATTGTTTGAGTAGTATTGTTCCTTGGGATAACAAAATACTGATCTCAAGTCATGTGATTTCATAAAAATACCCCGTGCTCAGTGTTTGGTATTTGAGTTGAGTTAAAATTGCCAAAAGGAGTTGATTAAGAATCTGTATAAACAACCATTCAAAAAGACATGACTTTAAGTAACGCAAGAACAGCGAAAGATACAACCATGCCCCTCTTGAGTAATGAAGATCGCCTAGTTGCTATCGGCATGATTGAAGGCGGCCTGTCTGTGAGAGAATTTTCTCGGAGAATGAGATGTTCTACTTTAATAAATCAGCAGACTAGTCCAGAGAAACCAGGAAACCGGCTCTGTGAGGGACAGGCCACGTCCTGGAAGGCAGAGGGTCACCACATCTGGAAAAAATAAGCCGCGCATCAGCAGAATGACTGTAGCTCACTGTCTGCATGAAAATGATTTGCATGCTCGGAGGCCATTCAGGGGTAACAAATGTTGACAAATGAGAAACAAAATCGCAGTCTTCTGTGGGCCAGAGAACATCTGAGGTGGTGGCAGAGAGAGTGGTGGAGTGTTTCATTCACAGATGAATGCCGTCTTGCCCTTGACAGATCTGACGGAAGACAACGTGTGTGGAGACGTCGTGGTGAGCGTTATGCTGACTGATGTGTTGTTCACGCCAACCGGTGGGGCGGTGGAAGTGTGATGATGTGGGGAGGAATCTCCTTTTATATAAGAACGCCATTGGTGCAGATTGAGGGCAACCTCACTGCTCAGCGATACATTGATGAAGTCACTGAGACAAGTTTTTCCGTTCCTGCAAGCATCAATTTTCCAGCAGGACAATGCAAGACCACACAGTGCTAGGATTAAAATTGCACCAGTTCAAGAAAACAATGTCGAGGTCTTGCCGTGGCCAGCTTTTTCTCCTGACCTGAGTCCAATAGAACATCTGTGGGATCTAATCGCCAGTGCCATCCACAGGAGACAACTGTGACCAGCCAATTTTCGCCAGCTGCATAGGAAGAGTGGTGGAACAGCCCACAGCAGTCTATCCAGAGGCTGATCAGGTCTATGCACCAACGCTGCCAGGATTGTGTTAATGCTCAGGGAGGTCATACCCAATACTAACTTTGTTTTCATTTTGACAGTGTGTCATGTTTCATACTGAAAACTTATCATGATTCTTTGAATTGTATTTTAGTTCACATTTTGTTTAATCCATTAGACCAGAGTGTTATGTTTCTTTTGTGCATCAGTATATATATATATATATATATATATATATATATATATATATATATATATATATATATATATATACACACACACATATACAGTACTGTGCAAAAGTTTTAGGCAGGTGTGAAAAATGCTGTAAAGTAAGAATGCTTTCAAAATAGACATGTTAATAGATTATATTTATCAATTAACTAAATGCAAAGTGAGTGAACAGAAGAAAAATCTAAATCAAATCCATATTTGGTGTGACAACCCTTTGCCTTCAAAACAGCATCAATTCTTCTAGGTACACTTGCACAAAGTCAAGGATTTTGTAGGCATATAGTCAGGTGTATGATTAAACAATTATACCAAACAGGTGCTAATGATCATCAATTCAATATGTAGGTTGAAACACTATCATTAACTGAAATAGAAACAGCTGTGTAGGAGAAATAAAACTGGGTGAGGAACAGCCAAACTCAGCTAACAAGATGAGGTTGCTGAAGACAGTTTACTGTCAAAAGTCATACACCATGGCAAGACTGAGCACAGCAACAAGACACAAGGAAGTTATACTGCATCAGCAAGGTCTCTCCCAGGCAGAAATTTCAAGGCAGACAGGGGTTTCCAGATGTGCTGTCCAAGCTCTTTTGAAGAAGCACAAAGAAACGGGCAACGTTGAGGACTGTAGACGCAGTGGTCGGCCAAGGAAACTTACTGCAGCAGATGAAAGACACATCATGCTTACTTCCCTTCGCAATCGGAAGATGTCCAGCAGTGCCATCAGCTAGGAACTGGCAGAAAACAGTGGGACCCTGGTACACCCATCTACTGTCCGGAGAAGTCTGGTCAGAAGTGGCCTTCATGGAAGACTTGCGGCCAAAAAGCCATACCTCCAACGTGGAAACAAGGCCAAGCGACTCAACTATGCATGAAAGCACAGGAACTGGGGTGCAGAAAAATGGCAGCAGGTGCTCTGGACTGATGAGTCAAAATTTGAAATATTTGGCTGTAGCAGAAGGCAGTTTGTTCGCCGAAGGGCTGGAGAGCGTACACAAATGAGTGTCTGCAGGCAACAGTGAAGCATGGTGGAGGTTCCTTGCAAGTTTGGGGCTGCATTTCTGCAAATGGAGTTGGGGATTTGGTCAGAATTAATGGTCTCCTCAATGCTGAGAAGTACAGGCAGATACTTATCCATCATGCAATACCATCAGGAGGCATCTGATTGGCCCCAAATTTATTCTGCAGCATGACAACGACCCCAAACATACAGCTAAAGTCATTAAGAACTATCTTCAGCGTAAAGAAGAACAAGGAGTCCTGGAAGTGATGGTATGGCCCCACAGAGCCCTGATCTCAACATCATCGAGTCTGTCTGGGATTACATGAAGAGAGAGAAGCAACTGAGGCTGCCTAAATCCACAGAAGAACTGTGGTTAGTTCTCCAAGATGTTTGGGCCAACCTACCTGCCGAGTTCCTTCAAAAACTGTGTGCAAGTGTACCTAGAAGAATTGATGCTTGATGCTATTTTGAAGGCAAAGGGTGGGCACACCAAATATGGATTTGATTTAGATTTTTCTTCTGTTCACTCACTTTGCATTTAGTTAATTGATAAATATAATCTATTAACATGTCTATTTTTGAAAGCATTCTTACTTTACAGCATTTTTTCACACCTGCCTAAAACTTTTGCACAGTACTGTACATACATTAAACCTGCATGTCCCCATTGTTGATATAGGCATGCATAAAGCCCTAATAAGCTCTAAACTGGGCATTCTTAGAAAGAGCCGTCTGTCTCTTTTCTCATCTCATTGAGCTGTGTTAGAGCACCACTTGCTGGGGGAAACGAATACCTCTACTTCTCCTTACATAAAAAGCTATCTTTCACCCATCACAGGTCTATTACACAGCACACACCATTAGTATAACACACAGGGGCAAGTGATTCTCTGAACCGCCCTTGGTACAATTTCAGTTTAGTTATCGAAACACCCTCTTGTCCCAATTAGTTTGGTTATTTCATTCTTTCCGTTTTTAAATTAGAACATTTCTTATGAGGAGAAATCATACTAATTCCAAGGCTTCCTAGCAAGTGTGTTTTCTACCTTTCTGTTGTTGTTTCTGCTTAAACGTACTAACTATTCCAGCAACTATCCCAACCACTTCAAAAATCTGCATTTCTTGAAGTGTTACGCTACCTTCGCCATGTCCCGGAGATCAAGCTGGCTTTCTGAACATCACAGTGTATCCAGTTCATGCTCCCGTGTCCCTCCTGCAACAATGCTGGTGCTCTGGTTGAAATGAGTGTTTGATTTTTAATGGAATTGTATTCCTAGTATTTATAAACAAAAACATTGGTAAAGTTCTTTTGCACTCCTTTCCATGCTGCACTTCCCTTTGAAAGAACCCAGCCGACACAAGCAAGTTCCTTTTGGGATTTTCTGTCCTTTTAGAAGGAAAAAGAAAATTCCCCAAAAAAAAGAAATATTTATTTTCTTCAAAAGGAACTTAATCCCAGAAGCGATTAGGGCTTAGGAAAGTCTGGGGAAAACCTATCGTGTTTTCAGTGTCAGCTTAGTTCCTTCATGCAACCTTTCAGAAGCTGACTGGAAGTTGTAATGAAGACTCTAATTCACCTTTACCATAATGTGTGTGTGTTTCATATAGGAAAATATGAGGCTTATGAAATGATGACAATTAATATTAAATAAGGAATATTGGAATTATTTTGTTAGCACCATGTACTGTACTTAAATATCCTTTAAAAATGAAAAGTTAAGTTTAGCCCCAAAAGAATTACAGTACTCAATGACACACAAAGGTCTGTTTTAGTGACTTTGCATTGCCTCCCATTTAATGCAGATTTACCATTCTAAACTAAATACTCCTGCATTGAAAGTTTTCTTTTAAAACAATGTATGTTTCAAACATTACAGGGACATGGCCTATACCCTCATTAGGTTTTGACTTTTTTTGCATCTGAGGTGTCACTACAGATATCTGAGGGGGCAGAGGGGGTCAGGGGAGTCAACAACTCTGTCATTAGAGCACGCCCCCATTACAGTCCCCAGTTAGCTTATGTGGATATAAGGCAGCCAGCACTGGCCATCTGTGGCACAGCCACAGTACCAAGAGCTCGAACAGAGCTACATACACAAGATCAGTATGAAGCTGAGGGAATAGGACAGGGACAGAAGGGTAACCTCAAACTACAAAAAAAAAAAAAAAAAAAAAATCATCCTGAAGAAAGGGGAGGCTGCTGTTTAAAATGTTCCCAAAGCTAAATAAACAGTGTACTAATACTCTGAATTCCACTGTTTCATTTAGGGTAAATGTATTTTCTTTTCCTTACATTATAGCAGTACTTGTTATATCAGCATGTTCGTGGAGTGCTGTGGTTATTCCATGATGACAGGTGTTGTGGGTTGTTTTACAGCTATCATCATGATTGAAATAACAGTCTTGGGGTTGGGGGGTAGCAGCATCCACTACCTGTTCAGAAACTAAAAGGGTTTGAAGCACATAAATCAGGTACTCGCATCAAAAAGATTCTGGCAACGTATCACCTTTTGTTGTAAAAAGCATATGGTAACACATTAAAGTGGGATTCAAAATTAAAAACTGTTAATGTTTTAAAATGTGCATGAAACGACTCATGCAAAACCCTGCATTTGAAATATTCTGGGTAACACAGAACAACTCCAGTCAAAATGGCCCATTGTGTGGTACTGTAGTGCTGAATCCTCCTGAAAATACTATACTGCGCTCCAGTGGTCCTGCGTATTCTCTAATCCATTGACCTCCAGAAAGAGTTACATCACAACTGAGTTTGATCATACAGTCTGTAAAACATAGACAGATCTGCCCAGCAGGCCGACAGTGGTCACGTCTTTTGTATTCCAGGACAGAAGACCCCAGCTTCCAGTTAAAAGTTTGTTTTCTTTCTACAAAACAATAGGATCCCCCACACATCCTCTGAAATATCATCTTTAGAAACTTTCAGTAGTAACCTTGTGCAGATTGCTGCGTTTTTACCATCAAAAAGCTTCTTGAGCTACAACAGTCACTGCTATGGTTTTTTGCTTACTATCACAGTTCAAGTTTGATTCTTCATCATATTTTTCATTAGACGCTGATCTTTTTCCATGGCACAGGATGAAAATTTAAGCCATCCTGTTTTCTTCACCAGTGCGTCAGAATGGGCCAAAGTCACTGTATATCCTGCAGATCTATGTCAGAGTACGTCTCGAGTCACAGTACACTTCCAATTTAAATTGATACAGCCCTTCTCATGTAAATAAAGGCACTTTGATTCTTACCTTCCTCGTATGAGGTATGTTTATAAATTAATATATAAATAAAGATTGATTGACAAATCGGCACATACTCGGGTATTCTCTGTTTTTCTGATAAAATGCAGTTACTTTGGTTCCTCCTAGTATGCTGCAAGGCGTGGGGGCTGTAGTAATAATGATGCTTTACTATCCATCAGTATGGCAAGCTGCAACCGTAACATTAAAAAGACACTAAAGCATTGCAAATGTGTTTTTTTTTCATTTGTTACTTTCTCTTTAACAAAAAAAAATTACATGGATTATGCCATTTCTCTAGAATTCCCTACATAATAATAATAATAATCTACATACTGAAGGGACTTAGTATTCCGTTTACTACTGGCATATAGCACCTAGCAAATACAGCACACTCATATTCAGAAGATGGCTTATCATACGCAGAATATTGGATAATATGGATTTTATACTCTACATCATTGCCACTCAATTTTTTTTTTTTATTCCTGCCTCACAGTCTGGTTGCTGGCAGTCTGTTTACAGGGTGTCTTACTCTTGGTGGGCCTCACTCACCACTGCTCGGCTCTCTGGAATGACCCCTGCGATCAGGACGGGGGAGCCTCCTCTCAGGGTGAATCCGAACCTGCCCTCCCCTCTCACCAGGTGCACCCTGCGCTGGGGGCTCCAGTTGTTCTTCGCTGAGAACACAGAGAGAGGACTCTGGACACAATACACATAGACACAAGCAATCAACAGCCGCCCTTATAACAATAAGTAAAAGCATAATAAAGCATAATAAAACCACAGCAAACGTATGGTAAAGCAGAGGTAAGCATTGTATGCAAGGCAAAAGACATTAAAATAATTTAACATATAGTTAGTACCACGTGATAAGCGGAAGTGACCAACTACCCTGCCCACACGGAAAATTCAATTACTGCCGCAGTCATGGCGAATGCCGGAGAGAAGCTTGGTGTGGAACTATTTTGGATTTCAGCCAGATGACAACGGCAATCTGATTGAACACGTACAGACAAAATATCAAATGTGTTTTAAAAGAAGTGAAAAACAAACGGAGGAAATGCCACCAATTTATTGAAATATCAGATCGCCACTCCGATCTCTTTGCCGAAGTTCACTTTGACTGTAGTTTCTTCCATTCTTTTAGTTTAAGTGAATTCCAGTGCATATGTACTTATATATAAAAAAAATCAAAGCAAAGATAACACATAAAACAGGAATGCACTAGAAGCTGATCAAAAGGGAGTTCATTGATTCTTGTTTACTCCGTCATTACAGTGCATTTGCTAGAAAGTGCAAAAATAAAATTTGCCGACGTGTCATTAAAACTCTACTGCATGTCAAATGTTAGCGTGTTTTTATATTCTTTGCATTTTGTGTTGATCCGTATTTTATGTGCATGTAATGGGACAGCTGGGAAATTCCTGTGTTTTGAATTGCATGCATGAGCGGTGGAAAGACCAGAATGAATACAGACCAATAAGCCTCACTTCTATTATATGTAAACTTATGGAAACTATAATAAGATCCAAAATGGAAAATTACCTATATGGTAACAGTATCCTGGGAGACAGTCAGCATGGTTTTAGGAAAGGGAGATTGTGTCTAACTAACCTGCTTGATTTTTCTGAGGATGCAACATTGACAATGGATAATTGCAAAGCATACAAAATGGTTTATTTAGATTTCCAGAAAGCTTAAGACAAAGTCCTGCATAAAAGATTAATTATCAAACTAAATGCAGTAGGGATTCAAGGAAATGCATGCACATGGATTAGGGAGTGGTTAACATGTAGACAGTACTGATTAGATGAGAAACCTCAAAATGGAGCAAGGTAACCAGTGGTGTACCACAGAGATCAGTATTAGGTCCTCTGCTATTCCTAATCTACATTATTGATTTAGATTCTGGTATAGTAAGCAAACTTGTTACATTTGCAGACGACACAAAAATAGGAGGAGTGGCAAACACTGTTGCAGCAGCAAAGGTCATTCAAAATTATCTACACAGCATTCAGAACTGGGCAGACACATGGCAAATGACATTTAATAGAGAAAAGTGTAAGGTACTGCACGCAGGCAATAAAAATGTGCATTATAAATATCATATGGGAGATACTGAAATTGAAGAAGGAATCTATGAAAAAGACCTAGGAGTTTATGTTGACTCAGAAATGTCTTCATCTAGACAATGTGGGGAAGCTATAAAAAAGGCCAACAAGATACTCAGATATATTGTGAAAAGTGTTGAATTTAAATCAAGGGAAGTAATGTAAAAACTTTACAATGCATTAGTAAGACCACATCTAGAATATTGTGTTCAGTTCTGGTCACCTTGTTACAAAAAGGATATTGCTGCTCTAGAAAGAGTGCAAAGAGTGACCAGAATTATCCCAGGTTTAAAAGGCATGTTGTATGCAGACAGGTTAAAAGAATTGAATCTATTCAGTCTTTTTTTTCTTTTTTTTAAATTAGTCGTCGCCAATTTTTTTTACCCTGGTTTTCACCCCAATTTAGCATGCCCAATTATTATCTGTATCCTCGGCTCATCGCTCGCAACCCCCCCGCCGACTCGGGAAACGGAGGCTGGAACAAGCGTCCTCTGAAACGTCCTCCTGCCAAGCTGTCATTTTTCGCACTGCAGATCCACAGCAATGCCACCAGACCTATAGTGCCAGAGGACAACACGGATCTGGCAGGCTCCACTGCAGAACCACAGGCGCCCGCCCTATCAGCCACAGGGGTCACTGATGCGCGGTGAGCCGTGGATTCCCCTGTCGTCCTAAGCCTCCCTACCCGGGCAGCGCTCAGCCAATCATGCGCCGCCCCCTAGGAACTCCCGGTCACGGTCGGCTGTGACAGCCTGGATTCGAACCTGCGATCTCCAGGCTATAGGGCACATCCTGCACTCTGTGAGGAGCGCCTTTACTGGATGCGCCACTCGGGAGCCCCGAATCTATTCAGTCTCAAACAAAGAAGACTATGCGGTGATCTGATTCAAGCATTCAAAATTCTGAAAGGTATTGACAATGTCGACCCAGGGGACTTTTTCGACCTGAAAAAAGAAACAAGGACCAGGGGTCACAAATGGAGAGTAGATAAATAACAGGCATTCAGAACAGAAAATAGGAGGCACTTTTTTACACAGAGAATTGTGGGTCTGGAACCAACTCCCCAGTAATGTTGTTGAAGCTGACACCCTGGGATCCTACAAGAAGCTGCTTGATGAGATTCTGGGATCAATAAGCTACTAACAACCAAACGAGCAAGATGGGCCGAATGGCCTCCTCTCGTTTGTAAACTTTCTTATGTTCTTATTTTCTTATATGGTGCGTTGATGTGGTAAACTTACTTTCTAATCACCCTGTATATTTGTTTGTTGTTGAATAACGTCCCTTTTGTTGAACGTTTATTTAATGTATTTTTAGTTACACAATTCCATATTTACATCATTCAATATATAGAAAAAAATCTATATATTTTTTCCTGTATTAGTTCAATATTAATAATCCCTGTTCTCTCTGTCCCAGTCCATTAGAGTAAGAATTAGAATCCTTTCATTTCATTACAAGAAACCGTACCAAGTTTGAACACTAGATGGTGCTATTCTACTTAAGAAGCCACTATTCCACTGAAGCAGTTCACACAGACATACAGCAATATATAAAGCCTCCTCAACTGTTGTAACAGGCTGGGATAATGAGAAAGCTTACTGTCATGGTCACAGAAAGCTACAGCAGCGTAGTAGTGCGAGAGGGCTTTGAAATGCTCTGATTTGACATGAATATACAGT